>CABFWO010000933.1:21957-33891 GCA_902155825.1 Timema genevievae | reverse complement strand
AAAAAAAGTTACTACCACCGACAAAAACATATTCTAATCTCTGTGAGAGTGTTAAATTATTTACAAATTTTCCTTTTATATCATCACGAGTTAACCGCAAGAGTAAATTTCAAAGAAAGGAATAGTTTAACTATATAATATATTTGTAAAATTCCCTGCACAATAGATATAACCAAAATTATCTAGCAATTACTTTTTCAAAATAAATATGTTTTTAGTTTTTAGTAAATGTATCTATCTTAGGATGGATAATTAATTGGTATGGTGCACAGCAAAGATTTTCTCTCTTTTTTTTATGCTAAAATATAAGCATTTACTAAAAACTCGTCATATTTGTGAAATCAAATGATATAAATTGTTGCAGAAACACTACACAAAAGAGCATACATGAAATAATATACACTGTGTCAGAAACAATGAGAAAAGAGGAGCATCTTGGTCTGCCAAAGAGTGTAACAATCAAATTTATATTTTTAAGTACTCCATAAAAAATATATGTTTACTTATAATTCAGAAATGATTGGTTTTATAAAAATATATTCCATATTAAAATATTTTTATTTTAGTCTATATGGTATTACAGCTTTCAAATGAACCACTTTGGTGGCCACAAGGTCTAAAAAGCTACTCTCACAATAGACTAGACTACCGTTGACGGGGAGATTATAGTTCAATCCCGGTCGGGTGTACTGAGGGAGTTTTCCCTAAATGATTTCTCACTGTCTCACCACTCAAATCTAGATACATTTCTTCCAGATTCAACTTTCCTCATTCCAAACCCATCAGCGTAGATAGTACACGTGCATATAACCTGATCAGATACTAAAATGCAGTGTTAAAATAAAATATTACAATAATAAGTTATAATGTATCTCAAATAATTACGGAAATTCGATCAAAATTGGAAATTAACGCTTCTATAAGTTTCCTTAGAGTTATTTTCACGAAAAAATGGAAACTGCCATTTTGTCTGTAATGTTAAGCAATGAGGGATACAAAATTTAATCAAAATGGTTCGAACAGATTTTGAGGAAATCGAGTTTAACTTTTTTTTTTCTTTAGTAAACTACACTTAACTTTAGGGTTGGATATCTCATTCTAAAAACCCCTTGGGGGAAACCTACGCCTGATCATTAAAATGGTTTAGGCTCAATGAAGAGATACATATCGACAAACGGCATCAAGAAAAAACACTTTTCGGATTCAGGTGGCCATAAAACGTTGACATTGATCAAAATATCGAGAACCAATTTTTTGGTGATCAAAATATTTTGTCTCTCGAGGGGTCGAGAGAAAGTAAACTTCGAGAAAGTCCATGCTGTACCATTTATTTTGTTGTCATTTTACAAAGTCTGAGATGTTATTTTATTAATTTAATTTATGACATGTATTAATATTTAATAAGATGATGAAAACAGCAGTTTACCTTCCTCTATATATTTCTCCTTTAACTCTGTGTAAGAGTTTAATAAATTATAAATTCAGACATCCTACTTTCATCGTCTATAGAATTTAGAACAGTAGCATACTCTAGAAGGCTTTTAAAGATTGTGTTAATTAGTTAAGTCCTCTAGGTCACACCAAAAAACGTTTGTCCGTACCGTAATAAAGTTATGTAAGTGCTCCCAATTTACACTAGCCCGTGTAGAACTGGGACTGGTTTTTATTAAGTTTGTTAATGAAGACATGGCTTGTTCTTTTTATAAGCACACTATAGTTTCATCCCATAGATAGTTGGATTAAATAATTTTTGATATAGCGATACAATATTTTATCAACTGCCACCAGATTATATTAACTTTTTTTTTTAATGTGAAGTGGAATACCAATCTATTCGTAGGGTCCAAAATCTCATTAAAATAAAAGTTTTAAATAAAGGTGGGTTTTATTGCCCTAAGATAAAAGAAGGGAAGAAAGAATATATTATAAAGACATACTAAATTGTATTATATTGACTTTTTATGGTCATACTCCCTATATGCACGTACACATTGGCGAGACTTGGGAGATACACAGTATATAAAGAGTAACTAAAAGTTTCTAATGTACAATATATTATATAGTGCAGAGTATAAAAAAGTTGTGGGGGATGTTTATGAGAGAAATTGAGGAAGAGCTGGTAGAAGGAAGAGGATATAAGCAAGAAGTATGGAGAGAAGTTTCCTTTGCACGAAACAAGTTGGGGTTGGGGTGGAGTGAATGTTCTTCCTAGACTGTGATCTCTTTTTTCTAACATCAGTGAGGTTAGTGCCCCCTACCCCCATCCTTCACTGCCTTAAAATCACTGACCAGGTCAACACGAGGGAAGGGGTGCCATGTTAGCCAGTGATGGATGAGACAGTTACATCGGTACACTCACTGGGTTGTTCTAATATGTAAGATACCCTTGAAACATTTCTATTTTAGAAACAATATATGCCACTATCATAAATATACTCGATATTTTTTGTTGAAATATTAATTTTACATTTTTAGTTTTAAGGGGTAAAGGGATTCTCACACCGAGGCTGGTGCATTTACGTGATCCAAATGATGGCCACATATTTTAGTGGAAGGATTGAACTCTCACATCGAGTAACTTTCGTGCACTCTTGGTTGAGGAATATGTTGCGTGCACTCGTGGTTGTAGAGATGTTGCGTTCACGCGTGTTTGTGGAGTATGCTGCGTGCACGCGTGGCTGTGGAGTATGCTGCGTGAACGCGTGGCTGTGGAGTATGCTGCGTGCACGCGTGGCTGTGGAACATATTTCGTGCGCTCTTGGTTGAGGATTATGTTGCGTGCACTCGTGGTTGTAGAGATGTTGCGTGCACGCGTGTTTGTGGAATATGTTGCGTACACGCGTGGCTATGGAACATATTTCGTGCGCTCTTGGTCGAGGATTATGTTGCGTGCACTCGTGGTTGTAGAGATGTTGTGTGCACGCGTGTTTGTGGAGTATGCAATTGCATGTTCGCATTCTGTGATTTGAGTAGCTGGGACAAGCTGACACCTAGCAAAGGAGGACTGTAAGCATTGGAGGAGGTAGGCTATGAAGACACATTTGAACAATAACATGTGTTTGTCCCGCCTCTATGATAGTTAGATATCTAAAACTCATGCTACCCGCATCGGTTGTCACATGGTATAACGTGTCCCTTTCGTGTTAGACTGGATTATTAGTGACTGAAAGATTGGATATCTAGTCCAGGTTGGGTCTAATGAAGATTTTATTCTAAATGGTTCCCCACTCTCTCTCTCTCCATGCACAAGATTTTACACTTCATCTACAATTCTATCTTACTCGTGTCCATTCCATTAAAGACATTATTTGTGCATGAGGCCTGAATGGATACTAAGATGCAGTGGAAAAGCTTGCCCCAAAAAACACAATCATGCTTCACTCGTATTGTACTCCTTAGATATAGTTTGAATTTCCAAGACTACAATTAATGTTGGGAAACAATCATAATTTTGTTTTTTGCACAGCGTCTTACTACCCGTTCGGCCTATAAATCTTTGTACTATTTACGAGGCGGGTTGAATTTAGAGGAAGTATAACCGTATTTACGTGAAGGAAGGGTGGAAAGCCATTTAGTAAAAAAAAAACCTCAATAAAACCAATCAGGATATCAACCCAGAACTCCCCGTCATTGTCAGTCTAGTCTATTGTGAGAGTGACGTCTTTGAGTTAGAACATATGTCCACCGAAGCGGTTATTTATTATTATCATCATTATTATTATTATATTAATGAACTAGGTTTTCTTCTGGACACCAAACTCTACATTCACTATCATGTTGACCATATAGAATCTCACTCAATGAAATTATTTTGATTTATTAAGCTTATTACTTCATCATTTAATAAAGTTGACTCTTTTTTTATGTCTGTACTGTTCCCTGGTTAGATATAACTTAGAATATACAAGTGTTGCTTGGAATTCCATTATCTTAACTCTCTCAGGTTGGAAAAGTTCTAATTAATTAATTAATTGCTGTTTGCTATGTAAAATTATTATTTCTTAATCAAGTTTATTGACTATGACATAATTCGAACTCTTTAATGGCTCCAAACTCTTTTATCATGCAGACTTTATTGTCATGCCCTTTTTATTTTTAATATTTTCAATTAATTACATACGTAAATCGTTTTACCATATTGTTTTGGAAGTTTAACATGATTTAGTAAGAGGGCTTTAAAATAGAAAACTGACTTATATAATGGTAAATACTGCAAATAACGATGTCGGGGCTTGAATTACAACCGAGTGTACTGAAAGGAACCTACTTTCTTTTACACAAATGCTGTATTTTCTTTCTAAAATTTTATCTTTCACATCTCTAGTCCAGTAGCGTAAACATTGACATTTCTTGCATTTCATAGTAGATGGCTTCAGAGAACATGGATTCCTGTTAGAATGTTGTTCTACCCAAGTTCTTCTCTATGCTCCTTAAGTTTTGACCTAACCTTTTGAATCACCTGTATATTATCACTACCTATAAATTACCACTAATTCTATGGTAAATTGTTTTCAATATTAACCGCAAAAATAAAGTTTGTATTTTATAAAAGACTGTTCCTATCAACTAACTTAAATTTATGGTATTTTAATTGAGAATTTATTAGAGATAGGATATACTATACAAACTGGAAACTAGCTTCAGGCAATTAATGGCTATATCGGACCCGCTTCGGTGGTCGCGTGGTCTAACGCGCTACTCTCACAGTAGACTATAATACCGATGACAAGGAGCTCGAGGTTCGAACCTCGGTCGGGTATACTGAGGGTGGTTTTCCACTTTCCCTCCACGTAAATGAAGGTGCAGTTTATCTAAATATAGAATTCCTAATCCCTAAGACATTAGTGAATCTAGTGCATAGGCGTATTGCCCTAACGGGTAGTAAGACGCGTTGCTATATATATATATATATATATACACACACCTGTATTTCATCGGCAAATATAACATTTAAAAATATTTTATTCTGAAATTATAAAAACTTTTGACAATATTGTATGGATTAAATTCAATAGAAAATATCAAGATATATTTTGTAGTGAACGCTTTAAATTATTATAGCAAGGGTATTTTTCCTGATTTTAGTATATCTTATTATCTGCAATAAAATAATAATCCTTTGGTTTTTTAGACCTAAAAATATAAATGCTCTTCGTAAAGAAGGACAGAGTATTGGAAACGGTTTAGGTCCTTTTAAAATGTACAATATGTTATCTATATACTTACGAATGCAACGTGTCTTTGTTTTCTAGGTAGCTCTACTTGGTAGAATAAAATAAGGTCAAGCACTTTAAAGAATGGCTCTAGCCGACCACTCTGAAGTGTTCAGTACACAAAAACCATCAGTAAACTTTTAAACTCCTTCCATTGAAGTTATAACAAATATTTATAAGTTGAGATATCTTTAACATAAAACACATTATTCATCTATACTTGTAGGGGTCACACACAAAGAAGAATTGATATTATTATACAAGCCAATAAATAGTAATTACTTTAGCATCAGTTTGCACTGTAAGCAATTGCTGTCATGTTCGTTTAGACTATCTCTAACAGCGTGCGTGGTACGTCCACCTGAAGCCCCGTATTCAGATCCTGACCGGTTTAATATATGTCTCAATCGTTCTCAATACTCGTGGATTATTAATTAGTTGGCGCTAGATAATATTGTATGGTATTGTATTAAAGAACCGGGTGGTTAAATATCATACCAACATGTTATGGTGTTATTACATATAAAATAAATATTTAAATTTATTAATTTAATTTTGATTTATTGAAACACTTTGGTCGTTGATCACAAATTATGATTAACTATTGCTTTAACATTGACTGATAAAAAGTGAGTTGGAGGGAGTTTTAAAAGACAGCTATTTCAAAGTAGCTTCGGTTTTTAATGCCAGGATAGTAAACAACCAGATAAGAACACAATTTATACTGTTCGCATGTTAATATCCTGGTTTGAGAAAGTGAAAATAGATAACAGCTGAAATGTCTAATACTGGAAGCGTGAGTCTTATACATTTCAGAGAGGTCACTAATACAAATGTAACGTTTTATACATTGGAGGAGACGCTAATCACGACCGGGTGTACTGAGGGTGTATATTGGTGCATTTCCTTAAATATTACCTTCTTGATCCCTATTCTATTAGCACACGTATAGTCCGGAAGGTAGTAAGAGGCAATACAAAAACATGCCTCAAAATGGTGTTTTTTTATTGTACAACTGGTACAATGACTTAGTTTTTTAGTCAATCTATTTTAACATAAATATCACTAACGTTATAAAAGAGGTGAGAAGGAATGAGAGGATAGCTGTAGAAGTAGTTCACCAACCCCAACATCCCCGTCAAAGGTGACCCTATGCTCCGAGAGTATTACATCTTTGACAGGATGCCTACAGGCTCTATCAAAGTTCCACTGATTGTTTAGTTGATCTTTGATTATCTTTACACGGGTATTCAGGACTCATTTTTTTAAAATCACCAACTCTTACTGCCTGTTGAGGCTATACACATTTATGATAATTACTCAAATGGGGTAGGAATGAGGAAGGACGCATTTTAGAGGTAATCTACCTGCATTTGCGTGGAAGAAGAGTGGGAAACCATTTAAGAAAAATGATTCTTAGTTAACCCGATCGGGATTCGAGCCCCAATCCCTCCGTAATCAGCAGGCCAGAATAGCACGAGAATGACACCTCATACCATTATCGGAGTCGTTGTTGATCTTCAGCGGCCACCAGTAAATAATCAAAAGATGAAATACATATTTAAAAGATAGATACTGATTACCATTTAGTTAAGTTATTAATAGAATTAACTTAGGCTTAAAACAATTATATTATTTTCCAAATTTGTATGTGTGTCTTTGTCTTTTAATTGCGTCAGGGCTGTAAGTGACGTTATATTCAGTTGTTAAATTGTAATTTTTTAATTAGTTTCTTACTAGTACCTGAGTCTCAAATCAAAGGTATAAATAACCCCGAGGTGAATTCCATATCTTAATTTATTGGGGCAAGTCTCTCATTTATATTCAGGGCTGATACTCCTAGAGTTTTGAAATGCCTTTAATTTTTCAGATTTTCTTGATAGAAACATATTTTTTAAGAGTATTTTATAATATTATCTTTACTAGATATTTTGTCTTTCAACAGGTTCTTTTAACTGACAAAATTCATTCATTTAGCCTATCCTATCAGCAACTTCCTTTTATAGATCCCGAAACTTCATCTTCTTTCCTTATTTGAGGTTCAGTTGCATTCATGGTATTACTGGATCCTATTTTCCCTTTCCCTTTGCCTTTTACGTGCAAAGATATAAATAAAAATAGTATTATTGTCACAGATTTTCAGTTTGATTCCTGACCCAATGCTCTTAAAAATTGAATCTTATTTAGTTAATCTAATTAAAAAAAAGTTTGCTTACAAACAGTAAAATTATTTTTAAACCAGGTTTATAATGAACCGGAAAACACTAAACCAGATAAAGTAGACTACTATTCATGCAAACCTTAAATATAAACTATAACGTAGGGGAATTTGTTCGACACCTATATTTTGGCAATCAAACATATACGATTGTCTAGTATCTATACTTTTTCTGTTCCCGTTCCATAACAATAACAAGCTAATGTGCATTTGAATGGAGACATTTTAATCAATGGATGCAAAGATGTCACCGGTTTTGTGAAAAAACAAAACATAAATGTGTGATAAAACTAATAGCTTACTCGGTAATATACTCCTATAACCTACTTTGTAATTAGCAAATTATCGCAAAAATACCTGAATACCCAAAACTTTTTAAAACTCTATGACTACTTCCGGTCTATTTCTTGTCGCACCAAATTCTCTGGATTTATTAGGTTCTTCCTGTCTTCTGGATGCGGGTCAACCGTTATATTTTAAACATTTTTATAATGTAAAAAATAATTTTAATTTTTTGGGAAAAAAGGATATTGAAAATAATAAATATTTTCTCCTTTAGTGAAAACGAGCTATTAGATTTAATTTTTTTTTACAATATCACTCATTTCAAGGAAATAGAGTTTTTACGTCCACCCAAATATATAAATTGAAAATCATTCTGAGAAAAAGTGAATGATTTTTTTTTACCGTTAATAATGCGAACCCTTTTGAATCGTTGTGAAATTAGGATTATTTTATATCCTTATATAAAAACACACCCTCTTTTACGACGCCATGTTTATGTAAAGAGTATAAAAAGCTCGACTCCAAAAAGCGAGGGAAATGTGTAACATTTTGTGTTTGTTTTTGAGCCTCCAACTGAAATAAACTTTGCCTCACCCCTCTTTTACAAGTACACACAAACAGCAGAGAGTAATACAGCACATTTGGACCGTCATAAATGGTTGCATCACGCGTTTTCTTGTATCTTTTTCTGTCGAAATATAAGCTTCTATGAAAGTCCTGCCAACTGAAAAGTAAGCCTTCTTCCTGAATAATCTGTTCCTGTATTTAGTTGCGCATTCATTTCTGTGAGCTGCAATTAAATAAGGATTAGATGTGGAGACTAGATGAAGAATAGCTTCACAATTGAAGAAATAAAAGGGCTGAGGTAGGGTGTGGGGGAAGGGGTTTCCAGTGAATAAGACGAGATTATCCTGAAATATCTGGAGTTTCCAAGAATTGTCTGTGTTGAGACTGGCGTTTTCAACAGTTGGTAGTGATTAAAAAGGAGAGCATCTTCGTTGTAAAAGAATAATAGCAGTACTATTCATTGACAAATTGTTCGACTCATGTAAACATTACTATCGGATTTAACTACCAGGTTATTCCAAATGTAAAATAGTAAATTTAAGAGACCCCAACCTACCTATATATTCCATTATAATTATTGTAAATATTCTATAATTTGATATTGAGTAAAAGATTAAATTTTATATTATATACATGACACTTTCTTCAAATTAATACATGTAAAAGTAAGTTTAAAAAAATTTCAAACACACTAGAAAGTTTAAAGGAAACGGTTTGACAAGACACAGACCTTATAAACTCTTACGATGAAAATAAAATTAAAGTTAGTTTATACATTTAATATTTATTTTCTAATCGTTTTGGACTTTTCTTAAGCTTATATATTCACGCATATAATATTTAAATTAGTGAAAGTATATTTTAAAACGGTAAGAAATAATTGTATATAGTTAAATACTATTCGTTTTACGTATAATTTGGTCATCCTTAATAATGTTGATTCGTATGGCACCGAAAATGGAATCCTGCGAAAGCATTTGAACAAAGCAACCCAAATAACGAATGAGCTAATAAAAGGTCAGCTTGATATAAATTTAATTTTCAAATAATTTTGCACACATTAATTGCAAATTTTACCGTGAATAAGTGTGTAATTTACATTTTGATTTTGATTTATTTTTATATCGAATTAATTTTTAATTAAATTTATCTGTTGTCAAAATATTAAAATATCAATTTGTGCCTCAGAAGAAAAACAAATGTTTAGAAAAATAGTTTTGTGATTTTTACAAATGAAATGTTTGTGAATAACTTTATGTATTACAAATGATGTGTTGCATTTGTTGTGATGTATAGGCCCTATACAGATACAAATAATATTAATATTTAAGTGCTGTACATAGGTAGTTGTTATATGGTCTACACTGTCCCTCTGGAAATATACCGGATTACCGGTAATGAAGTCAGTGGATGCTCGAATTCTGGTCGGACGTTATAAGGATTTTATTTCCTAAATGGTTTTTTCTCCTCTTTCACGCAAATGTGGGTACATTTCCTTTAAATTCTACTATACTCACCATTATCCTATTGCTTTAAATATGCAGTTAGTCCTAAAAGCAATTAAGATAAGGTGGGTGAACACACAAAATACAAATATAAAGAATTTTGCTGTTGCAAATAGAAGTCTAATACTTCTTAAATCATTTGCCTAATATGTAATTAGTTAAGGAAATAGGAGTGATTATTTTATTTTCTATCTATCAACAGAGTGTACACTACTTCTACTGTGAGAGCTTAGGGTCTTATCATGATGGATTACACTATGATCCTATCATATCAGATGCACCATAGTGGAAACAAGCAAGGTAAGCTTGTTACCTTTCAGAGGGTAACGAAGTGTGAAAGGGTGCCATGCCTTCTTTTCAGACACATTTTAATACCTGTTCGAGTAATACGCATTTACTTATTACTATAAAAGGGTAATGATGAGCTAGGTAGAATTTTAAAGGAAATATATCCTCCTATATATGGAGAGAGAATGGAAAACTACTTTTTTTTTAAAAAACATCCCATTATACCTGGCAGGGATTACAACCACAACCCCCTAATCACGAGCATACCAGACTAAATGAGATCAACATTTAGACCTGTGCTCAGAGATGTGGGTAATGTGATACTCCATTCTATGAAAAATAAGAAGCATTTAGAAGAAGAAACATTTATCTCTCGTTGAGCATAGTCAAGAGGATGATATTATTACTATTTATCACTGCGTCTTACAATCAGTTCATGTTATATGCATGTATGGTTATATAAGGAGTATAGCGATAAGTTAGGAAGCATTTTAGAGTTAATCTACCCGCAATTGGGTGTAAGGACAGCGGGAGACTATCTAGGAAAAAATTCCCTCAATAGACCCGACTAAGATTCGAACCCCGATCTCCCTCGTCATCATCAGACTAGTTCAAAACTAGAATGACGCCTTAGACCATTTGGCCACTGAAGTGGATTTGGATGATATGGTTCGCCTTGTAAGAACCACGGTTTTGCTGACACGCCATGGATATAAACGCCTCAAAGTAATTAAGACTGTTGGAGTTCATTAGCGGAATCTCACATCTGTGTCGCAAGGAAGCGTATGATGGTGAACACATGATATCAACTTCTAGAGGGGGGTCTAGATGATATATGTCTGTTTCAAATGTTTTCCTGGCGTGTTGGGAAATGGGAAGCCGAGATTGGTCCGGACAATACGATGGTGTACGTAGTATTTTGTTGGTCAGTTTTGTTAGCGTCGAATTAATAAAACCATGTCACATGTATCGGTTGCCTCATTACTAAACATTAGGCTCATCTAATGACGACAATATCTGGGATATAATCCCGGATGGATGTAATGAGAAGTTCTCATCAATACTTTTCACACTTTGCCACCAAGCAAATGAAGGAAATTTTGCCTCTACATTTTTATCCCTAGCCCGTTAAAGTAATTATGTTGTGGATTGCTCGGACGGGTAATAAAACGTGGTGGGAAAAATAATATCTGAAGCGTAGGATTTAACAAGATTTTAAGTAGCATTCTTCACATATTATCTTTTTATTTTATCAGTTGTTTACCATTTTTATTGATCACTTGTTTGAGTTTGAAACTTTAGTTGTTGTAGATTAAAATTTACTACTACAAAATGATCACATTCTATTTTTTATTAACTTAATTGAGGCATAAATAATTCCTGACATCAAATGCAGATTTAACTGAAACCCTTAAATAATAAGTGTAAAAGAGTTTATAGATTAGCGACTTCTGAGAAAATAAGCATATTTTTATTCGCAGTCTATATTTATAATCTAATCTCCCAAAATTCCAGCCCCTTGTCCCTGTCGAGGGAGATGGGCAGTGGCATGAAGTAGGGGAGTGTCTCAGGTGGTGAATGGTGAAGTACAGTGGGAACTAAGTGTGCCTCGTAACCGCTTGGGTAGTTGTGAAGGCCCCACAGGAACCTTAAAAAGTGACGGCTGATGGGTGAAACTACGATAGGCCTAGCAAGCCAGTAGTGGATGCCAAATTGCTTTCAAAATACGATCATTAAGCCTTGTAAAGGACAGACATAATGGACACTGGCCCAGCAAAGGAAATTGAATACGAATTGGTACAACATAATTACATATTGTGTATATATATATATATATATATATATATATATATATATA
>CABFWO010000933.1:0-21817 GCA_902155825.1 Timema genevievae | reverse complement strand
TATATATATATATAAGGACATTGACGGAGAAAGTTGAAGATAGTGGATCTAATGGAAAGAAGAAAGATTGACCTACTGAGACTGGTGAAAACTAAGCGGAAATGAGAAGGGAAGAAGGATTTGAGGAAGGGATTTAAGCTATATTGGATTGAAAATTAGGGAGAAAGAAGAAACGGAATGAGAGTAGTGGTGAGGGAAGAACTAAGGGAAGAGGTGAAGGGATTAAATGACAGAATTATGAGGGGAAAATTGGACAGAAGGATATGAATGTGGAAGTGATGCAAGTGTATGCCCCACAGGTTGGCTGTCCAGCTAACGAGAGGGAGGAGTTTTTAAAAGACATGCAGAAGCAACTGAGAGGGCAGAGTCGAATAATCATGGGCGATTTCAATGCCCGTGTTGGGAAATATAGGCAAGGATGTGAAGACGTAATAGGAGAAGATGGCTGGGGAACTTGGAATAAGGATAGTGAGGATCTGCTATAATTATGCAATAGGAATGGATTGCTGATAGGAAATATGTGTTTTAAGAAGAGGGAGAGTCATAAGGTAACGTGTTACAGTGCTGATTGGTCAAGAAATTTGGTAGTGGAGTACATACACACAGGTATGCAATTGAGAAAGTTCATGTCAGATGTAAAGTTAATTCCATATGAAGCCCTAGACAGTGACCACCGTCTGCTGGTAGCAAACCTCAACGGAAGAAACGAGAGTAAAAGAGCAAAAAGTAATGAAAGGAGGTTAAGGGTATGGAAGTTGAAAGAGGAAGATCTTAGAACGAAGTTTCATAGAAGAATGCAGATCAGCTTTTCAAACAAAACAGGGGAGGAATAATGAGGAAGATTCTGGATGGCATTTGTGGAGGCAAGAGAGGATGTGTAGTGTATGGAAGTAAAAGTTGGAAGATGAGATGGAAGTAACACCATAATGGAATGGTTAGCAAAAAAAAAAAGCAGTAATCAAGAAGAATAGAGCCTTCAGGGAGTGGTTCAAAGAAAGAACAATTGAAGCGAAGGAAAAATATAAGGGGAAAAAAGGAAGCAAGGAGGGTAGTGTAAGTGGAGAAAAGAAGTTGGATGGAGAGGTAGATGAAAATGATGGCGGAGGAAAGTGTGAGTTGTAAGAAAATGCTGTATATAATTATCAGGAGTAAGAAAAGAAATGTAGAGGAAAAGATTGTAATGGTAGACAAGAAGGGGAATGTAGTGGTGGAAAATGACGACTTAAGGAAATTGTGGAGTAAACACTTTGAGGACCTGCTAAATGCTAACGTCACCCTGGAGGATGAGGGAGAGGATGAAGTGAGCATTAGCCAGGAAAGTATGAGTAACCTAACCTGGAGAAAGGTGGAATTGGCAATGAAAATTATGAAGGTTAAAAAGGCATCAGGAGATGATGAAGTAAGTGTAAAAATGCTGAGAGCATCAGGAGAGGGAGAACAAAGGTGGCTGTGTAGAGCGATATGAACAATATGTAATGAGGGGAAGGTCTCAGAAGACTAAAAGAGGGAAACAATAGTACCCATCTTCCATAAGAGAGACCGGAAGAAGTGTGGGAACTACAAGAGAGTCACCTTGATGAGCCACTGTGCAAATATGCATGAAAAAATATTGGAGAAAGGAATTATTAGAGAAATAGTAGGAGGATGATTGAGAGAGGAGAAATATGGCTTAAGACCAGGAAGGTCAACAGTGGATCTTATTTTTGCTGTGAGACAGCTGCAAGAGCGACACTATGAGTACAGAAAAGACCTACTCATGGTCTTCCTTAAAGTTAAAAAATCGCGTGATTCATCAAATGCTCAGGGTCATTTTTCTCTCATAGTTTAAGGAAAAGTCCATGACGAACATGAACTCAATAGCAAGACCATATTCACATTAAATATCATTTCCAGCCATTGTGTCACTAATATATCCTTAAGTGACTTTAATAGGATGGACTGGAATATGAAACCTATTAGTAGTCAGAAGCTACCAAGATAAACTCATAAACGTTCAGTGTTGGAAGTATTAGGAGATTAAATCATACCAAGAGTTATTGCAAAAATAAATTATCACCCAATTAGTAAAGCTATTTTCAATCATGTGCTTATAAATAAACATAATGTCTGATGAATATTCACGTAAAGTAACGTAGCATACTCGATTAAAGCACATACGGTAAATATATATTTTTGGAAAAACGAGTTTTCACTAAAATGGAATCGAACAGTTAAACCTAATTAGGCTTCTAGTACTTGCAATAGAATCTTACTGAAGCTACACAATAAAGTGTGAGAAGAGGTCACGACGTTCTGGTGTTTGCCAGACGTGGACAAACTAACTATACCGAGGAAAGTGTCTTCATATCATAAACAAACAAATGAAGTACTAAATAGCAGAGTTGACGTTGCTAGCAACACGCTTGACTGGATGGACTACGTAGTGAACTTTCTTCCTCTGAGTAGCTTAATGTTAAGTGAACTTCACGCCAGCTATAAGGCCCCCATACATAATCAAATAATTTGTGCAACGGATGCTGTTGTGCAAACAAACGGACCATGCAAGGTTGGTTTGTGGTGTTGCGCAACAATTTAAACAATACCAACATGTATGGATTTTCCAGTGCAATGCACAATGTTGCAAAGTGTTTGGCAGCATATTATGTGGCCTGTTTTAGCTTGTAATTTGAGGTTCTGCTTTCATAAAACCATTTTTGTTCTATGATGGTATCAACATAATTATATTATTTATGCCTCAATCTTCAGTAACATTGTAAAGTGAAGAGTGAAGTGTTTAAGAATTGTAGTTTAAAAAACGTGGAATACGATGAGCTTGTTAAAAAAAATCAAAGAAATGACTTTATTATTTGCTTGAGTTTTCGTGTTGTATTTAAATCCGGAATCCATGCAACAAAAAACACCCCCTAGGATATCCTTTACGTTACTTTACGTTACTTTTTTTAGACGTAAATTTGATCGTGATTCCAGTACACACAATGTTTGGTACATTTTAATCATAGCAAAGTTTTGATAACTTGTACCTAGTAAAACAAAGGCATGGATGAAGTCTGAAACTGAGACTCAAACGTTAATGTCTTAACAATCCTCAGAGGTGCCTAAGTATTGTAGGTTATTGTTTTAGGCCTTAGCACTATATACTGTACCGTGGCTACAAACCAACGTAGCCACCAACCTCCATCACCTTTAAGAGAGTGTATACACTCTTGCCCCATTTTACCGGGAAGACAGTGCGTTGTATGGCCACTCCATCCACGTCAACACAGAACACTGCTCATCGTTCGAGTTTGGCTAGGAAACAAGATTGAAGTCGCGAAGTGGCTTGTGACCCCTGTTCACTTGTACGTATCCCCGAGTTCGAGACACTGCGCAGGCGCTAAAGGTTGGGGAAAGGTGCCAGAAGTGCTATCACGTGTGTTTCCTTACCCCCTCACGGATATCCTCACGACGTTCTGCACAGGCGTCGGTGAGAGGGATATTTCTGAATTGCTGTGAATGATTTCATTGGTCATGCGATATCTCCCTAACATATTTCCCCCCTGTTAAAATTCTAATATAAGCTAGTACTAAGAATGGAACTTTACTCTTTGATGCTAATAGGAATTAGGGACTTACCAACATGTAAGTGACCGATATTTTGGAGAAGTTTATATATATATATATATAATTAATTGAAGTTAGGAGTTTATTGTTAACCGAGCTGATAGGGTAGAAAGTACTTAGTTATTTTCCTGCCAAATTACCCTAGCCTCATGTATTATTGGATGAGAATAATCATGTCTCTGTTTAACATTAGGTGTAGCGCTAGACACTAGCAAAACTCTACAAGCTATGTTATAAAAGTATATTTTATTATGACGGATATGTAAAATGTTTTGACTTCCAAACCAAGCTTAAGATCATTTATTTAGAATTATCTTTTGAATGACTTAGCCCTTTTGGGTAGGGGACAGGTTGTATCCATGCTAGCTTTCTAATTTTCGTATTGTTCGCAATTATCGACCTTGTTTGTATTTGAACTGATAATGTTGTCAAACGATTAATATTTCTAATTTAGTTAAATGCGGTTCTCTCGCTTTCTTTTAATATTGTTTGGTTGACTTAAGTATATATACTATTTCTTGACATGTATTATGGATTCTGTTTAATATTGCGCACTGTCCGCTATCTCTAAAGATTATATTGTTTTCCTTTTTGAGACTTATTCTATCGTCTGAGAATAAATCGGCCTTCAATATTAATTCCATGTTATTTGTTTTGCATTCATATTATGCAATACCCTAACTCCCTTAACGTCATTTGTCGAACGCTCATATTTATAATTGTATGATAGCTAGGTCTTGATACTTGGGCTTGGCATACTTGAGAGTAGGTCAAATAAAGATCCCTGGTGATCCGCGTTCTTTTATCCTTTGTCTTGCAACCTTTTCACTATGGCTGGTTTCTTGAACGTACATGCACGTACGTTATAGTATGCTGAGTGCTTAGTGAGAACGGTTGGATTTTTATATCCACAAAAAGTGTAAATGTCACAACATACATCCAAAATAAATATTCGTTCTAATTAACATTCCAGCTTTTGTCCTTGTGATTACATTTTCCTGTTTATTTGTTTCTACATATGTGTTGTCGCTTTTTCTTATTTTTTATTCCCCATTGTCTCTTGTTTTTTATTTTTCTCGTTTTCTTTTCTTGGGAAATTTAAAGCACGTCTCACATTCCTCCCCTGAAAAATTCCGATTGAACCGAATCTAGGTCGAGGTATGGCAGAGGAAACGTTCTACTCATTTCTGGAGACAGCCATTACATTTCGGTCTAATGTATCCAATATAAAATGTGAACTATAATTATTATTTCTCTGTACCAGTGACCTTTATTCCCCCTATTTCTCTTTCTTGCTTTTTTTTATTTATACAATTTTATCAAAATGATGAAAATAGGTTTTATAAACATTTAAATAATAGAACAAATAATTAAATACAAATTACACGCTGATTATAGGTTACTTTGAATTAACGTATTACAAAACCAATTTTTGGTATAATTTGTAAGTAATCAACAAACACATATTTTTCCAAACTTGGCACCAAGTTCAGTAAACAAGTGTCCTCCTGAGACTTCCAAATTACCGTGACAGACTCTAGTGCACTGATAGACGCCGATAAACAGCCATTTAAAAGCGATCCTCAAACGACTTTTCTCGATCGATTAAAGACGTTCGCTACCTGTGACATAACGGAAAATCAAGAGAGAATTTTCCATGTAAATGTTTTTTACGTTTTAGTCGTTGAGTTTTAAAGACATAACATTGAACCAAAAACCATAATTTCTTAAATAATTCTAAAAATAAGCTTAGAGTGTTACAGCATGATTTTTTTTGTAAATGTATTTTTTATAAATCGTCTACATCTCAGGCTATTTGTCTTTGTCACGAAAATGTCGTGTAAGAATCTTCCTGCCAGGATTTAGATTAAAAGAGTCCGTAGTAACATATGTCTGTATATAATAGGAAACAAGAAAAGAAGTATTTTTTAAAAGTAAGTCAATGCTGTCCAAGCGCTAATGATAGATTAAGCCAATAAAGTCTCGTTTGGTGATGACAAGTAGGCTGTGGTTTAAATCCCAGAAGAGTGTACTGAGAGTTCCTTTCTCTACATAGTTTCCAACTCTCTCTCCCTTCTAAATTCTACTTTAATTTTCCCTATCACATTTGTGTTTTTAATGTTAATAGTGGCGTGTATGGGCTACATCAATCTATAGCTCAGATTTGAGGAAATATTAGCCAGTATTAATGTACTGTTGCCCAGGGGACTCCCGAATGGGTACTAATCGTCCAATTTTTCCGTGGAGGCTCTTTCCATGTCCCGATGAGATGATGTCATGATGATAGTGAATATTACGGGGTGGAGCCAATTAAGATTACTAACGTAACTTAAGCCTAACTAGCCGAACCCTTGACCATGGGGTTTATTCCACTTTCGAGAAAAATCCCCCAGTACCAGCCGGGGATTGAACCTGGAACCTTTAAGTCAGTAGCCAGGGGCTATGAGCACTATACCATTAGACTGGAATTAGAGTTATTAAATCTGTATGACCCACTTTGGTGGCCACATTGTCAAAGGTGTCACTCTCGAAATAGACTGGACTGCCAATAATGGGAATATCGGGGTTCGATTCCCGGTTTGGGTGTCCTGAGGTTTTTTTCTAAATGGTTTTACACTCTACGTCCAAGCAAATGTGGGTGGACTGCTGTTAAATTAAACCTTCTTAAGCCCTATTAAATTAACGTAAGTACATTTACGTTAAAACACGGAGCAAAATAAGAAACATTATTGTAAGTTACAACTTTGAGGCCTAGATTTCTGTTGATAGATGCTAATTTCAACTTACTTTTATCATCGTATCTTACAACTTGTACAGATTATACTCACATGTGATAATTCATTTAATGGGGTAGGGATAAAAAAAAAGGAGGCATTTAAGAGGTAATCTAGCCGCATTTGCTTAGAAGGAGAGTGAAAAACCATTGAGAAAAAACCCTTAGTAAACCCGACCGGGATTCAAACCTATATATTCCCGTCATTTATAGGCCAGTATAGCATGGGCGTGATGCCTTAGACCGTTCAGCCACTGAAGTGGGTTGTTTAAAGTATTGGTCCTACCAATCCAGTTCTTTTAAATACTATACTAAATAATTAAAAATATTTATTTCAAGCAATGTCCATTCCTCGAAAATAAATCATGATTTGGATTCTAACCCTAAATATAAGGATAGTTTGTTTACTTTTATCTGGTCTTTAATAACTAGAAATCTTTCAAAAACGGATTTTTTTTTCCTAAATGGACATCTGATGATTGTCTTACATTGTAAATAAAACTGTAGGGTCTGTACCTGTTTTCAGAGAGAACATGATTTCAGAATAGTTTACTGAAGACAGATTTGTGAAAATTTAAATATTTCTATAAAAACTGTAATGATTTTATTTAAAAGGATATGTTCAATATCGTTTAAATTATAAATAAGGTTGTAAGCTTGTATTTCAGGTAAAAAATTGTGAGTGAAAGCCCGTGTGGTTGATAAACTGACAGACAAGATATTCCCCATTCACTCTTTACTCAGCCCTCACTTCGCATCATACTACTCGTCCGATCCATCAGGATATTTTAACTTATACGATAAGAATGAATTCGTCGATCTCGGTGGTCTTGGGGTGAGGTACTCGCCTCAGAATCCAATGTTTGTGGGCTCAAACCCAGCCGGGGTTGATAGATTTTTCATGAGCTATAAAAATCCGTAGCACAACCTCCTTCAGAGGGGAAGTAAAGCCGTCGGTCCCATGTCGATTGTGGACATGTAAAAGAACCCTGGAAGGTATGTGAAACGTCATTTCCCTGCAAAATTAGTAGGCCCTTTTGCTCTTGCTCAGAGAAAATATTGCGTGCTTATATAACCAGTTGATTCAGAAAGTGCACGTTATATACTTCAAAAAAATTCATAAATAGGAATGTGGAAAGCAGAATATTGGATGTAGCACCCAAATACTTTTATATAGGATGAGTGGAAAAACATTTTATTATGAAAACCCCACCTCAGTACATGTAACCCTGCCCTCCATGTCACCGGGAAACCAGCTAAATGGTTCTGGAAAATTCTATCCCGTTTGCAATTTTTTTTATGTCAATTCTGTCCCGTCATCATAAGGGTGCTGTGTATATTTCCTCCCTCCATAATACCCCTTTAGATAAATAATAAATAATATTATAAATGAGAATGCCAAACAATATGATACCGACTCCTTTGTCCTCATGCCCGCCGGGGCGAGTCCGGACAGGGATTCTTGTGCAGACTGCGACTAGTGTGGCAGGGTTACTAGAGCTGCGCCATTCGAGTGAGAACTGTCAGGTTTGGATTATTCTGGACCAGGAGCAAACATTCGTCCAACAGGGAGCATGAGCTTTGAAATACATGTAGAGTTAAGCTATTTATATGTTATATACGCAAGTGCTATTCAACTTGGGTATAGATAGAGTGGTTCAAGTTTATTTTGTGACTTAAAATTTCAATCTGTGAGCAGACAGTACAAGCACTTCACAAGAATGTCACCCACTGAATTTGAGTACCTCATACATTTTATCGGGGAGTAAAGATTTAAAAAAAGTTAGCCATAACTTTTCGCTTTTTGGCAACTGGTGATACATATGCAAGCCTAAAATACCTGTTTAGAGTCGGAAATTATCGGGGCAGGCGCATCTAAATTGACTTTATCCGTATCGAGTATCATTTATTTGATGTTTCAGCAAAATACAGACTCCAAGTGGATAATTGTCGTATGGTATCTCCGTATATACTTGCTACGCAGATACGATACAACTATACAATACGGCGACCCGTCCACACTTGGACGAGCACGATCACGCGATCATGATATGATAAGGAGATCTGACACATATCTGGATCCACCTTTACGGGGGTACATCAAAATTCATTTTTTTTATAAAGATCAGTGGTTCTTAATCTTCTTTGGGTCACGGACCCCAATGAGAATCTAAGAAGGGCCATGGACCCCCTTAGCATAAAAATGACCGTAAATACACATTAATAATTTTTTGCTTACTATCTATCTCTTTAATACAAAAGTGTCTGCCCTTTTAAACCCATTATCGACATTTTTTACTGCTCAAAATTCACAAATGAGGGCTTTAATAGCAATACAAAGACATTAAGATATGCAACAGCTAGTTAAATTTCAAAATTTTATACTGGAAGTTGAATTATTTTTTTTCTTTTTAATAAGAAAGTGTTGACCTTTATAGACACAATATAGAAATTTTTCTTTGGTCAAAATTCACAAATGAGGGTTTTAATAGCAATGCGATAACCTGAAGTTGTGCAACTGCCAATAAAATTTTGAAAATTTAACTAAAAGTCAAAATATTTTATGCAAAAGTGTGTGGAGCCTTTTTAATCCAATACGGACCTTTTTATTGGTCAAAATTGACAAATAAGGACGTTCATAACAATGCGATGATTTGAAGATGTGCAACCGCTAATAGAATTCCATTGTTTTAAACGCAACCGCTAATAGAATTCCATTTTTTAAATTGCAAGTTTTTTAAATTTTTAACCAAAAATCAAAATTGAAAAAAAAAATACATTTTTTTTACTGGACGCCGAAAAAGGGTTTACGTAATTGTAGTGCAATTTTATAGTTTACTTTATTTTAGTGTAGATTTTTATGTCTCACTTTTCCTTTTTATGCAAAAAATAATGGTAACTTTATGAATAAAAGTGAAATGTGAAAGTGTGTAACTTCAAAGTGAGCTTTATAAACTTTTTAAAAGTAAAACTTCAATAAAAAGGGTGCTGTTGTTTTGCTTGAATATGAAGTTGAAATTAAGGAGTAATCTTCAACAGTGCAGCGCGCATGTCATCTTTGACATTAAATCAATTTTTTTATGGCACCAAGTGATGAATACTCTGCTTGTTGAAGAAACAGGAAACTTCTTAATATGAATCCAAGCTTTGATCCACAATTTTTAAATTTTTGTCTTCGGTTCATGGACCCCCTGAAGCCAATCCACGGACCACTAAGGTGTCCATGGACCCTAGTTTAAGAGCCTCTGATATAAATATAGACACATATTCTCAGACCGGTGGTCTTGGGGTAAAGTTATCGTCTCAGAAATCTATGTTCGTGGATTCAAATCGAGCTTAAGTTATAAAATACTACGTAAAGCCCCTCGTTGGCTGCCAATAATTAAACTATCAAAGGGGCTTATATAATGAAAGCCCCCTACGTTGGGCTCCAATTGTTAAAGTCCAAAGGCCTCTTCTTTGGGTAGCCAACTGAAGAATTCGCAAAGACAGCTTATAATCTTGATATCAATCCCTGGCTAGCTCAGCTTCTCTTATCGACGCGATTATCATATTAGAAAATTCCCACATATACAATAAATATGCCTTAATCACTTTATATTAATATATTATTAGAGAGTATTCGTTTATAAAATGTATTACTATAATAATTAACAATCTCAGCTTGTACAATCAACCCATCTCTACGCTAGTCACCTCAAACTACATAATAATGAAATATGCGACGACAAGCAACACATGTCTTGTCGTTTCGCCGGTCATTGCGCGTCTCTTTCTCGGGTAACAATGAGAGTTCGCTTTATCCTCGCGTCTCTTTCAAATTATGATGACAGCGTCGATTGCTCCAGAGTGGACTAACAATCTCGACCTATCACATTAGAGTAGTTTAAATCCTAGCTTTCTGGTTGGCTGGACAATGCAACCGCTCCGTACTGAGGAAAAGGTGTATTTCTCTTTGAACGAAAACTCTGTGTTGGGTCAGCTCTTTCCGTTTTGTTTCATCGTCCGACGCACCCAGTAAGCATATTTAATGTAAAATAAATGTATAAACTTCCAAACTGCCTGAAGGGCTTGAATGTTCTAAAATGTAAATGAATAATTAAAAATAATATTATAAAATAAAGAAAATTCTCAAATTTAAATATAAAATGAAAATAAAATATTAAAACTGTAGTCTCATCCTTCCTTATCGAAACAAAATAGGTTTTAAAATTTGGGACATTACTAGGTCAACGGGCTTTACTTGAGTGATAAAAATCCGTAGCACAATTTCCTTCTGAGAAGTAAGGCCATCGGTCCCATATCATTTATATAAAACTTATTATTTAATGCATTAGCTTAGAGGTATTTTATTTTAGATGTAAATTATAGAATATTTATAGCATGTGTGTATTTGTCGTACAAAGTTTAAGATTAATTATATCTGGTTTCATGCGAACAAAAATTGTTGAATATCAATTATATACACTATGTGAGAATAAAAATCTATAAATATACGTTGACATTCTCATACGTAGGCCCTAACAGCTACTACACATGGTCTCTTTTTAACATGAATAACAAAGACCAGATGGAACGAAGTGAGGAGGTATTGCATATGATACGTTTGTTATGTTTCTACCTAAGCCAAAATTGTGCCACCAGTGGTCTCTGGAAAGAACTTAACGCAATCTATCGTAGTTTAATATGATCGTACATATATCTAGAGAGCCTTGTAAGTTTTTATATAGGCTTATTTAATTTTAATGCTCTAATACTTGTTTTTCAGGTATATTTCGCGAGATTAAAAAATCCCTTACATTAAGTTACGGTAAAATTCTTGGTGTGACCTATACTGTTGGTAAGTAATTTGATTTTTCTCTTGTTTTCATTCTAACACCGAAGCAATCATTAGGACATGGCATATTTAAACAGTTAATTCTTCATTGGATGAGCTGTTTTGTGACAGTTATATCATTTTATAAAACCACTTTCATAAATGCATACGTCAAGTCATGGGGTGTGTAACTGTCACTTTTGATAGGTATTATCAATATAGAAACAATCTCCACTATAATAATAGTCAGTTGGTGACTTGGTGGTCTAGGGGTAAGGTGTCAGACTTCTGTGCTGAGGTCCGTGTCCCGGCACAGATTTATTTGATTGCCAAACCCTTCCTTCACCTCTGACAAGATGTGTATTAATCACAACTTGTGAATGTGAGGAATGCCAGGCCTCCACCATGGTTCGGATTCCACGTTAAACTGTAGGTCCTCCATTTCATCTCACAATCACCCTACCATTTCACATTAGCGTAAGTGCGTATAACCCGAACGGGTAGTAAGACGCGGTGCTAATAATAATAATAATAATAATAATAATAATAATAATAATAATAATAATAATAATAATAATAATAGTCAGTTCCTCTGTTTAGCCGAATATATCTATAAGCACAGATGATCAAGATTGATGAAATTTTTCAGTCAGGTATTCCCTAACTCAAAAAGATATAAAAATACTTGAGGACCTAAAATCTCCATTGGGGCAACCAAAATTGGGGGATTTATAAAAAAACAAAAGTCAAAATATTCTAGAAACCCAGAAGAGCTAGGAAATAAAATTTTTCTATCCAGGTAGCCTCCAGACCATAAAAGTGAAGAAAATACTTGGTAACATAAAATTTACAAAAAAAATTAAGTCAAAATCTTAAGCTCGGAAACCTAAGAAGCTGAAATTTTGCAGACAGATAGTTACTAATCCAAAAGGGTGCTGGAATACGGGGTGATCAAAAATTTTTATGGGAGGCGTCCTAACTATTATTATTTTTTGAAAAAGGGACATTTTATTTTAAAAAAAACACGATAAAGTACATACACAAAATATTGTTTATAATGAAATATTTAATTGAACAGTTTCACACTTTCATTAGAGTAAATATTTGATCTACTATAGAGTCTTTAATTGAAATGCGCCTCCCAAAATGTCAGGTTCACTAAATCTAATTCTCATTCGCAATAATTGTCCAAGAAATGCCATTGGGACAGATTAACGGACCAAAATTGAAGCCGTTGATTTTTCAACTGGTATTATGATAGTAATAATATAGTGAAATGCTATCAATTTCGATCGCAAAGAAATATGATTGAATTTTTTAAAAGTCTCTTAGTATGAAAATTTACCAAATTTAGTTTCCACTGTTGTCTAATACATTGCAAAGGTCTGTCTGTCTGTCCGTCTATTTAGCTTAATGTCCATTTGGAGTTGGAGTACGTCTGATCTTCGGTCATGAAATGTATTTTAATATTATTGTTCTTTTTGTAGTCAACCCGGGGTTGCTAAATTGAGTCCCGTATGCCAAAAATCTTGCCAAATTGGGTTCCGGTTAGAAAAAATGTATAGGTAAGATGGGTCCCGGTTAGAATAAGCGTATACGTAAAATGGGTCCCGTCTTCTGGGTCCCGTAATCCGTCAGACTATTAGCGTTATCCAGGACACACCACGTGGAGGTTGAATTATTGAACGTTGAATTCCATCCTTCAGAAGTTTGTGATATCTAAACTTATAACTAAGAAATATAGACATTTTCTTATTCTTTTGACTTGTCATAGCTTCCGTTGTACCAGGCTGCTCTGCATTGTGTAACTGAGGTCAACCGCGTGATAAAAACCCTACTCTGCACTGTTTAATTGCCAAAAGCGCAAAAAGGAAAAGAAAGCATTATGTAAATTTGAAACAGAATTATCATTGTAGATAATGCTTAAATTGAGCAAGTATAGTAATACTTTTCAAACTACAACCAGGCATAACTCGCGGACCCATATGACCTAGCCGTTTAAAAATATTGGGAGCCATTTTACATACACATTTCAAAGTATTAGGACCCATTTTACGTATTGGTGAAAGGGGCACAACTCTTAGGACCCAATTCACGTAGCCTCAGTCAACCATGTTCTAGGTTTGATAAGAATATTTTTAAATTACTTATAATGAGATTTGAAAAATTGACACTTACATTTTATTTCATTTAGCCAGTGAGCATGCGGTCCAACAAACAATCTCATCTAATCTGGTTTGTCTTTGAGGATAGTTTGGAGATCGAATCCCTGTCGGGTGCGCCAAGTGTATTTTTACCTGCACAGGTTTTTCCTCTCCTTCCAGGAAAACGTGGGTATATTTCCAATAGATTTTTACCCTATTACTCTCTACACTAATAGTGTAAATATGAGGATAGCCAGGACATAAGAAAGGTAATATTTATTATAATTATTTTATCAATATTAGCTGCTCTAGCTTCTACTATTACTCTTTAGAATGTTTTTTTAAGTTTTTAAATCACCACGTCGTACTACCTGTTCAGGTTGTACGCATATATGATAAATACTCTACCTGGGTAGGGATGGTTAAGGAATAATTTGAAAGGTTATCTACCCGTATTTTCGTGGAAGGGAAGTGGAAAACATCTAGGGAAAACCACCCTCAGTGGATTCAATTAGGATTCAAACCCTGATCTCCCCGTCTCAGCCGGCCAGTCTAAAACGATAGTAAAGCCTTAGACCATTGATATTTGACCTTGATAATTTTTTTTGCTTTGTAACGAGTTTACTCTCCAAACGCAATCAACAGAAATGTAAGGGACAAAGTTGAGCGGAACAACCATTGTAATATGAGCTCAGGGACATCCTTTTGTCTCCGACCGAGCCGGAAAGTCAAAGCGAGAGGAGACTCTACCCACGTAAATTTATATTAATATTTGTTCGAGTTAAAACCTGGACTCCATCAGCTCTTCTGAGGCATGAATATTACATGGTGCGTGGAAAATACGTCATCGTGCAACGAATGTAATATGTCTAGGGTTTCATCGATGGTAGCGTCGTTTTAAAGTTACTCTCCAATGTACTGTTCTCTTTTAAACAAAGTAATGTTTTTTCACTCCGCATTTCACTACCCATTCAGGATATCCACATATGAATGGACGGTTGTTTTTTAGCTAGATGCTCCTCCGGTATGTAGGCTTTTTTTTATCACACTAATAGTAAAGGGGGATAAAGGCAAAGTTTAGAGGATATGTACCCTCAATTACGTGGAGGGAAAGTGGAAAAGATTTTAGAAAAAAAAAAGCCTCATTACTCCTTTCTGAGATTTAAATTCGGACCTTCCCATCACTTGTAGACCATATACGTTGACACTGTCATTCATTCATCGTACCCATCAATGGAGGTAATTAATATAATGAGCTAGGGAGGAGAAATGAGTAAATGTAATCACAATTGTGTGGGAAACAATTTAATGGAAAAAACACTCGCAATAAACCCGATTAGGATTCGATTCCCGATCTCCAATCACGGGTTTAACCAAACTGAATTAACTTTAACTTCAAGTATTTATATATTTGAGATATTTAAAGTGCACTTTATGAAAATACCTACGAGGGTTCTTTTACATGCCACAATCAACTTAGAACCAACTGCTTTACTTTCCCTCCAAAGGAAGTTGTGCTATGTATTTTTATCACTCAAGAAAATATTTGTTGACCCTGACTGGGTTTGAACCCGTGAGGTGAGCACTTTACCTCAAGACCACCGAGGTTGACTTTGCGGTTAGTCTGCTTGTCCTTTGATATGGACTCAAACGACGTACGCTACTTCTGTTTCTAGTGACAGGAATTATTTGATTTTAAGGAATCTAGTCGTACACATAACCAAGCTTAGTAGGAACATTATTTTGGTGGCAAGACCAAAGTGACAAAATGTGTTTATTTATTGGTCTTCCAACAACCCTCTGCCCGCTATTGTTATAAGTGGAATACAATTATTTTAAATCTAAGAATATAGGAACAAGAGGCATAACTTTAGGAACGAGCACTAGCATTCACCTTGAGAGACGATTAAAAATATAGCCGTGAAAAAAAATTGCCTTTTGCAGCAAGTCATAATCAAACCTTGGCCTCCAGAGCTCGTATATGATGTGATAGCCCAGCAGCAGATTTTTAGGCTATGAAAAGTTAAGATAAAGTTGACTAAAATAGATTCTTTGAATTTATTATGGCGAAATGGAAGGGGATGCGAGAAAAGGTGAGTATTCACGCAGATTTTAAGGCAAAACTTTTTTAACCAAAATAAAAAAAACTCTAGGACAAAAAGAGAGTTCAATTTTCTTCACAAGGTGATATAAACAGTTATTGAATAATGTCATGAACATAGTGGTATTAGATGATAAACCTTTTTAAAGGAAGAGCAAAAGTCGTCATTAAATTCTAGGACTCTCTTGAGAGATGCTCAATAAATTTTGAGGTCACCATGTTAAGAAAATTAAGCTCTATGTTTATAATAGAGATATATTTGATTTATTTTGAGCTAAGAAATGTTTTGATATAATTAAATCAAAAATACTGGTTTTTTCTCATGTCCCCTTCCACCCTACATTAACAATTGGACTTTATAAAACAGAAAATAGTTCATAAAAACTAAATTAGTAAAACACAAAAAATTGAAAGACAAGACTGCATTGCATTCATATTTATGTTTAATTTCAATGAAATTTAGTCTTAAAGGGAATCTTTAAATACAATTTTGAGCTCCAAAAAATAACAAAAACCCATTATTAACGAGTGTAATATTTTATTTTCGTAAAAACATTTGATTTTAAACAATGATCTTATGTCATAGAAAATGAACAAACAATAATTCTAGGTTGAGTTACATAAAATAGAATAATATAAAGTTTAATTATATGCGGTGTTACAGCCTGTTTACCTATTTAAATTTAGTTTTAATTTTAGCATAACTAAGCATAACCAAAGTGAAAACCATATAAGCATTATAATTATATTATGGGCATTAGTAACTACAATTTTTAAAACTAAAAATCCTTAATATGCACTCATATCTTTGTTGCATGCTTTGTTCTCAGCCCTTGATTAAATGCTATACAGTCGGTTTGGAAATATAATTGTCTACAGCGATTAAAATAGATATATATATATATTTTTACAAAACTGGCATGTGGTAGGTGCTATGAGTAAAACAGGCTCAAATGAGAGCTGACGTCAAAGTGTACATTTTTAAACACTATACAATCAATATGTTTAAGCTTAAATTTATCCATAAAACTTAAAAAATATATAATTATATTATATACTCCCTAAATTTTTTTTATCTAAATACGCTGTCCAAGAATAGATTTCTACAAGGAGAATGCTATTATCTTTTACAAACTTATGCCATATTTTTAGATTTTATTACACATCTGTGTTTTGTTTAGTTTATATTATTAAGTAGGTGTCAACTCCTTTCTGTTACCTATCTCGTGGGCCTGGAATCTGTCAGGATGTGCTATGGTTGAGGTTAAGGGGTAGGTGATTACGTATACTTCTGTAGGCTCGTGATTGATGTTAGACTTAGGTCTTGCAGAGTTTTATAATGCTACTATGCTATTACAAATGTGATGTTGGTAGTGAGCTTAGAATGGTAGAACTTAGAGAATACTTGGAAGTTTGTGACAAAAGAGGTGTTGCTAGGAGTACCCTATGGCCTGTCTGACTCCTGGGTGATCCCTACACGGCCCCCGAACCCCGGTACCCTGGGCTTGAGAAGTAGCCCCCAAACAGGTACTGATGAACCGGCGTCCTAGGCCTTGTAGTCCTGAATCGGGCAGAGTGACCCCTAGACTTCGGTGTTGATTAGTCAGCCATGATGGCTGAGTCCCCTACATTTTATCCTAGCCCCTGGCCTAGTTTCTGACTAAGGAATACTGACACTGTTTTTATGGTCAGTTTTTCTATTCTATTTGTTTGTAGGCTAATCAAAACAAACTGCATCGCTCGTTTTGTCATTCGCAACACATAGCATACAATATTACACAAACACACCTTCCAATCTAAGGCCAAGATGTTACATAGGCTAATTTAGTATTTCTTTTGAAGCCTATTTTTTAATTTGCCAGGGTAAATTTTTATCTCAATGATTTTGGTATATTCATTATTTAAAGTGATCTCTATGCTTAACAAAAAACTTTTCGAATTCCAATATTTCCCGTCTAACTCAATATTTAATGTTACATTGCATGTGTGCTTTATACTTAATATTTTAATGGGATTTAATAGTGCGCTTCATCAGATGATTTTTATTTTCACATTTATATTAATTTAAAAAAATCTGAACTTTTTTTTAATATATCAACACACTGATTAGTACAAATAAATATGTTCTGAAGAAAAATAATTTTGTATTTTCTTGCTTAAATGTAACAGTATTCAAAACATAATAATAATAATAATAATAATAATAATAATAATAATAATAATAATAATAATATTTAGCACCGCGTCTTACTACCCGTTCGGGCTATACGCTTAAGTACTAATTACACTAATGGATTAGGAATTTGGAGGGTTGAATTTAGAGGAAGTGAACCCGCATTTGCGTGGAGGGAGAGTGGAGAACCATTTAGGAAAAACCACCCCCAGTTCACCCAACCGAGATTCGAACCTCGATCTCCCCGTCCTCTGCGGTAGAGCTCAACACGCCTAGCGCGTTAGCCAACTACGCCACCGAGGCGGGTAGTATTCAAAACAGCCTCATCCGTGGGCACAGTGAGCTAGAATCAGAACTATCTTTTCTGGTCTGCCAATGATGTGGAAGTCAGAATTTTAATCTTAGCCGGGTATATTGATAGGTTTTTTTCCAAACAGATTCCTATTTTTTTCTCAACACAAATGCCAGCAAAGTTTATCTAAAATATATACCTACTTCATCCCTATCCTGGTTGCTTAATTAGATGCGTAAAGTCTTGTTGGGTAGTAAGACTAGGTGGAAAATATTTTAAGAATTTCAACATTTATGCTTAATAAGTTTTGTTTATTTTATTATAAATGACTAATTATTTCAAGGAATGGTGAAAAGGATATTTTTGGCAACGAAACGACCTATAAATAAAGATATTTCCACTACAATGATCAATTAATAGCGATCCCCTTTAGTTCAGGAAATATTAAACAAAGCTTTTCTATCCCATTTTTCGGAGATTCTAATGGTACAAGGACATCATAATTCATGCTAAACGTTTTTACGTTTCTTTTTTAATAAACCACTGTGTGCGTGGGCTTATATATTTTTTAAATGTATGCTCCCCTCCCCCCCTTTCAATGATGCTCATGAGTGCGTACCGTTGACTACAAGACCGGTGGCGCCTCTTGTGGCGACACTTTACAAGTGGCAAAGGCTTCCACAGGGACATAATCTAGGACCCAGACCTCCTGAATATTCAAACCTTGTGCTTTCTTCCTCTTTCTCTACTTCCATCATTACTCACCCTACTCCTTCTAATTTATTGTCAACTCCCCCCTTCTTAAACTTTTATTTAACTACCAGATTTTTCCTCCCTCTCTTAAGTCTTCTACTTTCTTGACCTTTTAAAAAGTTTTTTCCTTCACATTTTTTGGAAGATTTAAAGGGTGTTCACTGCATTCCCTGAAAGCTATTCGTGGTAAAAAAAAGTTTTATACTCCAAGAACATTTTTTCATACATTTTAGAAAAGTATATGGAATAGCATCATTACACACGATACTTATGCAGCTGTGGTTAGTTTTTCTAGAGATTCATATTATTACTAAATCTGTTTTTTTAAAAAAAAAAGTGAAATAAAATGCGGTTCTTATCCCTCACTAGAAAACTTTAGAAAGGCTTAATAAGTTCTCAACACATTATTACGATCAAGTTTTTTAATTGTACCTAATTTTCACCTTGACTAAACAACATGTTAAAAAGAGGATACTGAATTGGTATACGAAATAATTAAAAACTATTTACGTGTAATTAATCAGAAAATAATTTAAGTACCAGTAATAACATTCACTTGTTTTGAGATAGTGTAATTAAGAAGTATAGCGTGTTGAGGACGCGTTGTATATTAGATTGTTTTTATTATAAAATTTAATTTTACTAACTAAAAGTGAAATCATAAAACACTAAACATTTAATTGTGTTTACTATTATTTAATCCAGCCCTTAGCTTAATTTTCTATTTTGTGACTTTTAAATGGCTGAATACACACAGACGAAACGTCGTTTGATATATTTTAAACGTAAACCGCATTGCTGGTCACATGGTCAAACGCAGGGATAGGGAACCTGGGCCTAAAGGCCACATATGGCTTTTTGAGGTCTTCGATGCGGCCTTTTCGCGAATGCAATCACATTTGCGTGGGAAACAATTTAATGAAAGAAAAAACCACTCTCAGTACACCCGACAGGGATTTGAACCCTGATCTCCTTTTCATAGGCAGTTTAGTCTATTTTGAAAGTGACGCCTTAGAGCATGGGGCCATCGAAGCCAGTATCATTTTAAATTATATATTCTTAAACGGTATGAATTTTAATAATTAAAACAAAATATCGCTATCTTTAACGCACAATATAAAAAACTCTATCTATTCATCCATCTTTCCTTTTATCTATTTAACCATCCATCTATCTATCCATCTATCTATCCATATATCCATATATATATCCATCTGTCTATCAATCTGTCCATCTATCTATCCATCTATCCATATATCTACCTATCCATCTATCTATATATATACCTATGGTTGTCACACTATCGTATTTTGGCAAAATTTACTGTACATGATGTGTGCGGATTTATGAAGAATCTGTGAAGTGACATGCAGCAAAATGGTTCCCCAGCCTTTGACCGACTCTTTACCCTCGTGTTAGACTGGATTGGGTTGCCCATCAGGATGACTGTCGCACACCCGGCGACTGCTTGGTTAATCTCGTGCTTATATTGTTTCATTAATACAGGGCAACAATCGCTGGCCAGTTTCCTATATGATGCCAACCCTCAAGCTGCCTGTGTAGGCTAATTTTTTCGTGGTACAGAGGGCTATCTTTTTATAATTGGTTATCTTGTTATCAATTGTTTACTTTAGTCTGCGGTTGGATCCCCAGTTCTTCCAGATTTTCTATGAATCAGTGGGTCTGGGACAGGGTCAACTCAGCCTTGTGAGGACAAATTAATGAGGAGCCACTAGAATTAAAAAGTATCATCTTTGTTCTAGAAAACTGAGATTAATGGTCAGAAGGTTCGTTTTACTGAACAAATGACACCAGATAGCTGCAGAAGTTGACACTATCTTCGCCAACAGACGGTGGCTGCTCTGTAAGTATGTCTTGAAACAGGTCTGATGCCATGGAGGTTTTTTAAAGTCAATTCTTGTGCGGGTGCTATGGAAGAAATCCTTTTCCAACCAATCACTAATATACGTATGATTATAAAACATCCGCACTCATCTTGTGAATTTCCTTCGCCTTATTCTTCTTATAAAGAGCCTAAAAAAATAACCTTGTCCTCCAAATTCATCACAAGTGAATAATTTTTTCGTGTAATCTGTTTGGGTTTGTACTGATTTTTCTGAGACATTGAAGCTGCTGGCAAGTTGCCTGCTAATTCAACAGAACGATAATCCGGTCAGCGATTGTTGACAAGCGATAGTTGCCTAGTTTGAAACCGCTCTTAATACAACAAATAATACGTTAGATGGATTCACCGAAAAAATACAAACGTCATATTTAAAATGTTTCAAGAAAGAGTTAAAATTAATGTTTCACTTTCTTCATATAGTTATAGTTTCTAGAGTTTTATTGTATCTAACTTAAACACAAAAAATTAAAATGTTTATTGGTTAGCCAACCAATTTATTACTTTATTTTATGCCATACCTTAATTTTTTTTTGGCCCCAAGTATTATTATCCGTCCAAGATATCCGTGTGTGTTTTAAAGAAATTTATAATGATGAATAAATGATACATTTTAGAAGAAATGTACCTAAAATTGCGTAAAGGGTGACGGAAAACCATTTAGTAAAAATACATCTTTAGTACATTCGGCCAGAATTTAAACCTCAATATCTCCGTGTCCATCAAACCAAGCAAGACAAGGTTGACGCCATTTTCAACGTACCGACTGGTGCGGGTATAATCTTTTTGTTCCCTACCTTTTAGTAGCCGTTTGGGTCATACACATACTTCGTAAATTAACTACGCTAATGGAATATATATGAAAAAAGTAGTGTTTTAGAGGAAATATATCAATATTTTCGTGGGTGTGGAGTGGAATAACATTTAGTAAAATCACTCTCAGTACACTCAGCCGGGATTCTAATCCCTATCTACCTATCACTATCAATATAGCCAAGAACGAGAGTCATGCGTTAGATAATTTGACTACCGATGGGGGTATATACCTAATTAAAATGGATACAATAGCGCACTGCTGTGCAGTTACATCTCCTAAAGTAAAGCAGAAGGATTTATATACCTGACGACTTTAATAACCTCAAACCTAGCTCTACTCGTCTTACAACCCATTTATAGCGGGAGGGTAAGTCAAAACAAACATGTCTACTACGTGTAAACACCATACCATTACAAGGTCAATTTGTCAGTGTGAGAAGTTAATA
>CABFWO010000932.1:188914-218629 GCA_902155825.1 Timema genevievae | reverse complement strand
CAACCATCCTAAGCGGCTGTACGTCTCACGCACGTGGTAGACGCTAGGGAACTACTTTAACAACAGTTTGGAAATTGTAGCACGAGGTAGCTTCGTTAATTAGATTAGTGTAGCACGTTTTACTGAGGTGGCAAGAGCTAAACTACTAGAGTAACATGATAAACCCATTCAGAATTAATTTTACTGACCCTACCTACAATCGGAATAGAGTCCCGACCACGAAGAAGATCTATGGAATAATGTTTCCAAGAATACATATGTTTGAATGAGTTTTCTTGGAGGACTACCAGAACTTCAATATATATATATATATATATATACGAAGCCTATTTAAGATACAAGAGACTGCATAGACAGCCATATACTCCATGGACCACAATATACTCCATACATCACAAGAGACTCCACACATCCCAATACACTCCATATTATAAAGTCATAGACTCCATGGACAACAATATACTCCATACATCACATGAGACTCCATACATTCCAATATACTCCATATTATAAAGTCATAGACTCCATAGACCACAAGAGACTCCATAGACTCCATGTACCACAAGAAACTCCATTCTTTACAAGATATTTCGTTCTTGAAATTATTCCTCTCTCTTTTCCCTCCTCCCTCCAACCCCCCTTTCCAATATTACATTAATGGGCTATATACAATGGATGTGCTAAAGCAAGTAGATTACTCGTATTTACGCCGGAACCACAATTATTATAGTGAGCTCCAAATTACTTGTACATGTTTAGGCCTACCTCAAGATCAATGACTGAAGCTCATTGCTCTTATACAGGCCCGCCACCAGGGGGGAAAGGACTATAGGGTCCATGGTACCGGGCCCAGGACTTCTAGAGATCCAGATTCACAAGTCTAAAATAAATCATAGATGATGAAAAAAATACAAAATAAAATATGAATGCCAAGCAATAAAATGCCCATCCCTGCTAAAAACAGTGCATGCCCACCTCACCGGATGGGATAGTTTACCTACGGAAGAAGCTTACTGGCATTTGTCACAATTATTATATCATTGGTTCGGTCTAGTCTTGCCCTTCGTTTCGAAGTACCTGGAAATTTCACCGAGTCTATTAATTTGTACTGAAACTAAATTTGGCAGACAGAAAGAGTCGGGCAGTAAAAACAATTTAAATACCTCATCACACGCGCAACATTTCAGTGTTCAATGTTCAATTTATAATACGGTCGTCCTCACTGGTCTTGAGGTAAAGTGCTCACTTCAGGAACCGATGTTCGTTGGTTCGAACCCAACCAAGTTCGATGGATTTTTCTTGAGCGATAAAAATCCGTGGCACAACTTTCTTCGGAGTGGAATTAGAACAGTTGGTCTCATGTCGATTGTGGCATTTAAGAGAACCCTGGAAGTTACGTGAAAATACCCTTCCCAGCAACGTTGGTAGGCACTTTCGCTCTAGCTCATAGAAATTCTCGTGGACTGATATAATCAGTCAGTTCTTAAAGTGCTCGTTAAATACTCAAATATATAAAATAAAGAGTTAATATACATATTAGTTTTTGTACATTGCTTTTCTTTTGTAAATGTAACAACAAAGTTTTAAAAACCGTACAAACCAAGGTAAAAAATTGGTGTACTGGGGGGACGGGGGAGAAAGAGAGCATCCCCCCTCTGGAAAGAACTTATCCCCTTCCCCCACCTTTCCCAACCACCACAGCTGTAAAAACTCCTCCTTCCCCTGGAATAAACTTTCCCTTTTTTAGATTTATCTTACTCCCCTCTTATATTCTTGAACATGAAGCTAAAAGATAGCTTTGTATCAAACTCTAAATAGCTTATAGAGGCATACACTCATCAAAATTGCCAAAGGAAGATTGAAGAAATAACTTTTGGAAGTATCAAATTTATCAAGATTTCCCGGAAAAGGCCCATTCTAAATAACTTCAAGAGACATTTCATTTTCAAAGATTTTTCGGGCGAGGACACTCCAGATAGCTTCTAGAGTCAACCAATTTTCAAAAATTTGCTGGGGTAAGATCATTTTAAATAGTTTTTAGGGGAATTCAAATTTCAAAAGGCTTATGTGGCATGACCACTCCAAATATCTCATAGAAAAGTCTGATTTTCAAAAAAATTTCAGATGAGTCAGTGTAAATATTTTTATGACATTTAATGGGGCAGGGGGTCCCGAGAACTCCTAAAAAAAGACCTAATTTTGTTAACTATCCCTAGACAAATAAGGTTTCACCACCACTTAAGTCGAATTCCATTTAAAAAGTTTCTCATCTAATGCCGCTATGCTCATGTCAGATATTCAGTAGCTGCTGATATCAGCATGTGTATAAAATTAAACTTTATGATTCTACTGGAGCAATATTTTATTTATTTTAGCCAAAAAAAGTTTTGCCATAAAAACTGTAAAAACAATGGTCTTTTCTCGCATCATCTTCAATCCCACCTTAAGAATGGAATTAGATGTTGTTACGAATGATTGCATATTGCAAGAGACTAATTGACATGGAGTTGTTTATACAAAATTAATAAGCTACCTTTGTATGAAGCATTTAAGTTTTCTTTTCTAATTTATTAATCTTAAATTTCTCCTTACCAACAAATAACCATGAATATTACTAAAACTATTTCAGAGTGGGTCTGGCAGTCAAAATATGTTTTTTTTAAATTGGTATTTTAAGCTTTTTGAAGATTATACTTTAGAATTTTTCTAACGTGGAAACAAACACTTTATTTGGGCAGCTAATCATGATTTTCTCGGTTTTGTAGTTATCTAGATCCGAGGTGTGTTAATTTTTACAGGTTAGGCTATCTCTCTTTATAGGGTGAAGAATTTAAATATTAATTTACAACATTATTTAGGTTGGGCAATGGAGTCAGGCAGGACCTTATATTTTGAGCACGTATTGACAGCAATTTAAAGTAACCTTAGACTTTTGTTTTCGTTGCATTTGCCCTTATCTGTTTTCAAAAATAAATTTTTAGAAAATCTAATTGTTTTATGTTTAAATTAAGCGTAAAAATAGATTATTTTCATCACTTTTAGCGATATTTTAGTAAAATGTATTGGCAACACTACAGTTGGGTAAACTTGTATTAATATACCTTAAATATACGGGCGGCCTGGAGAAGTAATAAGACCCAGTGCACAAAAAACTTTATTTTTTAAACATGCATAGTTCTTATCTTAGTGCTTAAATGGTTTGACCTATATTCTTAAATATTGACACCTATTAATAGGCACCGTGTTTAGCCGTTGATGTCTCTAGTGAAAACACATGAAGCGCCGATGCGGAAAAATTTGAAACTCTTAGATGATAGAGTTGATAGTAAATGTGCAGTATCGCAACAAATATGAACAAAATAATAATCAAATATGGTTTTCAAAGGGATAATCCTGGTTGTTAGCCCGAATATGCAGCTAAAATGAAAACGAATTATTCATTGAATATAAGTTAGGCTACATATATTTATAGGCTACTGTTGAATAAGTATTATATTTTTGTATAATATAAACAGGTGTAGTATATCTTATTTTAGTCGATAGTAAAAATGAACTAATTTGATTTAGCTAGTTCTTAAAGTGAAAATTAGATACCATGATTGAAGAAAAAATGTGTGTAGAAGGAATGGAAAGAGGAATGGAGGAAGGGTAGGGAAGGGGGAAGTGAGGGGAGCGTTAGCGTTAGAGACCATGCATCAAGTTACTGGCATCCCAGCTCTAGAATTAATTAATGTATTTATTGCTTTCTTTACTTGACTCTTTCTATACAGAACAAATAATGTGTACCTATCAATAATACAGGTGGGGCCGAAACTATTAGACGAGTAGTAACTTGAAAATTAACACTTTAATTTAAAAGTAAATATTCACTAGCTAACTAAAAGTAAACAACATAGTAGACTATTTCACTTTTTGAAGTTGATGTCACTCAGGTGAGCTACACCGGACGTCAGACAAACCTCAGCACGTTGTCCATCACTTTCCTAATCATACATCGTCCAATTGTTTCCGTCCCACCCTACAATGTATCAAATAAAAGCTTTTTTTAAAAAAGAAATACAAACAATAGACCATGGCCAACAAAATTCTTCTAAAGGATACGTTTTATTTAATCATGGTAGTAAAAACTGTAGTACTTATAGAAGAGAAAGAGAATGTTTTAGGTTTAAATTGTGCTGTACGTGTATTTTATATAAAGTATTCAATAGCATTTGTTTAATTTAGACCTCTGCTAAATTTGTTTTGTTTAATTTATAATCTACCTGTTACTTAAAATAATTAATTATGTTTTATTATTAAAAGTGAAATAGGCTAAACATTTAAAAAATCAATCAGACAATTGCATTGTATGCTAAATATTATAATGTTTTTAAAAGTCTTTTTAATCAAACCCAGGTGGGTTTTTTGTGCTGGGTAAAATTATAGCAACCTACATTTATAAGGCTTTAGGACTATGACCCTCATTGAGCCAATGGAGTCACACACATCTACAAATCTGCACTTACACTTACGTTCACTATTTTTCCCATTCCTAATAATTGTACTGCAAGCAAGGCCGTAGCCAGCCAATAATTTAAAGGGGGGGGGGGCACATTCCCCAATTGCCGGAGGCTAGAAAAAATTCTAAATTTAAAACAGTTCTAGAAGCTATCTGAAGTGTTTTTTTATGTCAACCTAATCCCCTAACTGCCGGAGACTAGGACAAATCTATATATTTAAACACCTATAGAAGTTCTCTAAAGTGTTTTTTATAGTAACATAACCCCCTAACTGCTGAAAGCTAAGAAAATATCTAAATATTAAACACCAATAGAAGCTCTCTGAAGTGTTTTTTTATGGCAACATAACACCATAACTGCCGAAAGCTGGAAAAAATCTGAATAGGTACTAAACACCTCTAAAAGCTCTCTGAAGTGCTTTTTATGGTAACACAGCCCCCTAATTTGTACATGCCTTAATTTTAATATTGTTTGAACCATAAATAAAGCCATATATATTTTGTTCATTAAATTTTGGGGGGTTGAACCCCCAACCCCCCCTGACTACGGCCTTTACTGTACGTTGTAATGATAAGTGTTTATTTAAATTCAATGCAAAAATTATTGTATATTGAATTTTTAATTCACTGTTTTAGTAAATAAAAGAAACATTCCTGCACATATGAACTTTCATCAAAAACAGTTGTTTATTTAAAATATGGTATAAACATTATTTGAAGACGTTCTCGGCATGTTTTCCTTTTACATATTTTCAATCTTACAGTGTAGGATTTTATTCTCCTTAGATTTTGAAATAAGTTATTTTTTCCAAAAAATAACTAGCGTAATTTTCGTTAGCCAAAACTTAAAGTGTAAACATGTTTTTTAACTTTATTAAACTGTCCCAAATCTCCCTGTCATCGGCGGTATACTTTGTTGTGAGAGTAACGCCAAAGACCAGTTTTTCCCAAACTTTTTCAGATGACGTTCAGATGGTAGGTCATCAAATTCCCATGCCCACCCTCCATCCTATTTTTTGGTAAATTTATAAAAAGAATTTTTTTTGTTTGTTTTCTAGTCACTTTATATTTGACAGAGCACACTGAAAATCTCTTTTCACTTCAAGTCGACAGCACTGTTTAGTTTTTATGAGTCTTGGTGTGAAAATTCGGTTAAGTTGCACGTGGCCGCAGTGGTAGCTGCGGGGGAGCGTAGCGAGGAGATTGGGGAGGGGGGGGACCCTAGGCTTACAGGCTTGAAAATAATAAACACATGGGTTTAAAGTACCTACACGGGCGTCTAAATTTGGCTGGTCACCTATTAGATGAATTATTACAACTGTAGGCCGTAGCGTAAGCAGGATTGCGAAGTAGGGGGGTGCTCAAAGGGGGTTTAGGAGGAGGCCATCCCGAACCACCGGAGGTTAATTTTTTTCACCCATTATATACACCTAACACTTTTTTAAGGATTTTTATTGGTATTTTTTAACTTGATCATTAATATTTGTAAATAATAATTTTACGAAAAAAAACGCTGGCACTGAACGAAAGGTTAATCCTACTGACCAAAGAATAATATTTTCAGAGCGTAAAGATATCTCACTTTCCATTCCATGAAAGATAGCCCACTCCTATGAAATAAATATATTTGAAGATTGACATAGAGACTATTTCTGATCACCTGCTGTTTTCTTTCCTCACAATGTTTAACCGATCATACACCCCCTCCCCCCATTTTATTTTCTCTTTGGATCTACGTAGATCTCGGGGAATCCCCACTCCCTCGTGGGTACGCTACTGAGTCTTTAGGCAGTGTTTCCAATACCGCAAGGGAAAAAACCTATCTTTATACTTTGGAAAAAGAATTGAAATTAAAGTGCTTTCAATTCTTACCTGATTCTAAATTTATTTCATATTTATTGTTCCGCGTCCATGAGCGTCAATTTTTCTAACTGAGAGCAAATCAAATTAAAATCCAGGGACAATAAGTAGTACGTTGGAAAGTTTTCTAAAGTTCTGATTGGCTCTGTGATTCATAGACACGTGTGCACACAGCATCTATTCTGATTTGACAAATTTTATATTATGATGGATTAAATAGCAAAGTTACTAAATTTGATAATTAGGGTTACAGCCGTATCTAAATATATCATATTCTTTAAATTTAAAAATGACACCTGGACACGGGAATCGAACCTGGGACCTTTGATTTAGTAAGTCAATGCTCTTCCCACTGAGCTATCCAGGAATAGTTTTCTGTTCAAAGAACATGATACCGTCATTAAAAGCTTTTCCAGCTGATAATACCTTTTAACAAGGCTATTATGATTTAATCTAAAGAGTGAACAGATGCACTCGCGTTAGCAGGGAGAGGGCGTGTGAAAACAACACTGACTATGTGGCCTAACGGTCTAGGGGTGAGGTGTCAGACTTCTGTACTGGGGGTCCGGAGTTCAATCCTTGGTCTCGGTACAGATTTATCTGATTGCCAAACCCTTCCTTCACCTCTGACAAGATGTGTATTAATCACAACTTGTGAATGTGTGGAGTGCCAGGCCTCCACCGTGGTTCGGATCTCACGTTAAACTGTAGGTCCTCCATTTCATCTCACAATCACCCTACCATTACACATTAGCGTAAGTGCGTATATAGCCCAAACGGGTAGTAAGACACGGTGATGATGATAATAATAATAATAACAATAATAATAACACTGACCAATCATCTATGTCTAGCCCCCTGACCGATATCCGAACCTCAGCCATGGACAAATATAGAGAACTAGGGTGTATGGGAAACATAATATGACTTCTAGAATAGTTCGGCACAAAGTTAATTTAACATCCCAGTTTTGTCTTGTGTGACTATCGACTTATCTCTAAGAATATTTTTAACTAGAGGAAATGTTACGAGTAATTTGATTGTTAGATCTAAACTGCGTAGCCCTGCTGGTGACATCTGTCATCTTAGAGCGCTGCGGGGTGCGTTGTTCACTTGTCTTATTCAGCTCCACTAAACATTATCCCAAAACCTTTATTCAGCCGTAAACAAGTTATAAAATACATTTATACATCAATCGCGTACGTCATGAATAGAACAAAATAACGTCACGACAATAAATTATTATAATAAATATTCTAACCATGAAGGTTGTCAGCAAACGGAATAGTGAAGCTAGCCCAGCACACCAGAATTGATCCCCGACAGGGTTTACTGAAGGGTGTAGAGAGCTCATTTTTCTAGGAGGGGTCCGCTAACAAATTCAAGTGAGGAGATCTGGACCCCCCTCTCAAACCTGCCCTTTCTTTCAAACTTTTCATTATTCGAAAATAATGCTTTTAGTAAGTAGGTATGTTGAGATAGTGGGTGGGACTGAACTGAGAGAGCAACCATTTATGTGTGATGCCACTAAATAGTGTCAATTAAAAAAATAATATCATGGGGATAAGCAATAATACTAAAAACAAGTTGATAATAATATAAATGCATTTTTTTGTATTACTTTTTCTTAATCTAAGCAACCCCTTCTTTTAAGTTCTATAACATCTTAATACATTACGACTGCACATTTAAAACAAACCCTTCAAGGATTGTAGTTGTGTAGTTACAACATTTCATAGAAATAGAAACAGGAAGTAACGAGAGTGTTTTTTAAAAACTCTTAGAAATACTCTCATATGTCCGCGGCAGGTTTTATAAGTACTGTAGCCAGTAGCTCTTAGTAGCCAGTATGTAGGAGAAAGTGATCTTAAGCGAAGAACAAACTGCGCTTAGGAGCGCATTTTAGGGAAATTCAACATTACTATTATAAGATAAACAACATTTAGAAAAAGACAAGCCTTCAAAACTGGTGACAAATTTTAAAAAGACGAGGTGAAGAACACACGCTTCAGCACTTTATAATATAATATAACACGAATTGGAGCTAGTAAAGTTTTGAATCCTCGGAAATCTTTCTTCCAACGGCGAATCAACTTGAATGTTTGCCAGGAGTCCTTCCTAGAACTGGTTCAACTGGTCAAGAGGGGGTTACTGACCATTAAAAAACTGACTTGGCCTTGAACTTGATGTGTGTCTTCTCGAGCACTGACCAGTGATGGCACAAGCAGTGAGGGGCAGCCGTAACAGGGACGAGGTCATTAATTACTTGTTATCTTCACACGGGAGTAGGCATGTAAAAAAATAATGCTTATAATACATTCACAACGTTAGTTTACTTGGATGACAGCTCATAAAGTTACTAGAAACAGTCCCTAGTGCGTGGGTTCTCAACCTATAGGGAATCCCCCCCNCATGTAAAAAAATAATGCTTATAATACATTCACAACGTTAGTTTACTTGGATGACAGCTCATAAAGTTACTAGAAACAGTCCCTAGTGCGTGGGTTCTCAACCTATAGGGAATCACCCCCCCCCCCAGGAGGTAATTTTAGGGTTTTAGGGCGGGAATTAAGATCACAGACTAAAACGGTTTTTAAAAAAATCTTCAAACTACAATTTTTCAGACTTTGCATAATCTACAGGACATCACACTTTATTGTATATCACAAATTAAATAAAAAGTAAAGATAAACTTTTACTTTTTATCTGTATAAATATTCCATTTATAGTTATTGTTTGTTCGTCTTTTCTTTTAATATGGTCTGTTCCTTCCCCCGTCCTCCCTTGGTCCAACGAGGTAACTTGTAAAGAATATCGGTATTTGTGTGGATTTCTGCTTTCTTAATTTGGTGGGACCAGCAACTCTTGTGATCTGTGCTTTAAACTTTAGAGTAGAGATAATTGCACGTGCTCTTGTAGTTTAGTTGTAGCGGAGAACTTTACCGTGAGTTGTTGTGTTGAGCCTTGTACTTAGTTTACAAACAATTTGTTTAGTTTTACTCAATGGACTTGCTGAACTGTGGTCAGCAGGTTATTCTTGAACGGCGGTGCCTTCAAACTTTGTGTGTAAGACCTCGTGCACGTTGTAGCTACACGGAACAAATCCATAATTTGGACTGCAGAAGTCAATTGGTAAGTTGCCTTATCTCCTCCCCCACCCACCATACAGTCCATTTTATTACGCAGAGGGGGCGGGCAGCACGTTTTTATTGTTTTTTATCCACAGATTTTGGATGCCAATATGAGTGTCAAAAAAAGATGCTACGATGATTCATATATTCAGTTTGGATTCATATCCATAATCATCAATAAAGAGGAAAAACCTCAATGTGTTATTTGTAACAAAGCTTTGTCAAATGATTCTATGAAACCAACGAAGTTGAAGCAACATTTGCTAAATGTTCATCCTCAACACAAGGACAAGGATAAAAGTTCTTTTTTACATCATAGAAATGATCTAAAAAGATGAAGCTGCTTCTTCAGATGAAGCTTCAGTTCTCGCTCCAGTGAGGTAAGCTTTGCTGAATTAGGGTCAGTTTTCTTGAGCTCTTTAATTTCCATTTTCAGCTTAGAGTAAGTATTGCAATCATCAACTGCTGGAGGCTCAATACCAATATTACTCGTTGGTAGTAGTCCTCATTGACTGGTCCCTCGTCAACAAACCTATTCAAACTAAGACAACCTCTCCCGAGGTATAAAACTATTCAAACTAGGACAACATCCCACGAGATACAAACCTATTCAAACCAGAACAACACCCCACGAGCTAAAAACCTTTCTAAACTAGGACAAAATTCAACTTTAATGCCAGGAATTTTACTATTTAGGAAGCGTTTGCAGCCCAAACCAAATTATGACATCACCTCAAGTAGCACACAGATTCGAACCAATAGTATTTGGCTCTTATTCGGCATGTCAATTGAGCGGGATATGAACGCATTCTTCTAGTAAGCCTGGTTGAAAAGTTTTGAATTTTTCTTTATTCAACAAGACCAGCACATCGATTTATGTAATATTTTGATCAAATCAGTTGCCTAGCGCTAAGCGAAAAGGTTTTGTCTGTTTCATTGGGAACTGGCTACCTTTCGTACACTACCACAGCGCTGGTTGCAGGTTGTCCTGGCGCAATGTACCGTGGACGATCCAGAGTTGCTCAAGGATACAATAATTGTAGTTTTTACTTTTTTAGAAGAAAAAAATGGGGTGTGGCTGTGTCATGGACACGGCTGTGTATTGTACGTGAATACGTTTATGTAACGGGTTATATTTTTTAAATAAAATATTTTTATTTATGTATTTAGGATAAACGCAAGGAAACAAATACAACAAAACTACAACGCCAAACTGTATTTTTGATAATATTTTTTTATTCTAACACCTTATTATATTCACTGTCACTAATTTAAACTAATGTTTTATATACAATCGATAGATTTTGACGACAGCTGACGATTAAAACTTAAACGAACATCGTAGCTTCTCCGAGTCAAAAGTTATACTAATTGCAAATCTCGATACGCAGCAAAATAACCTCAAAATGGCGGCGCTTTCCCCTCCACCGCGCGTGATGCGTCACTGTTCTCGCTTATCGTAATGAATTCTTTGATCCTTTAGCTATCCAGTGGTATAATTTAATTTTGGATGTAGAGGAAAGATTCGAAACTACAACACCAAACTGTATCCCCCGATTTTGTTATCATTAGGTTTTTTGGATTGCCCCCGTATGGTAGTAAATTTAAAGACGTATTCACGTCAAAAATAAAGATATTCGTAGTTTAAGTGTGTCTCTGTTTGTTTTAATAAATGAACGTCTTCCTAACATGCTCGATACATTCACTTTCATCTCTTATATTTGTGCCATTAAGCATTAAATACCAATTTTAGTTTTATTATATTGATTGGTTAATGACTCCCTTACAGCCAGTCGCACTCGATTGTATAATAATCACTCGTAAGACAGGCGTGTGTGAGTTCCAACATGAGGATTTGACCTGTAATTACTTTTCAGAAAGAATAGACGAGTTCCATTACGTGTTTGTTTACCTATTTGTTATGCCATAGCTCAATCCCATCAAGAGAAATCATGTAAACTACAGATTTGTTATCGGTTGTTATCACGAGGTCATTAATTATGTATGTAACAGAACTTTTTTGTGAGAAAGACAAGAAAGTATATCATTAATATATTTATACATCGCGTGGCTCCTACTTCTAAAATAAATGGTACGGAATTCCCCACTGACTTTCTCGCTCTATTGCTTAAAAATGGAGATATTTACTCAAAATTCATAATATAATATACATTAGCAAACCCGAGAAAAAATTGCGCTATACATATGAAAAACATTTTTTGACTCCTGGTTTTAAATTTCATAATATTATTTTTAAATAATTAACGTCTTCATTTGTGTATTTGGACCAATAAAAAATATCGATATTGGGTTCCCAAGGGTCAACACTTCGTATTAAAATTTTGACTTCTGGTTAAAACTTTCGTTATTTTACTAGGGGATGCACATCTTATGGTTATCGCATTGCTATTAAATTTCTCTTTTATAAATTTTGACCAATAAAATAGGTAATTATTGACTATTGAGTCTAAAATGAGAGAGAATTGTTATAGCCGATTTTGATAAAATGAAATTTTTCTCTTTTCATCCTCTATTAAACTGCTATTAATTTTAGGGTTAGACAGACGGCGTTGTAAAAACTACTTTTTAGGGTTCGGGGGGTGATGAAACGTCGACATCCATCAACATCTCGGGCTAGATTTTTTTGACGGTCGTAATACTTTACCTTAAAGTGTTGTCAAAGTTAAAAGAAATATATATTTGTGTATAGTTTGAAAACTTTTGCTTTTATAAAAATATATTTTAAGTAAAAGATGTTTATTATAAATAGATCCATATGTATGCAATGATAAGTAATATTCATATCTCAAAGACTTACAGAAATAAAATTAAAAATTAGAATTTACGCATCAGACCGGAACCCTTAAAGTCATCCTGACGAAAAGTTGAGAGTAGCCATTTGGTTTGTAATATTGATCAAACCTTAGAAATGAAATTTAATCAAAATCGATAAAGCCGATTTTGATAAAATCTATTTTTTCTCTTTCCACCCTTAAGGAATAAATACCTATAATTTGGAAACTATTGGTTTTATAAAAACATATTTCAAATAATGATTTTGAAATGATTAGTTATTTCGTATCTCACAAAGGTGCGGAGGGAGATACGATAAAAATTAAAAGTTTCCTTAAGTGTAAATTAGCCTCAAAGTTATTTCATGAGGAAATTATAACTTTCATTTTGTTTTAATACTAAACAATACATATATACGAATTTTAATCGAGTAGAGTTTAATATAATCTATTTTTTCGTTTTCCACTCTTAAGTAAAAAATACTACCATTAATTTTAGGGTTGGATGGATATTTTTTTTAATCTCTGATAAAACTTTTGAAAACCCCATGTCCCCAAGCTATATCGCAATTGGTAAAGTAATTTTGTCTCTAGTCAAATCTACAAACTGACATTATTTTTAAACAAAAACTTTCGGATCCAGGAGGTCATGAAACGTCGACATCCATCAAAATCTCTAATTTGATTTTTTTTGACAATTACTATTTTTTCTCAAGCAGAGAGGTGTGAGAAGGTAAAAAGTAACATTATATATTAATATATTAACCTACAAATTTCATCTCATGGCCAATATGACTAAAAAGTAATCTATCTTTATTTGTTTAACATACGCACAATTGTGCTTACATATTAACGTCTCACGCTGTATTCTTTGTTCAAGGTTATTCTTAAAATTATTTTCTAAAATTTTTTGCTTGGTAGTTAATAAGTGGTTTATAGTAGTGTGGTAGTGGTTTATTGTATACAATAGTATATATATATAGTAGTGTGGTAGTGGTTTTTAAACAGACAATAGTGTAGTAGTGGTTTATTGTTTACAATATTGTATATATATATATACACTATTGTATACAATAGTGTATACATGTACACACTATTATACACAATAAACCACTACCACACTACAGTATGTTTAAAATAAACCACTACCACATTACTGTATGTTTACAGTAAACCACTACCACACTTTTGTCTATATACAATAAGTCACACCCATACTATTATCTTTATACAATCAATCACATCCACACTATTGTCTTTATACAATTAATCACACCCACACTATTGTTTGTATAGTGTATATATATATATATACAATAGTGTGTGTGTGATAGATTAGAGAGAGATAATAGAACGCCGGGGACTGAGTGTAAATATATAATAATTGGCTCGCATTTAATTACCAAACGTAGGCTAAATAGCTTTGTCAGGAAACTATAGATGACTATCTAAATTGATTATCCATCGCTAATTTCATTATTCTATTTTTATGAAAATTATCTGAATCTTTAATTAAGTACAGGATTGATTTCTTATTTAAATTTTAAGTTTCAGATTCATTAGAGACTGTGAAACCTAATTATTCAACTTATCAATATAATTAGGAAATAAGAGCTTATAAAGTTTCACTCGCTAAAATAACTTCAATATTTCATCTGGTCGTGTTAATGAAGAGGGGTTTAATGTGGTTCTTTCTAAACCGGTCAGGGGTCCGGTCCAGTTGTTACCAACACCAGCCACAAATAATGTTAAGTTATAGCTATCTATCTACCTCAAGGTCGTTAAGTCAGAGGTAACAGACACTTGTGGCTGAGACGAGTAAACAAGCTCCTCGGTACAACGAACCCGTGAGGGGGATAAGATGAACAATGTAACGTTATTAAACAGCTGGTCAGGATACAAAAATTACGTTATGGACAACTTCAATGTCCTCAGCCCTCAGCCATTATTAACAAATATGAACAAAAACTATATGATGACTATGAAAATTAGCATGAAAATATGGCTCTTTATTTATATGCGTCCTTAAATTATTAATCACGTCATTGCAGTAAGTAGCGTTTCGTGACCAAAATTCTTAGGCTAGTTTGGAAGGGTTGCCCTCAAGCTTAAAAGGGGAGGTCCTAGAATTTTTTAAAAATCTTTTATGCTTCAAGAACCTATTTGGAGTTTTTTTTTTGATGGTTGTGGCTTTGGGCGTCCTTCTGTTCTGTGATTTACATTATTGTGTTATTACTAGGGCTGTGCCGATTCCGATACTCGAATCCTCGAAATCTTCGATACCCATGGTATCGACTAGTATCGCAATAATCGATACTATAAGCTAAAAATCTCAATACCACTCTTCAGTATTCAACAAAGTTGACTCCTCAAGCGGTTGATTTTGAACGTCAGTGGCTACAATAGACATTTGTTAATAGTAGTTTTGCTTTGTCCTATTGTTCTGTCTGCTCAGCTCTAGACTCAAAATAAACAAGCCATTCCTTTGCAGCTTATAAACACGGTCACGGTCGACACAAGGTCAATTTTCATTTATCAAAGGGAACTATATTTCGCAAATGAACCTAAGGAGAACACTTATTTTGTATTGAAATATTCGAGTAAATATTCACTTCATAAGGTCGATTTTCCTCAGCGCTTTGGCAAGCGAGTGGTGAGCAAATTAATCGGCCAGCTCGCAGCTGCATCATATTTTGTCGCTAGACTATTATTATTCGAATGATTTTAAAATAATCCTAATTGACTAGTTTACATATTTTGACACATGGAAACAAATTAAATATTTTTCTTTTGACCTAGTTTCTATGCTTACAAAATGAGGATTTATTTAATTTCATTTTGATGGTTGTGGCTTTGGGCGTCCTTCTGTTCTGTGATTTACATTATTGTGTTATTACTAGGGCTGTGCCGATTCCGATACTCGAATCCTCGAAATCTTCGATACCCATGGTATCGACTAGTATCGCAATAATCGATACTATAAGCTAAAAATCTCAATACCACTCTTCAGTATTCAACAAAGTTGACTCCTCAAGCGGTTGATTTTGAACGTCAGTGGCTACAATAGACATTTGTTAATAGTAGTTTTGCTTTGTCCTATTGTTCTGTCTGCTCAGCTCTAGACTCAAAATAAACAAGCCATTCCTTTGCAGCTTATAAACACGGTCACGGTCGACACAAGGTCAATTTTCATTTATCAAAGGGAACTATATTTCGCAAATGAACCTAAGGAGAACACTTATTTTGTATTGAAATATTCGAGTAAATATTCACTTCATAAGGTCGATTTTCCTCAGCGCTTTGGCAAGCGAGTGGTGAGCAAATTAATCGGCCAGCTCGCAGCTGCATCATATTTTGTCGCTAGACTATTATTATTCGAATGATTTTAAAATAATCCTAATTGACTAGTTTACATATTTTGACACATGGAAACAAATTAAATATTTTTCTTTTGACCTAGTTTCTATGCTTACAAAATGAGGATTTATTTAATTTCATGTTGAATCATAATGGTATCGAATAGGGTATCGAGTACCGAGCAAGGTATCAGAATCGAGAAAAGTAGGTATCGGCCCACCACTAGTTATTACTTATTATATACATATACTTATAAACTTTCGTTTGTTAGCTTTCATTGATACACACATCAAAACAAAAGCACCTGTTACAATAAACTTCACAAAACTCTAAGGCCTGGTACACATGACACAGCTTCTTGTACAAAAAGTTGTGCAAGAAATTGTACAATATCTTGGTCACATGGATTGCATACAAATTTTATTTAGCCAGTGACTGTTCACACAGCATTTGTGATTGGCTGATTGCATACAATATTTGGGGAAAAAAACATGGCTTTTTGCCCTTTTTATGAAAAAATACCCTGGTGAAACTCTCAAGAGGAAACCAGAGTAGAAAACCAGAGAAATCCAGAGCAAACCAAGCTCTGGGTTTTACTCTGGTTTTCATTCGGTTATGAAACAACCAGATTTAGTCTGGTTCTTTCAGGGTCTCTAGTTTACTCTGGAACGGCTTGGTTACTTTGGGATGCTCTGGTTTTTTATTTCTTCAGAATTCTCTTGTTTGCAATGGAATACTCGGGTATGTTTCTCTGGAATGGTCTGGTTTGCAATATAATACTCTTTATTTTACTCAGGAATGTTATGGTTTGCAATGGAATGCTATGGTATTTTACTCTGGTTTGTGTTGGTTCTCTCTGGGATGCTATGGTATTTTAATCTGGTTTGTGTTTGTTTCCTTTGGGTCGCAATGGTATTTTACTCTGGTTCGTGTTGGTTCTCTCAGGGATGTTATGATATTTTACTCAGGTTCGTGATAGTTCTTTCTGGGATGCTATAGTATTTTACTAAGCTCTATGTTGATTCTCTCTGGGCTGCTATGGTATTTTATTCTGGTTCACGTTTGTTCTCTCTGGGATGCTTTGGTATTTTACTCAGGTCTATGTTGATTCTCTCTGGGTTGCTATGGTATTTTACTCTGGTTGGTGTTGGTTCCCTCTGGGTTGCTATGGTATTTTACTCAGGTCCATGTTGATTCTCTCTGGATTGCTATGGTATTTTACTCTGGTTGGTGTTGGTTCCCTTTGGGTTGCTATGGTATTTTACTCAGGTCTTTGTTGGTTTTCTTTGGGATGCTATGATATTTTACTCTGGTTGGTATTTGTTCTCTCTGGAATGCTATGCCGTTTTACTCAGGTATATGTTGGTTCTATATGGGATGCTATAGTATCTTGCTCTGGTATGATTTGGCTCTCTTCAGGATACTCTCTTTCTTTTTCCTTACACCTATACTCCTTATCTCGCCTAAGATCGTTCTTTTTCTGAACATCTCTTTCTTTTTCCTTACACCTATACTTCTCATCTCACCTAAGATCCTTCTTTTTCTGAACATCTCTTTCTTTTTCCTTACACCTATACTTCTCATCTCACCTAAGATCCTTCTTTTTCTGAACATCTCTTTCTTTTTCCTTACACCTATACTTCTCATCTCACCTAAGATCCTTCTTTTTCTGAACATCTCTTTCTTTTTCCTTACAACTATACTCCTCATCTCGCCTAAGATCCTTCTTTTTCTGAAAAGCTCTTTCTTTTTCCTTATACCTATACTCCTCATTTTGCCTAAGAACCTTCTTATTCTGAATATCTCTTTCTTTTTCCTTATTTCTATACTCTCCATTTTTCCTCAACTTCTTTTCTTCTGAAGATCTAATTCTTTCTCCTTATCCCTGTATTCTTCATCTCGCCTAAGCTTCTTCTTCTTCTGAACATCTCTTTCTTTCTCCCTATCCCTATATTCCTCATCTCGCCTAATCTTCTTCTTCTTCTGACAATCTCTTTCTTTCTCTTTATCCCTATATTCCTCATCTCGTCTAAGGCTATTTTTCTTCTGAACGTCTTATTTTTCTCCTTACCTCTATACTCACTCATGCACCTTTTAATCCTAATTTTTTCTTTGGCTTTCTCCTTTTCAAGTTTTCTTCCAACTGAGGGTATCACACCTGTAATTGATATACGTCTCATACTGACAAGAGGCGTTATCGATTCTTTGGTTCTCTCTGTATCCATTTCAAGAGGGCAGCTTGGAACTGGAATGTTAGGGATAATATTGTCTTCTATATGCTCCTTAATTTCCAGTCTTACTACTATTTGGGGCGTAGTTTTTCATTGGCAGCCTCAATAATTCTGATTTTCTGGAAAGTGTCACCTTACTACTCTTCCTTTTTAAGCGAACCATATCTAAAAACAAATCCTTTGTTTCCCTTTCAGAAACGAGAGTATTGTGAATTATGGTATTTTCTTCCAACTCCTCACCTTCCGATCCAAATTCTACTTGGGATGTTTTTATTCTCTCTTCTGTACTTGGCATTTCGGAAAATACATCTACTTTTATAGCAACAATAGAAAATAGTGTAGTAGAACAAATTGACAGATTGTGGATGAGTTTGTTTACAAGGTTGTTGATAGTTGTGAAAGAGCAAGCGACAGCAACTCCATTAGGCACTACTTCCCCTAAGATACCTCTGCTGTGAGAATCGAACATCCGATATTACGAGTCCTCTTTGATTAAGGCAACTGATAGGTTGTTAGCAGTCAAAACACCATTATCAAAGGAAAGGAAAAACTTGACTATTTCCTCCGAGAAGGACTGTGCAGATATGCCTTGGAATGGCTCAAGCTCACAGGAGATGTAGAACAAGGAGTTCTGAAGAGAAATGGAAGTCACTACTTCGTCAGCGGCAAGATTCACTGGAGGTGAGGAACCAAATTTTGAACGGAAGTTATAGAGGGAGGAAATGTGGACCTCATTGCCTTTCAACAGAATTGAATCCATGTCGGTGGATGACTAAGATGAAGGAGGGGTAAGATAGACAGTGCAGAGAGCCACAATGCAGTTGCTGGTGCACTATGTGTTGCGCATTGAATCATTAAATACAGGGTTGTTTTGACAAATTGTCCCTATCACTATCTTATCAGGTTCACAAAATTGATCTTCTCTTTTCAAGCTAAAATTAAAATTAAAATTAAAATTTCTTCCTTTCGCCTTCCTTCCACCACCTTTAAAAATGAGCAATTCCATTTGTAACGAATGTTACATTATTTCTTATATATTTAATTATTTCATTGCAAACAATTTTGCTACAACCATTAAATTAGGATTCTTAAATACTTCTACATCAAACTGCCTTGCTCCAAAAATTGCACGCCATAGTTGTGTATGGCATGAGAGAAATTGCTGATTTAGAAGTGTAACGGATGCTACTTACAGGGGAGCAGGTAAGGGTAAAATGAATATTCCTTTCAACATTTCAGTCCCAGAATCTTTTTCTAACTGAAATGTATTGTCCATAACTTATGAAGACAATGGGGTAGTTATTTAAATAAATACATGCAACTAAAATGGTTTTCAGTTCATTTTCCAGTGTAACGGATGTTACAATGATTTTTTTTAACGGATGTTACATGTGTTCCAAAATTACACATTTTTGTTTATTTTCAACTAATGTTTATTTACTGAAAATTGAAAAATGACACCTGGACACGGGAATCGAACCCGGGACCGTGTCCATGTATTATTTTTCAATTTTCATAATATGATATCTAGATGGAGTAATACTCACTAAAATCATAAATAATAGCTTTGCCTATTTGAATCTTAATGTTAATTTATTTTTAATCTTAAGTTTGTTCTTTGGAATGACCTGTACATTTAGATTTTGAACCAGAGAACTTATTGTAAAAACAAGCAAAATAAAGTATGATTCATATTTAATAAACAAGTAATAGGCTAAATTATACTTTATTTAAGGAAAATGTTAAGTTTCCACTGGAAAGCAAATGGCTTTAAACCATAAACTTTATCAGATTACAAAACAGACCAGCAGTTATATACCTAGATGACATTTAAATATGTACAGTACATCCACACAGATATCGTTGATCCTCAGCCCGTGGGTGACATTGTGGCACCGCTTTTACGTATCGTCGGTATCAACAACATAAACTATCTCTACGGCATACATAAGACAGTTAGCAATACTTCGTTGCACAACGTGCCCGTACTTAAAAGGGAAATTTTAAGCCTGGAAATCAATATAAGAACAGACACTTGTCAACCCGTACCATTTGAGTTTGGAAAAATGTGCGTGAAACTTCATTTTCGACGCTGCTCAACATGAACTGTCCCTACCAAAGACACTACGTCAACCAGGCTGGAACAGGAATATCTTCGATCTACCACGGTGTTCCCTCTCAACGTGGGCATGGAATAGGAAGTTTTTTCAGCGGCCTTTTCAAGAGTGTCGTACCGTTGCTAAGAAGTGGTGCTAAAGCCATTGGAAAACAGACGCTTCATACGGGTATCGACGTGCTCTCCGACGTCACCAATCAGCGTCGTCCTTTCAAAGAGTACCTATGGCAGCGTGTCGGCGAGGCTGGAACAAATATGAAACGCAAGGTAGAGTAGAAGATCGACACGCTGATGACCGGCTCAGGCTATAAAGGGTATCGTAAGATGCACCGACGTCAGTATTCTGTCATTGCTCGATGTAAAAAGGTCAAGAAAGAAGTGGTAGATATTTTCAGTTGAAATGTCGTTTCTACACCCCCGTCCTGTGAGTGTGCCAGCAGTGAACTCGATCTCTTTTCCGTCCCACCCACGCAAACCAGTCTTGAAAGTAGACAGTGGCTCCAGTACAAACCTATCTCTTCCCTCACCGATGATTCGCCCATAGAATTTACCGTTACCGGTCAAGGCGAGTTCTATATCGATCTTTCACAGACCATGCACTATCTCAGCGCGGCTATCATGAAACCCGACGGTGGCACTTTCACCATGTTGGATCAAATCGCTCCCGTCAACAACTGGTTGCATTTGCTATTCACACAGTTGGATGCGTTTTTAAACCAAAAACTAGTCTCACCACCCAGCAGCACGTATGCTTATATATCGTACATTGAGACTCTGCTCAATTACAACAGTGAATCCAAAAGTACACATTTGACTTGTGGTTTGTGGTTCGCAGACAGCCCCGGAAACTTTGAGGAGGTTAACGCTGGCAACAAGGGATTTGAGGCCCATCGCAGTCTCACTGCAAAAAGTAAGATGGTAGATATTTTGGGGTATCCACACGGTGATTTGTTTAACCAAGAGAAATGCCTTTTGAACGGTACCGAACTAAGAGTCAAGTTGGGCCGTTCCAGAGACGGGTTTAGTCTTATGGCCGTCTCTGAAATCCCACACTTCAAGGTTCACATCGTTGAAGCCTGTCTTCTAGTGCGACGTGTCAAGTTGCACCTTATATACTTTTGGAACATGCCAAGGCATTAAACATCAATCCCGCAAAGTATCTCATCACCCACGTGAAAGTAAAAACACTCACTATTCTAACCGGTGGTCAAGGGAAATCACTGGACAACGTATTCACCGGACAATTACCCAAATGATGCATCGTGGGATTTGTATCAAACGCTGAATTCAACAGAGACACCACCAAATATCCGTTCAACTTCCAAACCTATAGCATGAACCATTTATCGCTGTACGTGGATAGGGAAAAAGTGCCGTTGAAACCGTTACAGCCCGATTTTTCAAACGGCAACTCTGTCATGTCCTACCACACACTATTTTCTGGAACGGGTATCCATTTCATGAACGAAGGTAGCGATATCACACGGGAAGCCTTCCCTAAGGGATATCATCTCATGGCTTTCAATCTCACACCTAATATGTCCACCCACGTGACATTGCATTGGAATTTGACGAGGCGTGGTTCTCTGAGCATCTAAGTGACCTTCACCAGAGCTCTCACCGAAACCGTCAACTGTATCGTGTACGGGGAATTTGCCAACATCATCACCATCGACAAGGACAGAAACGTCGTGACCGATTATGGGAGTTAATATAAGCGACTTCCCGCCCCTTACCCCGTCATTTAAATCATGGACGTCATTGTAGATTTCCAGAGCTTCATCGACAACATCAAAGAACTGAGTGTTTTATCTGTATACGGTACATTACTTCAACATTGGGGGTTTTCTGTTTGGCCTCCATCGTTTGGGGACTTCGAGATTGGATGATTGAATATGGACACGCACACCATAAGACGTGCGCTGAAAACAAACCCGTGGTTCCGTTCTGTGCGGTCGGGTGTTTTCCTTGCTGATCCACTACCCGCAAGAATAGCGTGACCTGCCGCTCTCGTCATCAACACGGATCCACACACCAAGTCTGAGACGCATTGGGTCGCCATCTTTATCGGCAAGAACGGTGTGAGAGAATATTTTCACAGCTTTGGTTTTCCACCCCGTATAAAGTCACATATGGAATTTATACGCAAAAACACTTCACGCACGTCTCATAACAGGATACAACTTCAAAGTATAGCCTCAAACGTTTGCGGCCATTACTGTCTCATGTACCTTCTCTATCATGCCCAGAACATTCCAATTAAAACTTTCCTAACCCTATTCTCGCCCACCAATCATACAGGCAACAACGCTAAGGTGTTGAGATATTACAGTACATTTTTCAAGACGGTAGGGTCCTGCCACCCCTCAAGATGCTGCGTCCAATCAGCGTGCGCCTAGAAAAGGGGCATCCCAACGGCGTGCCGGCCATAATCACGACAGTCGTCGAAGCGATCAAACATCATGGAAGACTAAGACGTTTGCACCCGCAAAGCAAAGCCGGCGAAGCCGCTCGCCATCACCCGTATTTTCAACACTTTGTTTCCGCTGGAAGAAGTCGATGCCAAGCGAGTCATTGTTGGCATGAGTGACAAGAACAAATTTACGCCCTATGTCCAGCTAGAAAAATGCGGAAGGAACTGTGCGGTGTTTAACTGTACAGAGGGGCAAGAAATGGGCAGCTACATGTCGGTCATATCAAAGTTTTTCAGCAACACTCAGCCACTTCAGAAGATTAGTCTTACTAATCATGAAATCTCTATGAGACGCATGTGCGGTGACCGTATGGGTGTCATCAACGAGAAACAAGACGCCGGACTCAAACGGGAAGCCTATCTAGCACCTCGCTGGGCGCGTCTTTGTGAAGTGTGGGACCTCATCAATGTCACCGTCGATCGACGGGATGTGTGGTCCACACCCATCGCACGATATTTCAACGATTTGATCGACACACTCGTCGAGGATGTATGTGACACGCTAAAGGAATCAGTGGATGTCATCGACCTCAAACAGTCTACGGTGGAAACGCACATCAGAAACCTGGATTTTATCAGTGCTACCTATTATACACGTCAAGTCGTCGGTTTGGACTATTACATGCTAGATTGTGAACTAAAAATAATTTTACTAACACATCTAAGAGACACTGTAGAAAAAGCGTATGAACGAATATATGCGTCATTCCTATAAAAGTGTATAATAAATATTATGTATGTCTGTGAAACCTTTAATGTATTATAAATATTATGTATGTCTGTGAAACTTTAATCTATATTAAATACTATGTATGTCTGTGAAACCTTTAATGTAGAATAAATATATGTTTGTAATATCGTGTTTTATTCACGCAAAACCTGTTTGTCCCTTACACGTAGTGTAACCAGCTACGAGTCTTGACTTGTTGAGCTGGCAAACTGGCAGCAAGCATGAACAGGGTCAATGACCTTACGGTCACAACCTATTCCTATCTTGACTTGTCTTGTCGAGCCTCCAAACTGGCACAAGATATGAGTCATCAGGGTTGCAACAGTGTGATGACGTCATCGGGAAAACCATTGCCACATAGAAGGGGCAAGGGGAGAGTTGCCAGGGTCAATGACCTCATATACTAGCTCACGGTTTCAAAGTCACGATCTATTCATGTCTCAACTTGTCTTGTCGAGCCACAAAACTGGCGTCAGGGTTGCAATGACGTCACCGGGAAAACCCATTGCCACATAGAGGGGGAGGGGGAGGGTTGTGACACCAAAATAAATTCAGGGGCTTGTGAGAGGGAGCCATTGCCGAATGTTCCCACTCCACGCTAAACGGTCGTCGGGAGAGGTTCGTGATGTGCCCTCAGTAGCGATGCCTGGGACTGCATGTTCCCTCTACCAATAAATAAAATAAATTCCAATGCCCATCTCAATCCGACCCAGACATAAAAAACCAATGAGTACACATAAAAAACAAATGAAACAGGAACAAATAAGTTTGGATAAGAATAAACCGCTGAAAGGGGACTGTGGGAGGGGGGAGCCAACAGCCAATCACAAGCCAGGGATTTCAGCCAATCACAGTGTTGTCACACATGATTGCGACACAATAATCACAATACACACTCTCTCATGATCGGGGTCAAAGGTCAAAGATCAAAGGTTAAATTGTGCTGATGGGGACAGCTAGATAGTATATTTTTAATATAATGGATATTTTGTAAATGCATGAATGCTCAAATATAAATGTTTTCAATACACAGTTGTTGGAATGAGAAGACAATGTAGGCCATGAACTTTGTATCCTCTTTGCTTCCATGATTGTAAAATACACATTCCGTGAAGACACTGCAACTAAGCTGGAGACGGCTGCTTTGGGAAGGGGTATCCTATTACTTCTGAAGCAGATATATTTGTAAATCATTGTTATGTTTATCAGAATGCAAGAGTTTAGTTGTTGAAGGCTTTTCATTGCATTCTACATTTGTAAAGTGCGTGTTTGATCTAGTCGTGTCCATTTATTACGAGTTTTTGTTCATATTTTTAGGTCATTTGTTGAAAATGAGAAGTAATTTTTTAGGATTTTTAGGTCATTTTATAGGTCATTTTTTGATAATTTTTAGGCTATCAAAATTCGAGCCCTGCAAATGGAATACTTATTAGGTACGTTTCAAACAGCTCTGTTTTGTCTTTTTAAGAGGACATTAGTTCACATTTACAACTGTTATCAGTAGGGGGTAATTATTGGCGCTAAGCTCAACAGAGCTATATTTATAGTTTTACGTATTGGTACATCTGGTGCCTGTGTAATGGTTCTCAGCAACTTATAAGTATTAAAATTAAATCAAAAATATATCATAAGGATGGGAAATCTGCTAAGAATAAGTGCACAAGTATTTGCCTGGAACTATGAACAAACCGATTGATCAAACCAACTCCAAATAATTATATTTTTACTGCGTGTTATTTTACGTGAATTTTTCTAACACCATGATTATAACTACACACGATTTACAAACAAGTCTAATACTAATAAAAACACATTATTAAGTTCCCAATCCGATAATTTACCAATAATCTTCGACCATACCAGGAATGGAACCCGGAACCCCTAACACAGCTATAACTGACTGTGATAAAGTGTCGGACTCATGATGCCAGTGAATTAGGCAAGGATTTGAACCCCGACATGTTTACTAACGGTAACAAAGTGTAATGAGAATATAAATCTTTAGACCGATCGACCACCACTGTAGGTACCTGGTTTCTTTCCCCGATGGTACTATTATGATATAATAAATTGTTGTTGAAAATAAAATATATTTTCATATACAGTATTTAAAATTGTAGGGTGACCTGGTGGTCTATGGGTAAGGAGGGTGTCGGACTTCTGTGCTGGAGGCCTGGGGCTCAATCCCCGGTGCCGGCATGGATTTATCTGATTGCCAAATACTTCCTTAACCTCTGACAAGACGTGTATTAATCACAACTTGTGAATGTGAGGAATGCCAGGCCTCCACCATGGTTCGGATTCCGCGTTAAATTGTAGGTCCTCCATTTCATCTCACAATCACCCTACCATTACACATTAGCGTAAGTGCGTATAACCTGAACGCGGTAATAATAATAATAATAATAATAATAATAATAATTTAAAATTGTATCGGCTATTACAATAAATCCAGCCTAGAGCTATACAAACCGAGGAGTATAATGTATATTTGTTTCTATAATGGATCAAAAACTGTCTAAACATTTTACTTGTAGCCAATATTATAGTAGCAATTTGTTTGTGAATGTGATAAACTAGACTCTTCAGTTTTTAACGTCATAATTGGTTAAAGAGTGCTTTGCTCTTCAAGCTCGGCAAGGATGTAAATAAATTTTCCCACTCTGCAACTTCAAAACGCCACCACAATGAAATGGGAGGTGCTATTGACCCGAAGTTTTGTTAAAAAATAAATTTGAACTATTTTTATAATTTGTTTCACATAATATATCCATATAAAATGAAAATCAAAAGTAGAAAAGTTTCTGACAAGACAACCTTTTTCGTGTTTTACTTTAAATATTTCAAGAGGTATAACACGTTTTAATTTTTTTTAAAACCTCGTGTAAAATATATATATCCAATACTTCGCAGGAGTTGTTCTTTACTATTACTACAAACACCATAAAATTATTGGCTTTTCCACACATTTGTTACGAGACTTATGACGTGATATATTTGTAAACTTGCGAAACCGAAATATAATGTTAATTTCGATTTTTGTAAAAAAAAAAGAAGTTTTTTTTAGTTGATATTGCTTTCACTCGCCTCGGTGGCGTAGTTATCTAACACGCTAGTCGTGTTGAGCTCGACTGCCAAGGACGGGGAGATCGAGGTTCGAGTCTTGGGCGGGTGAACTTTGGGGGGGGGGATCCTACATGATTTTCCACTCTCCCTTCACGCAAACGTGGATCCACTTCCTCTAAATTCAACCTTCCCAATTCCTAACCCATCAACGTAATTAGTACTTAACCGTATAACTCGAACGGGTAGTAAGACGCGGTGCTAAAAAAATTAAAAAATATTGCTTTCAGTATATTTATCAGTGAATGTTATATAACATAGAATGCATATTCCATAGAAATAACGATGTTCATTTTTAATCTACAACACGGCAACTCCGCTTTGTTTGAAAAGGACAGCGCTAACAGGGTAACCAATGGGTCAGAAGGAGATGGTAAGTGTCCATAAGAACCTGTACTGCAAGTAGTGGAACTGCCTATAGTCCTGTTTGTTATGTTCGTAGAAATGTGGTTCGTAATATCGAGCCGCAGAGGCCGATACACTGTGGAGTAGAGTTGGTCCGGCTGTTCACCCCAGACTCTGTTGAACAGCAACAAGTGCAAGATGAGATACGTCATCACCACACCCACTACTCAAAGATGACAACGTAAAATGTTAGCTAGCTTCAATCCATATAATTTAGACTACATGAAATATAAACTCTCTTGACTTTCAATGTCACACTTGATAATCCTAGCACCCGCTTCGGTGGCCACGTGCTCCAACGCGCTAATCTCGTGTTGAACTAAACTACCAAAGACGGGGAGATCGGGGTCGGGTGCACTAAGAGTGGTTTTTCCTATCTCCCTCCATGAAAATGCGGGCGTACTTCCTTTATATTAAGCCTTCCTAATCCCTAACCGATTAGTGTAATTATCACAGTTAGTAAGACGTGGTGCTGAAAAAGAAAATTATCCTAGCCCCAGTCAATGTGGTCAATGGTAAAAAAGTTAATCTGTATTTGTCTTAAAGCAGGAAAAAATTAATTATTCTGCACAATAAAGTAGTGTCATGCCACATAAAAATGAATATTCATATTATTTACCCAATTTTAATTATTTTATGTTTTAAATTTAATTTAGAAAGCTCCAAACAAAATATTGTTGTGTTCCCTTAACTGGTATTTTGTTATTTAATTACAACTGCCACGAACTTATTTTAAATGATTTGTGCACTTGTTACTGGAACAATGGGAACAACTGGATTTAATAAGATTTATCTTGAAAATAAAACAGTTGACTTGTAAATATATTTTCTACATAAGTACTAAAATCTACAAGATAAACAATTTTTTTTTGTGAAATTATTTATAATATTTACAGTTATAAAACATTTACTTGTAACTTATTTATTGTAAATTGTAGACCTTTAGTTTTATGAAACAGACCTCAGACAGTCCAGAGTTCGGGGACTGGAGGTGAGATAATACTTTTACTTTAGAACATCAAAGTGTTTTTTTTCTCCCTATACGACAAATACGTCATATATACGGTTGTGATTTTGGAGTGAATAGATTATTTTTTTCTCACATAGCTATAGTATTGAGTCTAGTTCAGGAATCCGATCTGTCTGAAACAAAGCCAATATCCTATAAGATAGTGATATGGCATAATATCTGTGACCATCACTCGCGTGATATTACTGGAACAAACAAGTATATCCTATTCACGTTTTAATATAGGTCCTACTTTATTTAAATGGTTTGGAAGTATTTCTATTAGTAAAAAAAAATTCCCGAATATATAATTAAGTTCAAATATTGTGTGTTTATTAATAATAATGATTATTTCAATTTCAACTCAAATAAGACCACTTTGATCCTTACCAACCCCCAATTCGAGTTAGAGGCCCGGACTGCGTTAAAAATTATAAGAATAGATACTAAGTAGACGTAATAGCTTGTCGAATAATTTACTGATGGAAGGTGAAAAGGGTGACATTTTAGACGTTTAGATGTACCAATTTATTAATGTCAAGGTCAATAAGCACTCGCTAATTTCCTCAAATAGTTAATCCTTGATAAACACGATGGTGGTAGAGCTAATGTCAGTACTGGATTTACAGGAGGGCCCAAGGCGGCAAAATCAGAGGGGCGGCGAATTTTGTAATAAAAACTATTGCTATTAAAAAAAAGTTATCTATATCCATCTCTTTGTTACTCTACCTCCCAAGATGGATGTGTAAAACACGTGGTATTTAAACTATTGGGTGTCCGGGTCTCGTTACCCTGCTGTCCTGCTTCCCTATAGGGGCTAAGCCTCTATTTAGATAAATAATTATTGAAATAAAATCCAGCAGCTAGAGAATAGCTGAACAACGAAAAATTAGGTTTACATTTTTTAGTGATCATTATAGTCAGAGTCAAGGTCATGAATAGGCTACATGCAGGATTATATTATACAGTAAGTCCCTTATCACTATCATTTATATATGGCCAAGGCCGTAGCCAGGGGAGGGTTTTGGGGGTTCAAACCCCCTCCGAAATTCTATGAACAAAATATATATGGCTCTATTTATGGTTCAAACAATATCAAAATTAAGATACAACTACAAATTAGGGGCTGTGTTATCATAAAAAGCACTTAAGAGAGCTTCTAGAAGTGTTTAATATTTAGAAATAGTCCAAGCCTTCACAAGTTAGGGGGTAATGTTGCCATAAAAAACACATCTGATAGATTCTAGAACTCTTTAGCCTTTGGAATTTTTTCTATCTTCCGGTAATCGGGGGATATGCCCACCAAACCCCCCCTGAAATTATTGGCTGGCTAAGGCCTTGTATATGGCTTCTCTATATGATGTTTAGTCTATAGCATTGGTTCTAAAACTCTTTTTAGATTGTACCCCTTGGTCCTGATTAAAAATTTATTGTACCTCCAAGATAAAACATTTCCAAATGACAGGTTTTACAAAAAATATGACCACATGGTAAATTAATAATCTATTTAATCTATTGGGAAAAAATATCTGTAATCAAAATATTTCAAATGTGACAAAGCTATTTAGAGAGTGTAAGATTTAAAAGAGCTAGCCTGATATATTAATGTTCGTTCGTCATCATTAGTGTGATATTTGATATAATGATTGAATTGGGTCCAAGTTTGCTACCCTGTATTATAGTAATTAAAAAGGGATGATGTCTTATTTTATAAATTAAAAGTTCTGGTCTTTTATAGTTTTTTTATTTTAAGTAGATGAACAGTTTTTTTTTTTGCTAGATATTTCACACGTTGTGGAGTTTAATTTAAAAGCCCGACTATCACATCAAATACACGATAATTCCCTACACGCGAGATTTAGAACACGGATTAAGATTTCATAGACTCCATCTACACGGGTCCTCGTCAGGAAGGTAAGTGAAGTAGATACGTACCCTGAAGAGGTATATCTAGTGACATTTCCTTCTTGAAGCTTCTTAGACAAAAAAA
>CABFWO010000932.1:177378-188488 GCA_902155825.1 Timema genevievae | reverse complement strand
TATTATTATTATTATTATTATTATTATTATTATTAGCACCGCGTCTTACTACCCGTTCGGATTATACGCACTTACGCTAATGTGTAATGGTAGGGTGATTGTGAGATGAAATGGAGGACCTACAGTTTAACGTGGAATCCGAACCACGGTAGAGACCTGGCATTCCTCACATTCACAAGTTGTGATTAATACACGTGTTATAATTATTATGAATCTCAAAGTTTTTCAGTGAGAGGGGTATGGCTAAATGACTTGGCAAAACTTTTTGTTTGTCCAGTTGAAACTTTCAAGCGGAGGTCCGCCATCAAATTTAGTCCTATTGCGGTACTTATATTTTAGGTTCACCATGGATGTATGACCACTCTCACAGAAATATGTTGTTGATAAAGGCATCATAAACTTGATGGCACGGTCAGAGGTATGAGAAGACTCGTTCAGTCTCTGCAACCAAAAGTCTGAAAAATATGTTTTCTTGAGACTTGATTTGAGGGTTTCATCACAGGACTGTTCGATAATTTCTTCCTTTTCTTTCGTTGAAAAGAAGTCTGGTATATTGGAGTCTTCCACTGCAGAAAGAGGGTCTCGCATACAAAAGTAGAGGGTTGAAAATTCTCAGAAATTAGTCTCCAGCCGAGAGAGAATAGGGGAAAAAGAGGGGTGGAAATAACCAGATAACGGTAACTGCCAACAATGAAGGTTTTCCATAAGTCCCTTGTAATTTTTCCAATTTTCCCTTGATAGCTGCTCGCGTACCCCAGTTTGAGAACCGCTAGTCTATAGTTTACACAGGATGGGAGTCTGATGGGGAAGGGGTGACTGAGGGTGTAAGTGTCTGAAGGGGTTTCTGGGTTGGGGGCAAGATCTGTGTAGCCCTTGGGAGGCGAAAATATAAATCCACCACTGGCCTAATGTGTTTCCATTATATTTTTTTAAGATAGAGGTGGTAAGTTTTGGGGGTCTAAGATAAAGGAAGGGTACTTATTCTAAGTTTTGGAGATTGTGTGCATCGTTTACAAGTTAGTATCAATCCTATCAGACGAGGTTTGAGAATGCTATTTAAAGGAAACTCCTCAATAAAATCAGTTGGAAATCTAACCCCGGAGACTTACGTGTCAGTGACAAACCAATCGAGACTATATTAACGCCTTGTTCACGTGTGCGTCGACGCAAGTTTGTATGAATACAATCTGTTTAGGATAACTTGGTTTGCTTTTTACTTTTTTTAGTGAGATATTTCAATCTTACGAGTATTTTAGATCTACTGATATTCCTGGAAGCATGAGTCGGTGATAAATATGTATAGTCGTCCCATAAATACTTTTTAGACAATTATTATTGAAAGTGTTCTTACGACTATCGAAAGTGTAGCAGGGTTTAATATCATATTAGATAGAACTGAGTAGAAGCAGGGCAGCGTTTATTGGGTTTTCCACCTACTTCCCGCGTATTTGAAACTCATCCGTGTTTGTGTTGGATCATATTCCGTCCGTCATTTCTTAATTCTGCACGGCCAAGACATCTAGGGATAGGTGATGGACAGAAAATTATATTTCCGCGCTAAAATTAGAGGCATATATACATATCCTGATAACAATGTTAGAGTAAGAATGATTGTTAACTTTACATTTTAGCAAAACATTCATTTATAAAGCAGTATTTGGAACCTTTTCAAAATATGATAAGTAGCCACGAAAATTTAATCACTGGTTCACGAATTATTTGTCCAAATAACATTCTTAGCAATATATTAATCAATTCGATCACTTTTTTTGTGTGTCTTTACTTTGTAACAAAGCTTTAAATACGTCTTCTTCATATACGTTTTTTATTATTTCTAATTTATTTTTACAATCGATGTAAAAGAAGGTTTTTTATAAACATTCTTTATTAGGTATTTTATTAATTTTATTTTAATTATTTTGTTTAAGTAGAAATATGAAACCCCTAATTCTGCCTTGCCAAGCCTTAGTTAGTCCCGATGTAGCCCATATGGTAAATGGCCCTGGGAAGTACAAGGTGGCCGAGATGATTGAGTCATATTACCAAGAGCCCGAAGAATACGTAGACTCACCTGGAACGGAAGTGTGAGAGATTCCGCCAACAGTCTCCTCACGTATCGGCTGGCTCACCTCGTCTGAATCACACCTTCACTTTCCCCTCCATTGTTTGAACTGATGACAGTCCTCAATCACGCTCTCTGGTCAGGGACGCCATTGTTGACCCACCGAACATAGTATAATGGAAATATCAACTATTTTAAACACCCATTAACCTGGTCATTGTTTGGTTGAGACTATTGAAAAGTATAAACTCGAGATTGTATCATTTATTTTATTTGTGTGTGTTTCTATGGGAATGTCGGGATTACTACAATCCATGGTTTTGTTTTAAACAGATGATTCAGCATTTATGGATAGAGTATCATGTACCGGTATTATCTTAATTGTCTTACATTAACTATTTTATATTTATATTGATCTATAATTGATAATTTTTATTGTTTCACATGAGGTAGTCTTATGTGATACGGTAAAGTCAATTTATTTCCTAAATTACAATTTATACAAATTTGTAAGATTCGTCCATAATTTAATATCCATCTCTTCATATTTTGACTTTAAACTATTGTTTTTTTTTAAAAAAAGAAATCATTTAAATCTACTATGTAAATGTTTTAATTCTAAACATCAGTTTGTCATTTATCAAATTCAATTCATTATTTCTTTTATATTTGTATATAGGCCTATCTATTTATATTTTTTTGGTGTATTTAATACACAAATTAGGGGTGTACGAGCACTAAAAATTTCTATCTCAAGTCGAGTTTTAGTAGCGGCTCGAACTAGAATAGGAGATTTTACAAAACTAAAAATGTGTGTACTCTGAATTCTCGATCTTTTCTCTAAAATTCCTGGTTTAATTAACTTTATTCAATTTTAAAATATAATTTCCTTTGGTCTTATTAGAAATAAATCAAACAATTATATTGAATTTATTAAAAAATTTGAATTTGTGTGATTATGATTTTTTCACAAAAAATGTAATTCTAAACAACAACAAAAATGTATACTTATTTATGGTTTATACATGGATTTATTACATAAACTCAACTTGAAGTATTTCTTGTACATACAGTATATGGTTTATACTACTCGAACTCGAAATAAACAATTTTTAATCTAAACTTGACTCGAACTAGACTCGAAGTGAAAAAAGGTCTACTAGCACAGCCTAAGAATTATCTTTTATTATGTAATATATTCTCATTATCTTAGCTTAAAGTCTTATTTATTATCTTAAAATTATCACTCCTTACTTTAATTTTTAAATATTTTCTAAAATTTTCTCATAAGTTATTTTAGCACCGCGTCTTACCACCCGTTTGGGCGATACGCTTATTTACTAATTATTACGCTAATGTTTTTATGGATTAGGAAGTTTATATTAAAGTGTACCAGCATATCCATGGAGCTCGATCTACCAAGATTCTAACATTGATCTACCCGTCATTGGCAGTCTAGTCTACTGCGAGAGTAGCGCGTTAGACAATACGGTCACCGAAGCAGGTCTTTTCAAACTTTGATTCCTCTTTTATGATGAAGATCAAATTCTGGAAATACAGAATTAGCGCTAGTAATACAACGGGCAAGTAATCTACGTTTTTAAGTGTTCACTAATAGAAATATTTTAGGATGGAAACACGAGAGGAGGTCACAAAGACGGCCCACATGTTCAAGAGCTGATTGACAAATTGTGCCATTAAAAATCAACTAGCGACCAATTTATGTTGAACATTTTCCAATCTAAGAAATTCGTTCAATGTGATGGAATTCAAAGTTCAAGGCTCGATTCCCGGTCGGGTGTACTGAGAGTGGTTTTTCCTTAGCTTGTTTTCCACTATCCCTCCACGCAAATGCGGGTACATTTCCTTAAAATTTAACGTTCCTCATCCCTAACACATTAGCGTAGTTATTACTTATTACATATGCGTATAACCCAAATGGTTAGTAAGATCTAGTGTTGAGCTCAAGGGCGCACCCAGGATTTTGAGCNACTTTAATATTTGGAAATTTGATTCAAAGTAGGGGGATAACAAAGATATAGAATCAGTGATGCCGTCCAATAAGTGGGGGGGGGGGGGATTTTGATTTCAAAGGATGCAAATGGTAATATTCAAGCTAATTTTTACCAAAATTGGATCCTCAACCAACCCTCTGTCCCTGTGTACACTGGTTGACAGGTATTCTTCTTCTTCTTCACACCCAGGATTTGCAGTTGGTGAGGGTGAGGGCGTATAATAGTATCAACTCCCCCTTCCTCTCTTCCTGATACAATAGTGTTTACATATTTGCTCTAAAATAATAATTTCAATTACTGTACCCACTTCACAGCTCTATGTACAGTACAAAGAGTAAATACTTTAAACAATGCTAGAAAATATTACGGTATGACAGATACAGTTTTCATTTAAGTGCACATTTATAGTAAAATTAAAAATCAACAGAAAAAAGAATTCCTTTGAACAGCCCTAATTACTGCACAGAATTATTTGTTTTATATTAAATATAATTAAACAAAAATCACAAAATATAATTGATTAATTGACAGAACATAGTGCTAATCATATTCTTGTAATATTCTTAATATTCTGGAGGAAGTCTCTGTGGGTGTGCCCCTGGTTGAGCCAGACTGCCGAGGACGGGGAGATCGAGATTCGAATCTTGGTTGGGTGAACTGGAGGAGGTTTTCCATAAATGGTTCCCCACTCTCCGTCAACGAAAATACGGGCTCACTTATTCTAAATTCCACCTTCCCATTTTCTAGCCCATTAGCGTAATTAGTACTTAAGCGTACAGCCCAAACAGGTAGTAAGACCTAGTGCAAAATATTAAATATATAATATATATTATGTAGTTCTAGTATTAGTGTACGTTTGGGGGTGGAAACTTATGTAGATCGCTTGTAGACTCTTCATTATCTCTTAGACCGGGACAGTGAACCCAAGTCATCGTGTGTGTGTGTGTGTGTGTGTGTGTGTGTGTCTCGGCACCTAGATGAGCCTACCACACTCGCCAACATGGTAACACCATGCAAACAAGAGCAGGTTTATTGGGCCCCCTCCCCCTCGAACCTTACACCTGATTGGCCGCCAAGTTCAAGGTAAGTTTGTGCGAATGTCTCTAGGACCCCTCGCACAAACCCCAGTGTGGAGCATTGTGTGTGTTCGCCACGGCCCAAACAGACCGCAGGTAGGACAACTTGAACTTGCTTTAATAACTGTACTTGACCAACCACTGGGGAGGAAATAGAAAACATTTTAAAATTTTACATTTTCAGAATAATGTGATGTTTACCAATTGTATTTGTCTTGATAACTAAGACGGTAGCCTATTAATTAGTTGAAACATATTATATTTTATTAATTTATTTAGTGTATTTATCGTGCACTTTCTGGACCAATTGATTATATCAGCACACGATAATTTCTATGAACGAGCGTGAAAGGAGCTACCAATTTTGCCGGGAAAGGTATTTTCACATAGCGTCCAGGATTATTTTACATACCACAATCGACATGAGACCGACGCGATGGCTTTACTTCCCCTCCGAAGGAAGTTGTGCTACGGATTTTTATCGCTCAAGGAAAATTCGTTGACCCCGGCTGGGTTTGAACCAAATAACATCGGGTCCTGAGGAGAGCACTCTACTACAAGACCACAAAGGTTGATCATATTATAAAATTGCTCTGTCCTTGTAATCCATAAAACCACGTGCGTGGATAGCGGCCAGGATGGGGATCACGTCCCCCCAATAACGTAGCACCACTAAAGAAACGTTGACGTGTTTTATTCAGAAAAATTAAAATCAATTTTTGAAGCACTGCATAAATTATTAACGTGATATAATAATATGTCCGTTATATAATTTGTGTTATTCATTTGGTACAATGCGTGTTACTATTACCCAAAAGGACAAGGTCATAGAAAGCTAATTTTTCTACTGGGGTCCGTTAGAAAATTTTACTATACCATTAGCCTGTGAAAGTTTGTGTACGTATATATGAACCCTTCCCCGACCCCGGCCTTTCTATGTTTTTTGATAGTTATCATGTATTTTATTTAGCACCGCGTAATACTACCCGTTCGGGTTATACGCTTAAGTACTAATTACGTTAGCGGGTTAGGAATTGGGAAGGTTGAATCTAGAGTAAGTGAAGCCACATTTGTGTGGCGGGAGAGTGGAAAACCATTTAGGAAAAACTACCCCCAGTTCACCCGACCGAGACTTGAGCCTCGATCTCACCGTCCTCGGCAGGCTAGCTAACATGAAACTAGCGCGTTAGCCAACTACTCTATCGAGGCGGGTAATTATCATGTAAAACACTGCCTAGATATCCAATTTGAACAAAAACGTTAAAGCCTTTTTCGAGATCTTGTGAATTTAAAAAATAATAGTTGTACGTAAACATACAAATCAAAGTTTCTTTGAAAAACAAGTATAAATGGTTTTTCCATCAAGTAAAACACTCCTATGATATACATTTTAAGCAAAACCATTATAGAAATTTTCGGGAGACATTTAATTTTCAAAAATTAATTTTTAGTAAACCACGCTTAAGCTAATTTTTTTAGCGTATTATTTGGCATGTCAAATAAACCCCAAATATAAATTTTTCAAAAATAGTAATCAAACTACCTATTATTTTAAGGGCTAAAATTAAAATTTATAAAATGGCTGTAGGTAATACTATATAATGCCTAAATAAAAAGTTTAAATAAAATCCATCAAACCGTTTCGGCTGTGGCACCAAGTACAGATCAACCGAGGGAGACATAAAATTTCCAGATACTCTTTTATGGATTCGGAGGCCCATTAAAATGTCAATATTTATCATAAACTCGAGGTCAAATTTGATCACGATTACAATATTTTATATAATAAAGTAAAAAATAGATATTAGATATGTTCACAAAGAAAAAAGCGTTTTGTTAACAAATTAACATTATAATAATATTATTGTCTTGAAACGTACACATAAGCGAATACAATATTGTTATTGTTGTCAGAATTCAGATTATTATTACTACCCGCGCCAGTGAGCACATGGCTAGGACCATTAAGTCTGGTTTGCTGGTGACAGGAATGTCGGGGTTTGACTCCCAGCCGAGTGTAATGAGGGTCGCTTTTCCTCAATGGTTTCCCACTATCCCTCCTCACAATAGGTATATTTCCTCTACATTCTAACCTTCATTATTCTTACAATAAAAATGTTCTTAGTAGGCTACTCATACGAATAACCGAATAGTTATTGGAACGCGTAAAGGTAAAAAAAAAAATTAAAAATCATCTCGCTTCTTTTGGTGTCTCGTAGGGAGTAGTTTCTGCTGATGGGTCTTTTACTAACCAGTTGTCAAGCGTACATATACTTTTTTTTTTAATATCTGACATATTTTTATGTAACTGACATTAATATTATATTAGCAACAGACCACTGCTATTTTACCACTGATAACCTTCTAACACATCCTTTCCTAACTTTGCATTAGCCTAACTAGCAATGCTGTTAACATCTGATGTAATATTACATACTTTTCATAGTTACAAATTAATGTTTTGAGTAAGTAGCTGTGAAGAAAGAATCCGACACCTCAGCTCAGTTGATGTAATGTCTCTCTACTGAGCTAAGGGTTCCGGGTTTGATTCTCGGCATGGTCAAAAATGTATCAGTGGTGAAATGTGGGTTTACTCTTTCACAGTGATGAATTAACTACCGTGGACTGGATGTTGTGCCTGTCCTAGTCTTAAGTTAGATTATAAGGCATTTGAAGCTACGACAGGACTAGCAAGCCGGTAGTGGAAAATACATGGCTTCAATAAAAAACTGAACCGGACCACAGGCTGGAAACAGTAATGGATGTAAAGTAAAGGTGTATTGAAAGAATGGCTAGGGAAGGGTTAATTTCTTAAGTAAGATCTTACAGGTGATAGCAAAAATGTTTACCTCCTTTTTCTTAAATCCCACTTAATCGACTCATGTCAAAAAAAAGTCCTTTGTTTTCCACTATAATATTGAATGTAGGGAAATAAAAGCATTTGAAATGTTGAAAGAGCTAATTTTACAATCGGAAGTTTTACAAGGTGCATCTTGAAGGTGAATTTAAAAATATTAACTACCCGCCTCGGTGGCTTAGTTAGCTAACGCGCGCGCTTGTTTTGTGTTGAACTAGACTGGCGAGGTTCGAATCTCGGTTGGGTGAACTGGGGATGGTTTTTCCTAAATGGTTTTCCACTCTCCCTCCACCCAAATGCGGGTTCACTTCCTCTAAATTCAACCTTCCCAATTCCATTAGCGTAATTAGTACATAAGCGTATAGCCCGGTCACGCTGCTAAATAAATAAATAAATAAAATAAAAATGAAATCTTAATTAACTAGTATTTGGTTGATGATACATGGGGTCCCTCCGGTTTGTGCAAAGGAGTACTAAGACGAGGTGCTAAAAATAACTAAGCTGATCTATTTTATTTTATTTAAGAACTAGCGATGCCTGTGGCTAAAACAAACAATGCAATAGTATCATTGTTAAATAAACAGCGTTGAAGTGTCCATCGAAGTCTTGCTACTAAAATATTAACATTTAATTTATGGTGAGCAGTCCAAACAATATTGGTTTATAGTACTAAAAATGGTTCACCCATGAAGCATCGTAGCTTTATAACAACCACAGCAAATGTAACGCAACAACTAGGACCATTCACACGGATAAATTAGAGGATTCTAGCCTATCTGCTGAGATATTTCAAACCCTGGTTGTTGATCAAGTAACAATTCATCTTAAATGCCAAGTTTATATATGTTTTATATTTTATAAGCACTTGTCTTCGGTCAGGCTTGAACTGTACAGTTAGAACAAGATAATTTATCTATTTAAAGTATTTTCTCCAAGTATCAACCGGAGAATTTCTTGGCTCGATATTAATAAAGTGGAGAGAGATTCTAGACGCTAAATAGCACTTTAAATGATTAATAATATCTTATATCGATATATTTTAATAATCAAATAGCCAAAGCTATTATGTATGCAAACCCTTACAATTATAATAATTGTGCAAGTGGCAGCATCAAGCCAACTACTGAGTCGAAGGTGGCTGCGTTATCTGATAGCTCGTGATTTTAATAAAAATCACACATTTGTAGCCGACGATTTCCGCTAAGTCCATCATAGACTCTGCCTTAAAATATGAGTGAAGAGTAACCCTGGGCGTGGGACGAATCCTGGATATCTCAGTGTTTAGACCATTGGCGTACTAAGTCAAAAGTCTCGGGTTCGATTCCCGTGTCCAGGTGTCATTTTTCAATTTTCTGTATATTTTTTAAGTTATTTATTTATTTGGAAGCTTAATGGACGGCTTGATATTAATGTTTAGGTATAGACTTATAACGGAGCTCGTGAAAATATTTGGAGCAGTGTATTATAAAATACTAGCAGTTTGATCCGTTCTTTTCATGGTTAAGCAGCACAAAAACTATATTATTTTAGAACGTTTAACATCCGGTTGCCCACTTTCCTCATTGTACAATCCTGAGATAACTATGGTAATCACAAATCAATCATGGTAATAATTATCAATTAAATATATGAGACAAAAAATATTACCTTGTCTGAGTGGACAAACAAACGTAATCCATTAAAAAACGCAATGTTGAACTAAGAACGATTGTAAAATAAGCTAAACGAACTAATATACATTTTTACAGAAAAATGAGGGGAAAAGTGCATCATAGATCAATAATTTACTATTTTACAGAAACATATTGAATAATAGGCATCATGATTTTCTAAACAATATCGCGGTTCACCGAGATATGTTGCCAAAAGTGGTTTATTATTATGTCTCTGCTATATAGGCGCTAATTGGTCCTTGAATTTTTAGCTTTGTTTTCGTAACGCTAATGGATCCACTTTAAGATGATCTTTGGTTTTTGTATTTGTTTATTTTTAGATTTATTTTGTCTACCTACATAAAATTCAAATTTTGTACCATATTGAGAAGCTTTTTTTCTATTAGCCATTTCCTACCCTCTACTTTAAATTCAAAACTTTCCAGCTTTTATAGTTATAGTAAGGGTGGCATTTTTACAAACTTGTTAAATTTAAATTTTCTTCCATGCCAAAAAGAAGATTTTATTATAATTTTGGAAAGATTTTAAGCTACAACAGCTGCCACCCACCCACCCCTTTTCTGTTGCTACATTATCATTTTGAAATTTCAAGATTTATTTGACTATCTTTTCTTATAATATATTATGATTTATTTACGTGCTTGCCAAATTTAAATTTTAATCCACACCAAAAAGTAGGGTTCTCTATTAGTTGTATCAATTTAGAGCTCTTCCATTCCCCAGGCTTCGCTTTTGAAATTCAATATGTTCAAACGTCAATCGGCTCTGCAGAAAGGTCTATTGATATAGATGTAAAAACTTCCATTGCATATCCCAACAAAAAGTGTTGCTTACATTAGTTTTAAGAATATTGAGGGGACCTTCCCGCTTTCCCATTTACTCCTTCATTTTGAAAACTAAGTATTAGACCTTAATGGTTATTTGAGGTTGTTCTTATAAGTGCCTGACAAATTTCTATCTTTTACCACACTGAAAAGTAATTTATTATTTTAGTTTTGGGAGTTTTGAAACCGATTTCACCAGCCCCCTTTCTAAATAATAAATATTTAACACTTATTTTGTAATTATAGTAATACCTCTTTGTCCCTCCCCTTCCTCCCAATTTTCTCCATTTAAAATATACAATCACTTATGGTTATTTGAAGTGGTCTATATACTTTCTTGCCAAATTTCAATTTTCCACCCCAAGGAAAAGACAGAAAAGTAGTTGTTTTTATTAGTTTTGGAGATTGTAGCCCCCTTTTCTCCCCAATTAAATAACTCCTACTTAGAAATTTTGAATTTTAAGACGAATATGGCTATCTGGAGTTGCCCTTCTACCTGCCTGTCAAATTTAAATTTTCTATCACACTTAAAAGTGTTTTTTTATATCTACAATTCCCCCCCCCCCCCCCCTCTCCCAACATCCTCATACACAAGCAACCATT
>CABFWO010000932.1:154076-177230 GCA_902155825.1 Timema genevievae | reverse complement strand
TTTTATCTCTTTAACTCCCCCCCCCCCCCCTGTTTCCCAAAGTCTCGATTAAAAATGTATCATTTTCAGCCCTTAATATTTATTTGAAGTGATCTTTTAACCTTCCTGCCAAAATTTAGTTTTCTACCACACTGGGAAGTAGTTGTTTACTATTAGTTTTTGAAATTTTGGAACCCTCTAATTCACTCTTAGGAATATCAAATTTTAAGATTTATTTGGTTATTTGGAACTATCTTTCTACCTGTCCGCCAAAATTTAATTTTCTACTTCATATTAAGAGTTTTTTCTAAATACAACCTCCCCCTCATTTTCTAGGGACCCGTTTTGAAATTTTCCTATTTTATATGTTTCTGGTTATATGGACCATCCCACCACATTCATGGCAAGCAAAATTTCAAAGTTCCAGGCCCAGAGTTTGGGGAAATACGGTTATTACTGATGAGTGAATCAGTAAATCCCACACCTTACTGCACCCCTCTAATCTCTTTGGAGATACAATTTGAAAAACACTCAAAAAGTCTCACCCAATTTTATAAAGGAGCCTTTATTTTAGATTTAGGGGTTCAATGTCTGCTGATTCAAAAGATACATAATTGAATTTTAAAAACTTTCATTTCTAGTAGTGAATTAACTAAATTGGGGGCCCTAGGTGCAATCTGATTTCGGGGCCCCAATCCTCCCTATTTCCCGGAAATTAAAAATTACACTACGTGATCTGAAAAAAAAAATTAAATTCAACTCGATAAAAAAAAGTATTAATGTATAAGAAAAAAATATAAATACAAAATATTATATTGCAAAACAGGTAACAGAACAATAGAAGTCAAATACCAACTAAATCACATACATTAAAATATGAATATAAAATTTTATTAAGTCGGAACCTTTCTCGCTTTTATTTTTACGAATTTACTAATAAGGTCTTCATATTATAGTAATTCAGCTACATAATTTCCAATATACATAGTTGATAATGCCCTTAAATGCATGTGACGTAGTAAATTACGCAAATAGTTTTTCACGCGTTTCAATATTGATGATCTTTCATCAGTTACATTGCAAATCTGTAGCGTTAAAAAAATCTTTAAGATTGTCTCAACGTTAGGAAATGTAGATTGAAGTCCTTCAATTAATACCATATACATTTCAACAGGATCCGACAGTTTTTCTTCTCTAATATAGCTAATGAAGCGATGAAGTCCATCTTTAAAATATTTTATTTAGATATCTTTTTCATATTTTGTACTTACATTTTTTACACATTCATTAAATTCATTGTCGTTTATTAAAGATTTTTAAAAAATCAAAAATCTTTTTAAACTTTGTTATAAATTCCGCTTTTATTAGTCATTTCAGATATAAATTTATCACTAATTACATTTTGAATGTTTATAACAACATTTTAGTTAGCAGTGAAATGTGTGTCATTAGATCATGTCTCGCCGAACTCCAATTTTCTATTATTTTTTTCTGCCCTCTCGGATGTTCCGATTTTTAGTGAGTGATTTTGCAGCTTTCTCAAAGCCTTCAAATTTGTTCCTGATGTAAATTTAGAAAGAGAATTGAGAAAGGTTGTTCGTTGTGGTACATTTGATTTCACATCTTGTAACGAATTGCTTGTACTATTTATTATTTGTATTATTATTATTATTATTATTATTATTATTATTATTATTATTATTATTATTATTAGCACCGCGTCTTACTACCCGTTCGGGTTATACGCACTTACGCTAATGTGTAATGGTAGGGTGATTGTGAGATGAAATGGAGGACCTACAGTTTAACGTGGAATCCGAACCACGGTGGAGGCCTGGCATTCCTCACATTCACAAGTTGTGATTAATACACGTCTTGTCAGAGGTGAAGGAAGGGTTTGGCAATCAGATAAATCTGTGCCGGGACCGAGGATTGAACCCCGGACCCCCAGCACAGAAGTCTGACACCTTAACCCTAGACCACCAGGTCACCTATTCTTTGTAAAAGTTGGTCCCATAGAACTGTCATATCACACTCTTTTTGATAAACTCGTTGCCCCATTTTGCTTTTTGGTTTTTCATTTTTGTTTGTAGAAATATTTATTTAAGTTTATTTAATTATTTTATAATTTAATCTTTAAGCTGAGACAGCGTCTGCCCTTGCTGACCATCGAGTATCACATATTCTTTAAATGTGTTTAGAATTATTCAGAAAGCTATTAAGAAGAAGGTTTCATCGCCGAGGGGACGACGAGAAGTAAACATATAAATAGAGAAATGAATAGCTATATTAACCATTAGTTATAAAATTGAGGTAAATTACACCCCTATAGAGCACTAGACCATTCATAAGTTAAATTTTACTCTGAGGGAAGGGAGGGTATAGTAAGCTAGGCCATTTTCACATGTTCAAGGGATAAACATCCAAAACCCTCTTATGTTATTTATATTTAAAACTATATACAAAAATTATTTTGGAAAGTTGGTGTCCATCTGATACGAGGCTTTGACGTACATGATATAATACTACGTGTAGTGGTTTATACACATATTAAGTAAACACTAGTGTTCACTCCACCCACGATATCTCCTAGTGTTCACTACACCCACGATATCTCCTAGCGTACAGTCCACCCACGATATCGCCTAGTGATCACTCCACCCACGATATCTCCTAGCGTACAGTCCACCCACGATATCGCTTAGTGATCACTCCACCAACGATATATCCTAGTGTCCAGTCCACCAAAGATATCTCCTAGTGATCACTCCACCCACGATATCTCCTAGTGTCCAGTCCACCAAAGATATCTCCTAGTGATCACTCCACCCATGATATCTCCTAGTGTCCAGTCCACCAAATATATCTCCTAGTGATCACTCCACCCACGATATATCCTAGTGCCCAGTCCACCATCGATATCTCCTAGTGTCCAGTCCACCCATGATATCTCCTAGTGATCACTCCACCCACGATATCTCCTAGTGTCCAGTCCACCAAAGATATCTTCTAGTGATCACTCCACCCACGATATCTCCTAGTGTCCAGTCCACCATCGATATCTCCTAGTGTTCACTCCACACACGATATCTCCTAGCGTACAGTCCACCCACGATATCGCTTAGTGATCACTCCACCAACGATATCTTCTATTGTCCAGTCCACTCACGATATCTCCTAGCGTACAGTCCACCCACGATATCGCTTAGTGATCACTCCACCAACGATATCTTCTAGTGTCCAGTCCACCCACGATATCTCCTAGTGTCCAGTCCACCCACGATATCTCCTAGTGCCCAGTCCACCCACGATATCTCTTAGTGCCCAGTCTACCCACGATATCTCCTAGAGCCCAGTTCACCCCTGCTATCTCTTGGTGTCCGGTCCACCCTTAATATCTCCTAGAGCCCAGTTCACCTCTGCTATCACCCGGTGTCTGGAGGTGACCCACCCATTAATGTGAACATATACTGGTATTGAACTAGTTTACTATATGCACGGTCCAAGAGCTAAAAACTAAAATTAACAATGACGCTTTAAGTAATACGTTAGAGGAGATGTTTAACGCTCCGTTACACTCTGTAGATCCACAGCTCACAGTCCTATCAGATTCCATACATCTGTCTGGAAGCAGAATAAAAACAACGTGGCCGCTATCAGTAAACATTTTATTGGTTCGATGATTAATAGTTCCGTTAAAATAGTCAATTAGTCGATCCAATCAGCCCACCTGGAGGGTTTACTCTGACCCGATAGGTCTGGGTTCGATAACCACTCCTGATGGCGGTTCCACATCTCGAGGACATTTCTCGCACGCATGTTCTAAGTTATTCTCAGTGGTGCTCCTGTGTCAAGGAGCGTGTGGGCTTGAATCCCGGGAGACGTGGTGACCAAGACACACAACGGTAGGACGTGTCTCACCTTGTCCCACCTCTAATTCGAGCCGATAAGTCCCAACTAACCGTCTGTTCGCGTGACAGAAGACGTCAAAACAACAATCCACCTGTGATCATCGCGTATAGGAGTCATCGTGCTCTTAGCTCGACCCACTGTTCAAATATACAAACCTACCGTTGTGTAACTGGCTGTGTTCTAGTTGTGTTTGTGGTCCATCCTGTTAATTGTGTATGGCGCCTCCTGGTCTAACATTGCCACTGAGACTCGTAGCAACAATTTTGGTATCTCGCGCCAACCCTAACGTACCGGGATTTCACAGGTAAGAGTGGACTGTAACAAACACCTTTAGCTATATCGGTAGTGTATAGTTCCACTTATAGGATGATTCTGAGTTTGAATACTGGCAGGTGCAAATAGTTAATCACTTTCAAAGTGGGCTTTGAAAGTTTCACTGGGTATAACATTAATGGTTTGGGCAATGATGGTTGAATTTGTCTCATTGTTGAAGCCGGTCTATGCTTCATATAGACTTTAAAGGCATTAAATAGGTTGACAAGCCCAAAGAGGCAGGATGCTTGACAGTTTTTACAAGGGATGCAATCTCTCGTGTTGGGAGTGGCATATTCTGAGAAAAATGAATAGGTATGCTGTACTCTAAAACTTGTAGGGGAGATTTGGGGGCCGAGGACCCTCAACCACCGTTGTCCAAGAACGTCAAGGGATTATTTCAAGGGAAATATTTGAAGATGTGTGCCTATAGAAAAGTTGTTCTGCTTCTCAGATAATCTGGACGCACCGGGAATCAAACCTGGGACCTCTTGGTCCGTAGCCAGAACATCTGATCATTAGACCACAAAGGTGGTCCTCAAATTGTAATGATATCTACATGGTTAGAAATTTAAGTAAATATTAATGTCGGGGCTAAAAGTGGTATGGGTACATTTCTGAATGCATAGAAGAGACATATATTATTCAATTAATCTACTGTAATTAAAAGCACACAGTTAGCAATACTCAAAGCAAACTATCATAATAAGAGTAAAATGAAGTGGTACATGGATCAAGCGTCCATCAGATCTTGGTGAGAGGGAATCAGGTGGATTGTCCAACTCACGTTGCAATTAAAAATATTTCTTAAAGCCTAACTTATCTCACACGATGCTGCTTGGAAACAAACGAGTCTCCCAACTTGATAATTTATGCTCCAGAAGCTGTTTAGATACGTAAACTCTGACTAACATAGGGAGATTATCTCGGACTATTAATACTCTATCGCTACATCATTGGTTTATTGCTAATAAATGTACACATATCTTTAGCTGTAAGCAGTGGTGCACCCAAGGGGGAGAGGGGCGAACAGGGTAGTTGACCCCCCTCTTTCCCCAACACCACAAATAATGTTAATAGAAATTTAAATAATATTAAGTATAACTAAAATATTTAGCATTGAAGATGTGTCGAATGTATAGGCTATATTTTAATACCAGGCTTCAGACTTAAACCTAATATTAAAAAGGTTTACCGTTACACACAAAATTAACAATTGAAAAAACATATAAATAATAGCTTCAATACCATTTGTATTATTTAAATCTCTTAATTACTATAAACCTACTCTAAATGATTTATAAAAGTATTTAATTTTCATAAATATTCTCGGTCTTCAGGGCTTAGGAGGCTGTGCAACCCCAAACTCGCTCTCTCCATCAAAATGTCATTCTTGCTACAGCCTTTATTGATTGTCTTTAACAAAGTTAATGGCTGGGTGCGCCACTGAATAAGTAAATGATATGAAAATATATTTTATTTTACCTTTTCCTTCTAAATCATCTTGAAATGGTGAAATCACACTCCTGACTTTTGGGATTCTTTGATGTATAAATATATAAAATCACAATGACTAATAAGTCGTTTATGTAAAACGAAAACTAAAAGAACACTATTAAAACTCCGCGCATCCTTTCTACTAAAGAAAAACAATAATTACCGTCAACTACTGTTAAAGTAGCCTCATCACCCGCTCCCCCCTTCCCCTTACTACCAGTGCTGAAATGCCTAAATTTGTAAGAGTGTTTAAATGTGTTTGCCAAATACATGATAATACATGTGAGTAGACTACCTAAACATAACTCAATTTATTTTATTAGTGTATAATTTAAAGCTTGTGATCTTGAATCTTTTTTCAATAGTTGGCACAATGCTTAGCTTGCTTCACATGAACAGCATGGCCTGGGGTGTAAAAACCCGAACTCATTGGTGGGCAAACGGAAACGACTGTGTTACAACCCCGTAGACATTGGGCAAGGCCTCCCTACAATGCTTTGCGGTTTTCAAACAGCAAGCCCTGGGTTTCCTATTGTGTAAAGTAGAGCTTTTGGAAGAAGAATTACTTAAAACACAGTATTAATGAAATATGAGCCATTATTAATTATAAAATTATTAATTAATTACATGTATATTTATGAACAATCTAAACATTAGTATTTACACAGTTCGCACAGACAGCATCGAATTAAACAAAAAAACTAGTCCACATCATTATGGGTATGCGGCGTAGGACTAGCATACCCGAAGAATACGCCACTGCGTGTTGGTATGAGCATTATACAGACAGTTGTTATAAGGGATGTAATCTCTCGTGTTGGTACGAGCATTATACAGACAGTTGTTACAAGGGATGTAATCTCTCGTGTTGGTACGAGCATTATACAGACAGTTGTTACAAGGGATGTAATCTCTCGTGTTAGTACGAGCATCATACAGACAGTTGTTACAAGGGATGTAATCTCTCGTGTTGGTACGAGCATTATACAGACAGTTGCTACAAGGGATGTAATTTCTCGTGTTAGTACGAGCATCATACAGACAGTTGCTACAAGGGATGTAATTTCTCGTGTTAGTACGAGCATCATACAGACAGTTGCTACAAGAGACGTAATCTCTAGTGTTGGTACTTCTTGTTTATTCTTATCACAAACGCAAAGGCCATTTCTACCGCACAGAAAATATTATTTTCTCTTTTAAGGTGGGAATGTAGAGAACGCGAATTAAAGTCAGTGTTTTTGCAGTTTTTATAGCAAAACTTTTGTCAAAAGAAATCAATTATTACTTCAGTACAAGCATAGAGTTCAATTTTATTCACATTGTGATATCAACAATTGTTGAATATTTGTCATGAACATGGCGGCATTAGATGACAAACTTTTTAAATGAAGAAAAAAAGTTGTCATTAAATTCCAGGACCCCCTTAACAAACAAATACTCAAGAACTTTTGAGGTCACCATGTGAAGAAAATTAATTTTATGTTTCTACTGAAGCAATATTTGATTTACTTTGACCAAAAAAAGTTTTGCTATAAAAACTGCACAAACACTAACCTTTTATCACTTCCCCTACATCCCCACCTTAAGATACGGGCCATAACGAGCCAATTCTATAAAGTGTACCCAACCCCTTTAAAAAAATTACCACCGTGTCTTACCTGTTCAGGCTATACTAGAGTAGACTGTCGATAACCGGGAGATCGAGGTTCTAATCTCGGTCGGGTGTACTAAGGTTTTTTTCTAAGTTTGTTTTACGCCCTCCCACCAGTCAAATGTGGGTACACTTCCCCTTAATATAACCTTCCTAATCCAAAACACTATTAGCGTAATTAGTAGTCTACACAAGCGTATCCCGAGCGGGTAGTAAGACGCAGTGCTTAAAAATAGACTACAAGCCCAACGAACACCGAAGTGCATTATTGTAATCTTATTATTAAAAAATGTATTAAATAAAATGTTTTATTCCTTGGTCAACAAACGCACCTGATTATAATAATAGCTGTCCGCCAATCAAATACCATAATAATAGATTTTCAGTATAATCCAAAATAATCCATGCAAAAAATGTCTGCTGTGAAATTCCTGACTAGTAATGTATGCAAATGAGCTCGCCAACATATTATATGGATGAGAGGTTGTTTTTTCTTCTTATTTATTGTAATGTTGTTTGAGATGACCGCATGCTGGCTGTCCCAGAGCGATGACCTTTTACAAAGAGTTGTAGGGCTGGTCTTTACAAAAACTGCTCCTGTCTCAGATAACATGACGTAGCTTCCTTCTGCAAGGTACAAGCCAAGCAACAAGTTTACATTCAGCTCTATATTGCTGGTCGTTACAAGAACTGTCCCTGTCTCAGATAACATGACGTAGCTTCCTTCTGCAAGGTACAATATAAGCAACAAGTTTACATTTAGCTCTATATTGATGGTCATTACAAGAACTCCTGTCTCAGATAACATGACGTAGCTCCCTTCTGCAAGGTACAATATAAGCAACAAGTTTACATTCAGCTCTATATTGATGGTCATTACAAGAACTCCTGTCTCAGATAACATGATGTAGCTTCCTTCTGCAAGGTACAATATAAGTAACAAGTTTACATTCAGCTCTATATTGATGGTCATTACAAGAACTCCTGTCTCAGATAACATGACGTAGCTTCCTTCTGCAAGGTACAGTACAAGCAACAGGTTTAAATTTAGCTCTATATTGCTGGTATTTATAAGAACTGCCCCTTTCTCAGATAACATGAAGTAACTTACTTTTGCAAGGTACAATCAAAGCAACAAATTTCCATTCAGCTCTTTAGAACTGCTCTTGTTTCAGATAACATTAAGTAGATCCCTCCTGCAAAGTACAAACCAAGCAACAAGTTTACATTCAGCTCTACTCGTATATTGCTTTTTGTCACAATAACTGCCCCTGTCTCAGATAACATGATGTAGCTCCCTTCTGCAAAGTGCAATCCAAGCAACAAGCTTACATTCAGCTCTATATTCCTGGTTGTTACAAGAACTATTCCTGTCACATGCAATGTAATATTCTGAGAAAATTAATAGGTATGCTGTACATTAAAAGCTGCAAGGGGTACTCGGGGGCCCTTAGCCACCGCTCGCCAAGAAGGTCAAGGGACTTAACCCCCTCAGGAAATGTTGGACCATGGGTGCATCTAGAATGGTATTTCTCAAATTGTTAAAGTCGCTTTTGTGTGATAATTTGTTTAACTTAGTTTATTTTGATTTAGTTCTTTATTTAGATTATTTTTGTATTTGTTGTTTGTTATTTGGACGTTTCCCGCCGTTTTTGAGGCTTTCCCTCCGTTTTTGAGACTGGAAGGGAAGGTGGAAGGAAAGTCGTTTGTCTTGGGAGTGTGTGTAGCTCAGTTCAGCGCGGGATTCAGTTTACATAGGGTGTCTGCCATAATGGGTGCAATAATTGCTGCCCAAATAGTTGTCCGCGTGTGAGTCGGGTGTTACAAGCCCTAAAGTGGCCTATTTTAACAAGAAACCACACCAAGAGCTCGAGAGATGCCGCTGAATTAACCCCTTGTTTCTCATTCCTTCCTACTCTAACTCAGCAACTCACAAGGTAGGCCTCCATTGTCGTCGAACCTCAAATTGGACGAGGTAAGCTATTCCTATCGTAATTTAATATTAAATACAGTCCACTTGCCTTGCTGGTTATTTTATCGTATGTTTACTGGAACGAACACAAACATTTATGATATTCCCTTATCCATATGTTATCTTGAGAATTTTCGCGTACCCCCTCCCCTAATCCTATCTTTCTTTTACGACTTATCCATGTCTTCATTTGAATATCCACCTTAACAGCCTAATACATATTCTGACTTCATGAAAGTACACACGAACTATGCACAAATCACACAAAAATGTGAAAGTACCGATGTTTATCATACACTCAAATTGTAATATAATATCAATACACAACCCACTACAGTTAATCGTTATACCTACGTAGGTAGTCGGAGATTTAAGTAGAAATGTCGCGGCTAAGCGTGTTATGAGCACATTCCTGACTGCATAAGAAATACAGACCCTATTCAATTGGCCAAGTTTAATTAAACGAGTATAGTCCACACAAGCAATACGCAAAGCAAAAAAAAAAAAACATAAAAAGAGTAAAATGAAGTGGTACATGGATCATGCTTCCATCAGATCTTGGTGGGAGGAAATCATTTGGATTGTTTAACTCACGTTGCAATGATTAAGACTATTTCTTTAATACTAACGTTCTTCACACACTGCTTATAGGAAACAAAAAAGACTCCCAATTTGATAATTCATGCCCCAGAAGCAGTAGTGTACCCACGGGGGGTGGGGCTCGAGTACTCCCTACCGTAGTTGGGGATGGCCCGAGATCTACGTAGATCGGAAGATAAAATAAAATGGGGTGGTGGTGTGTGACCAGTTAAACATTGTGAGCAAAGAAAACATCAAGTGCCAAACATCCTTGTGTTGATCCTCCATAGTAGTCCTAATTGATGTTCTTGCAGTTTAGGAAGTGGTCTAAGTCCTGAATATTGCGGAAGGTTTCAAATCTCCCAGTTTCGCACGTGGTTCCATCGAGAAGTTGCACAGTGGCTAGACATTTACCTATTATAAATAATCGGTGATTTTTGTGACAGTAAGCCTTTATGGCGGTTAAGCCATTTTTAATTTAGGCCTATTTATTTATTATTTTGTTAGATTATCACGTTTATAATATAATAAAAATATAAATGATCAAATTAACAAATACCAATAAAAAACCTTCCAAAAATCTTCTAGATGTATATAATAGTTTTAAAAAAATTGCCTCCACCGGTTGGGGGGAGCCCCCTTGAGCCCCTCTCTACTTCGAAATCCTACTTACGCTACTGCCCAGAAGCTATTTAAATACGTAAATTGTGACAAAATTAACAAAGGAGAGAATGTCTCCTATCATTACTCTATCTCTACGGCATTAGCTTATTGCCAAGACATCTACACATATCTTTTGCTATAATTAAACTATCTGGAACGAGATTTCATTTTACTTTTTTCTACTAAATCATCTTGAAATGGTGAAATTACATTCCTGACTTTTGGGATCCTTTGATGTATAGTTAAATAAAATTACGACTAATAAGTAAATAAGTATAATACATTCAAATAAATTAAGTATAATAAATAAGTAAACGGTACAGGTAAATATTCACACGGTTTTCCTTAAGTACCAGCATAAGTTTTCTAGGCTTTATGACGTTCAACCAAGTGAAGTTGTCAAAATTAAAACTCCGGTATCTACTAAAGAAGGTCGTTGCTAAAAATATACATTAATTACGCTTTTGGAATAGGGTTGAGTAAAGCAGAATTTCAGAGAAAACTTTCCCGCATTTGCATGGAGGAAGAGAAGGAAACTATCCTCAGTACATCCAATCTGAAATACCTGATTTCACCGTAACTGGAATCCGGTCTAAGCAGTGAGGTTGGAACAGGGGGTTAGTATAGCATTGCTACCTTCTAGAAAGAATTTATCTCTCACACCCTTAAGAATAAGTTTAGCCCCTTGCCCCCTTTTCCAAGATACATTTCAAATCTTCTGATATTATCGAATAGGAAGCTGAAAGATGGCCTAAAATCAAACTCCAAATGATCTATAGATACATTTAATTTTCAAAAAAAAATTCCTGAGAAAACCACTTTACATAGCTTTAAAAGACACCTAATTGTAAGAATAAGACGTCAAGTGAAGAGCACCCTAAATAGCTTATAGGGCCATCTAAATTTCTAAAATTTATAGGAAAGACCACTCCAAATAGCTTATAGAGTAATGTTATTTTGAAGAATTTTCATGTGAGGATCGCTCCAAATAGATTCTGAAAGCACTCATTGTTTAAATATTTCTCGGTAGAAGACCACTTCAAATATCTTCTAGAGGCATTGAGTTTTCAAAAAATTTCCAGAAGAATACCATTCCAAATAACTTACAATTAGATCACATTTTCAAAATATTGCTGGTCGAAGACCACTTCATATATCTTCTACTGGCATCTGATTCTCAAGAAAAATTCAGGTGAGGAATCTCGGGGAGGACTATTCAAAATAGTTTTTAGAGGCATCCTAATTTCAAAGATTTCCCGAAAGACCAGCCCAAATAGCTTCTAGAAGCATCAGAATTTAAAAAAATAAAGTTAGAGGGAGGACTACTCTAAGTAGCTTTTAAAACAGTATAATTTCCGAAAATTGGAGGAAGGATCACTCCAAATTAGTGACAGCTAAACTGGGGAGTGGGATGAAGTGGGGTGGAGGAAGGGGCATTGCCCCTGCTGGAATAAGATTCCACCACCACTGTGTCCAACACGATAGTAGCGCGTTAGAACAAACAAACACCGATGCGGGTCTGGATATAGTTTAAATCTTAGTCACTCCATTGTATGTGGTTTAAGCTTGATGTTGAGTTCTCATGAATATTGAAAAGAAAATGACTGCACGAAATGTCTACGCCTGACTTGTATTCTTCCTTCCTCCCACGTGTGAATAGCATGCCAGTGACCTCTCATGATATGTTTTTATGGTACACGGATAGGATTATGTATACATTTAATTGGTTGTTCCTTGTTATCATTCGCAGTGATGGTTTTACAACAGAATTAACATATTTTTGTATTTATTGGTTTTGATGCTTCTCTTACGTCTCTTGTAAACTTTAAATATTCTTTTGATCATTGGTATTGATAGTTCTTCTTGAATACTTTAAATTTAAATGCTATCATTGTCAGTGATGAGTTCTCTGTACACAGCTGTTCATAGCTTCTTGTGATCGTTGACTATGATGGTAATCTTGATTGGTTAAATTATTCTTGGTATTGTACCCTCCCCTACAGAGTTAAAGGGATAGGTACAATTTAACAAACATAGAATGAACAGGGCCATAAAATTTTATTATTAGACTTTATAAACATAACATATACAATAAGATAATTGGTTATTATAAGATCTTGGTTCACTGACCAACATGACATATATAATAGGAAAAATTAGTAATAATAAGATCTTGGTTCACTGGCCACAAAAAAACATTTGAATAGGCTGGCGAGTGTTCAGCTAATCCCAAGTCACAAGACTCATGGACGGTCTGGTGAGCAAGCCAGTCATGCCGCCCAGGGTCGTTACGCCCACAACAGTCGCCCCAAGGGACGGCTGCAGCTAATAGAGCATACAAACGGCTAGATGAAGCTATAACATAGGAAATACCCTTCAGCGTATGTAGCCGACAGTTGATTCCCACTTGGGAGTTAAGACCCACTGAAAACTTACCACTATCTGCCACCTTTCCCCGAAAGGGGACAGTATTCACAATACCCGGGTGCTCTAAGCAAAACCCCAAGCGACCACGTAACTCGGTACAACACTTATCCAGCTCGTATCCGGGTTCTGGTAAAATAGTCCCTAAACATAATGCTTACTGTGGTGCAGGTATAGCCTTACGGGCTGCCAATACAATTTAGTTTCAAAATTACCATACATACAATAATACTAGGAGACTAAGTTAGAGATAATAGCATATGGACAACAATTGTCCCGATGAGGAACACCCTGTCTCGTGGCCTAAACAACCACTCATAAGTCATGTATGTAATGACCCCGAGCGGGCCAGCAGATCTAGTGAGAGAAGTGGAGGCAACGCTAGGTTGTATAACCCACCGGCGCAACACGACACTTTAGACACCATATGAGTCTATGCACATGTAATAAACAAACGTTTAAACGAACGGCTACAAGAGAGCGTGTCCACACGTTGTACTCACTGTACACGACACGTGCATCAACGACCACGTTGAACCTTCCAAGGAAGATCCCCCTAGGGACTAGTCTCGGACCATACCTTACATAGACGAGGTAAATAATACCCACGAAGTGGCATCAAAGTGTATAGGGGGGCCGAGAACGCGGCTAAGTCCTCAGGTTCTGGTGTTGGCTGGACTTCACACGGACCCAGCCTGGAGCGCCCACGAGCGGTGAGCCACAAGGTGAGCCATTAGCGATGAATCAGGCCTGGAGCGTCCCTGGTAACGGCGCTTCAGATGACCCGCCAGTTACTAAGAACCAGCCTCAGATTTCCCGAGACGGTGAAATGGGCCCGCGCACAGCGAGACCTGGTGAGCCAGGTGGGATGAGCTAGCCTAGCGCTGGGCAGGAACCAGCACCCACAGGAAACGAGCCGGTACCCAAATACCAGACGCGAAGAAGTCGCCGAGCTAGCGGGAAATACCGGAGTATTCGCCCGACTCGGACAGAGGTTGAAAATATGTAGATAGCTTGAATGTGGCGGGGGCTAGCTGGATAACAGCCGAGCTCCCAGTCCTTGAAGAGCCATAGTGAACATGTAGGTTGTCCACTAGAACTAGCGAGACTGCATTAGTCTTGTGATCCTTCACTAGACATAGTGATATACATAGAGAGACTCTATCACAAGTTCCCCCTAGTTCCCAGGCGTAGTGTCCAACTAGATTTTCCGCTGATCCGTCCCTTGGGACCTCCAAACCGAGAGTACACTACAAGGCCAGAAAAAAGGTCAGCGGAGAGAAGCGTTGGATAAAAAGACAGAGGGCGCATGCGCGGCCATATGAATGGAGGGGAGAAAGTACAAGAGACGAGAAGAGGGGGGGTTCAGAGCGCCTGCACAGAAGGGGAAGTAGTCGCGCAGGCGTAAACGAGAGGCATGAAAAGCTAAGTGAAGACAATCAGGAGTAAAAAGAAACAAGAAAAAGAATGTGTGTGACAACAAAAAGAATGTCACAGTGACATTGTGCGAGCTAATGTCACATTAGCACGGCACAATATTATTGACAATGATGGCGCTCATTACCACTAAGATGCAAATCTAAGCTAATTTTTTCTGTTCTAGACTTTATACAGATTAGTTACAATTTACATATCTTTTAAATTTATGAATATTTTCTTTATTTATTACTGTACATTATTAAAAAGCATTTATTAATTTTGCTACAATTATAGGCCAATATAAAAATAGCGTTGACTTCTGGAAATGTATTAAAAATTATAGGTCTTTTTACTATTTAAATGGAAGTTTTCATGCTCATGATACACCAATGACGCCTTTATAGGCCTATCTTAATGGAGAAACAGTCATCCTATTGCTTATGTCTTCATTGCGAGTGTTGACCTGGTGTAGGATTTCAGTCTTCGAAGATGTTGCCTGATGTTACTGCTCCTTGTAGGGCCTTCCCTATTTAGCGTGTTGGTTGGTTGTTTGGTCCAGGTTCTAGCAACTTCTCTTGTTATAGTACCACCTCATGATATTGTTTCAAACGGGGGTCAATCCCAGTCTATTTATTGTTAAACGGGTGTAACATACTATAGGAATAGTGTTACAGACATGCGCTCCTCTCTGTGAGATTGTGGTTGTTTGTCTGTCTGTAGAGTCCGTATCTTAAGCCTGCTTGAGCTGGCTGCTCTGTATACGACTGTCCTTGTTGGCTACTTTATAAAACAATTTCCTAAGGGTTACGTTTCTATTATTTGAAGGATGATATAGTGAGGTTTTCACGTATACTGCTCCATTTTTATCAAGAACACAGCAAGCTCTGGGGACACTAAATGAGTTCCATTATCGCTAACTAGTATGTCTGCGATTCCATGCCTTGAACAATTTCTCACATGTTCTTTATAAAGAACTCATTTGTCGTTGAACTTAACGAAACAACATTAATTCTGGCCGATGATTTGTTAGGGGGTGATCATGGATGAGTTGTAACCTTGACAGGATCTTGTTTCCCATTTTGGCAAAGTTTTTAGTTCCTATCGTAGCTTCGTCACTGGGTCTGCAACAAGATTATAATATGGCTACCAGTTTCAATAAATCTTTTCATCCTGCTCATGAGTGCATAATTTTTTTATTTTGTGTGAAACTTGAGATGTAGATATAGGTGCTTCACCTAGATATTCAGCAACTAAAATACCCGTGGCGATATGCTTTGGTGAGAATTCTAGACCCAAATGTTATTAGGGTATCTGTAATATCTTCCATTTTATGGGCTAGGACCACACCAATGTTTTAAGGGCTGGCTTCACACGTAAGGACTGCAGGCTTGTTTTGAGCCATAGTAAACCAAGAAGGGTGCCCTTAGTAGTAATTGTTTGGCCATGTGTATGACTTTTGTATGTTAATGGGTTCGTTCGCACTCATTGTTTTGTCCAGTGAATGGTGGAGTGGTTCAATGATAGTATCCTTATTACTAGAAACCACTTATAAAAATTCAGCAACCGTAGGAATTTCAGTAACAGTGTTTTATTTCAGGTTTTTAAATGTTCTGAATGGTGATCACCTTTTATGGGGTAAAAGCTTGAAGCATTAATTCTATATCCCAAAAGGGTTATTGCTTGGAGCCCAAAATTACATTTTTGTATTTGTCTTTGGAGGCTTGTATTACTGAGTCACCATAGCACATGGCATAATTTATCATTATGCTTTTAAAATGTTCTACCGGACAATAAAATGTAATCTAATAGGATTACTATCCCATTCGTATTTTAAAATAGTTTGGCCATCATTCTTTGTGAATTGACTAGAGCAACGTTAATCCCGAAAGACAAATGGTGCACCCAGTAGATTTCCTCGAATTGTATTTACCATTAGTTCGTCTGCAGACTTGGCAGATATCTTTAGCTTTTAAAAACTTGTTCTGAGTCCATTTTTGAAAGAAAAAAAAGTTCCTTTTGATGGCTAAGCAAAATACTTTGAAGCAGTGGGTGATGGGATATTTATAGGATTTTAGTTCAGTGTTACCCTGTAATCTCCACAAAGACGAACTTTACATTATATTTTACAATTAAAACTAATGGTTTAAGTAATTACAATCTGAGAATAATACAAGACCAACCAGCGTTAATATTTTAATCCGTGCGGTTTTTTTATAATGGGGTTATTACCTAGGAAGTATACTAACACAAGCTTTTGTGTGTGCTCTCAGCCAATTAGGACACCTGAGTATACCACAAAACAACAAATAGTGGTTCGTCTTGGACCATTCACGCACACGGGGTGGATCTACAATCCACCCCCTCCCTCGTTATCTTCCCTTAACCCCCTTCTTTCATCCCATTTCTTTTAACCCTTTCGGCGCGACTCGCACGCGCGGCGGTGGCAGTCCTCCCACCGCTCATGGTAATAGCTGCGAGTGATCTTGATAATTAATCATTCCACTCTAATCTGCGCTGATAAAAGGATGCATCGCGACACTTAATGGAGCTCCAATACTCCCTTCCCTCATCTATTTTACATCCCAGTATTCCCACCCTCTCTCTTTCAACTTTCTTAGATGATGGACAATAATATATACACTAGACATGGGTTGAGGAATGATAGAAACTGAGGTTAAATAAATTGTACACATTCTTTAAATGGGTATATTCTTAAGATTAAAACAAGACATATATCTCCCGTACAAATACATTGAATATAATGTAGTCTTTGTTCTCCAATTACAAAGAAGATAGGTTACCTACCATACTCACACAACGAAGATAGGTTCACATTCAGTTTTTTAGCTCGGTGCACATACACACATGCTTCCCCAGTTAATGAACTCATACGAGTCTCCTCACAGATAGGTCAGAGCTCGCTGCGAGGTGTTAAAACGACGTCTGTATTGAACCTCAAAGTTCTTACCAGGTAGACGCACTCGTGCCACATATTAAAGCGCGATGATGTTATGTTCGTTCTTGTCCGCCTTGTTGTCACTATCCTCTTCCAGTCTTCCTCTCCTTCCAAGTGACGCACGTTGTACAGTACGTTGGATTTCCTCTCAAGTTCAAATAGATACTTGATTAGATCGTGTAAGGACAAGTTTCTGACAAAACCATGTACGTGGAACATATTTTAGCACGGTATGGTTTATTTTGTGAGCTTACTACTATTATTAAGGCTCTATGAAAAAATCAACACCAACATTATTGAGGATATAATAATATAATATGTAATTTATGTTTCAGAGATGTGGCTAGTGTGCTGGGCTGTGCTGATAGCTTTTGCTGAGACATCTCCTCGACAGCTCCCCTCCTGGGGCTCCCAAAGCTTCCTCAGAGACTCTGTGGAGAGAATCCCGGCACATGATACGTCCTTGGCAGAGGAGCTACATCGCTCCTCCAACATCAGGGAATATGTATTTGGTAGCAGAACGTTACCCTTAAGAGAGGCTGTAGAGAGTATTCCAGTACTAGCTAGATATAGGTCAGTATTCTATACAGCATACAATCATATCACTGTGGGGATTATACAACATCCGGTACAGCATACATTCATATCACTGTGGAGATTATACAACATCCGGTACAGTATACAATCATATCACTGTGGAGATTATACAACATCCGGTACAGTATACATTCATCATATCACTGTGGGGATTATACAACATCCGGTACAGCATACAATCATATCACTGTGGGGATTATACAACATCCGGTACAGCATACATTCATATTACTGTGGAGATTATACAACATCCGGTACAGCATACATTCATATCACTGTGGGGATTATACAACATCCGGTACAGCATACATTCATATTACTGTGGAGATTATACAACATCCGGTACAGTATTTACATTCATATTACTGTGGAGATATATTTTCCATTGTGGAAAGTTTAATAGGTACACTCCCTACATGAAAAAATAGTGGTGTAATCCTGGGGGGGGGGGAAAAAGGCCCTGGNGGGGGGGGGGGAAAAAGGCACTGGGGCGGTCATTCTAATTCGAAGTAATTTTATATATATCTAAGGATGCTAGCTGCAAAATTAGAGTAGCAATTTAAAATCTAAGAATATATTTTAATGATTTTAATATTACAAAGATAAGATATAATAGTGGTAATGTCACCCAATCTCTTAATCTTATTATAACTACTAATGCAATGACCAGAGTTCATTTCTCTTATGCTCATGAACATAAAATGACGCGATTTTGTCTTCACAGCTGACCGACAATACAGAAACAAGGCCTGAATGTATGGTATTGGATACCATTGATTCAAAGGTGTACCATTTAATTTGATGAACATTAATGAGGTAGCTTGATTTATAATAATAGAAAATCATAAGGGAGTAATAATTAAGATCATTACACTTAGACCACGTCCACACTCAGAAAAACAAGGAAGTGATTTTAAGCAAGATGCCAGAGATTTAAGAGGCTCTGAAATATGTCTTCCTCCACAGTATAGTCTAGAAATCCATTAGAAAAAACATTTATTTTCAATTCTATTCTGAAGTGGCTGCCACTTTTTTTTTTTTAATGGAATCCTTGACATTAGTCATTTCCATATTATTCGGACCCAAGTTCTAGTTCAGTATTTCAAAATCCTTAAAAAGTTTTGAATACTCTCCTTGGCAAATGTCACTTTCTTTCTTTCATTCCTGACTTTAAATGGTTGTGAAACATATAACTATTAAATTGAACATAATTCTGCTCAAAAGAATGGCAACCAATTTAATTATTAGTATCACAGCTTGTCAATCAAATCCACCCCATGAAATTACACACTCTCAGCTGCTTTTATACTTTATTTTACTCTTTACCGAGTCTAGATTTCATTGATTCAATCCTTTTTACTGTACGATGTATCAACTAATCAGCCTAAGTCAGAATATGATCTCCCTTGCATTTATTTGGAAAAATTGATTAGTTTTTCAAGTGCATCATTTCACATAGGAGCCTTATTGAACTCGTTTAGTTAAACATTCCCAAAAATTTTAAACTTTCAATGGAATTTTGTGTCGGCTCATTGAATTCATCATTAAAGTAAGCTATTAATGCCTGGCAGAAGTTCCAAACGGACTTAACTATTCGAAAACTACACATCTAGCATATGACCAATTTTATTTAGTGATCTCCAAGTGTTGATGCAACAGCTAGCAATTATTTTGTGTTCTTAGAAGACTGACTAAATACATGGATAATTTTAGAGATGATTTCGTCTTTCTCTAATAAAGTTAGAGGTTTAAAAATATATGCCTGGAAAAAAAATTTAGGTCACCCCTGCTCATAGTCCAAAATTATTGTATATTTTTCAAATAAGGGTATCCCCAACTTGACCAAAGTATTAAGATTTGAATCTTATATCTAACTGCAAGCTGTTTGGGGGTTGATAGCTGGACTGTCCTCTCTCTACCTTATCCAAACCCATCCTTCTTTCTTTGGTGACTCATTTGTAACATGTTTTCGAAACCGCAATTCAAATAGTTTTAAGTTGAAAGGTTTTGTGATTTCCTATTCTCAAAGACTTACCCCTTTCACAACTCTCCCCAAATGATCTAACTATTTCTGTTTCCTTTGACAACATTTCATCATAATTTTTCCACCTTTGTTGCCTGAATAAGGAACACAATCACAAACAATATTTTTTAGATGTAATGTAGCATTAGAAAACTTATATACTAGAATTTTATTGTTTGGTTTAAGCCATAAATAAGGAAGTATTCATTTTTAATTGTCAGACTTCAGGGGAGGGAGTGGGTTGAACCCCCAAACCCCTTCCCTTCCTGGATATGTATTTGCAAACATATATACAACTGTAGAACGTAACACACATTTATTTATATTATAAATATATATTGCACCTTCTTTTTAGATAAACATTGCTAAGTTGTAAAATGCCAAATCATTTTGATGTTATTCATTTCTATGTGACCTTATTTAAAAATATAATTAATCAAAGTTTAGCTTGTATGTTAATGTCTTATTTTTCTTTTTTATAAAATTGTTTCTATTTACAGTATAAAGTTTATTTTATAAATATACTTATCTATAATTATCAATAACTATGTTTAGTTTATTAATTCATTGATCTTATCTAAATTCTCTTACATGGCAGATAACAATAGCGATAGGACAAAACACATAACTTAAAAAATATTATAAAATAATTTATTGATTCATTTTATGAATTTTTGTGTGTGTTTTACCATGGCCAAACTAGAATTTTATACAAATAAACAGCATTCATATTTTGTAAGTGTGATTAAAATTCGAATACTTTATTTGGTGAAGCAATAATGCCAATACGGTACCACTTAAAATAGTAAACTGTTCTTGTATATGAACAAGTTTCCCCTTTTGTACATATTATTACGTGTAAATGTTTCAGTGCCTTGACATCCTCAGAGAGATTGCCCTTAAGAGATGCTGTGGAGAAAAGACCAGATTGGGACCTCCCTGAAGTTAACCTGGGGTACTCTGCCTCCCACCTCGCCCCTGTAGTTGAGAAACCAGGGTTGGCGTGGTGGAAGCAGAAGATGGCGTCCCAGCAACACAGCATCAAGTCAACCCCGTCACACTACTATGGCAACAAGTTCGTTGGTGAGTGAAAATGTGCACATGGACATGTTTCACACACATATTCACACTACTATGGCAACAAGTTCGTTGGTGAGTGAAGATGGACACACATATATTCACAATACTATGGCAACAAGTTCGTTGGGGAGTGAAAATGTGCACATGGACATGTTTCACACACATATTCACAATACTATGGCAACAAGGTCGTTGGTGAGTGAAGATGTGCACATGGACATGTTTCACACACATATTCACACTACTATGGCAACAAGTTCGTTGATGAGTGAAGATGGACACACATATATTCACAATACTATGGCAACAAGTTCATTGGGGAGTGAAAATGTGCACATGGACATGTTTCACACACATATTCACAATACTATGACAACAAGTTCGTTGGTGAGTGAAGATGGACACACATATATTCACAATACTATGGCAACAAGTTCGTTGGGGAGTGAAAATGTGCACATGGACATGTTTCACACACATATTCACAATACTATGGCAACAAGGTCGTTGGTGAGTGAAGATGTGCACATGGACATGTTTCACACACATATTCACACTACTATGGCAACAAGTTCGTTGATGAGTGAAGATGGACACACATATATTCACAATACTNAGAGGCCAAATCACTGAAGGAAGAGCAGAACAACAGCTAATGCCTCCCCCCGCGAAGTAATGCCTAGCGGCGGTTCCGTGGGGGAGTAATAGAGGCGAGGAGAAGAGGGTCAGGTTTTTTAGTCGGTAGGGGTTGGTCACACTAACATCTCGTGGCCAAACCGAGTCTGACACGCTGTGCGTAAATGCATTTTTCCCCCCTCACAAAAAAAAACAAAAAACACACACACATATATATATATATAGTGTAACGTCAAATAGAATACTATGATAGGCAATGTAGACACTTTATATTTTTGTAGAATAAATTAATTGGCACACAGTATTAAAAGTAAATATTCTACTTCAAATTTTATATTAAAAGTAAATAATCTACTTCAACTTTTTTTATGTAAGATACAGTACCATATTTAATTAGTTCTATCCTACTAGAAAATTTAAAATACATCACCAAACAAATAGTTTATGGAGCCATATTATGTTTGTCTAGTATTTTAACCCACTCATATGAATAGAAATCACATATTTTGTTTTATGTATCCATGTCTGACTGCTCGTTCTGGTTATACACAACATGTAAGTTATACAATTTTATAAACAAAATGATGTACATTTTACTATTCTATAATCACAAGTTTGTCCTTGATGATAAAATATAGGTAGGCTACATAAACCCTAATTTTGGTTGGAAGAACAGTAGAGATAATTCAAACATATTTCTTTGCCGCCAACAATGCGAACATTTCTTTATATTTTTCGCGTTATTTTACAAGTATTGATAATATCTACCAAAAGTGACAGCTGCAGATAGCATGACTTGACGTATGAATATATTTAAAAAATTTAAGTAACTTTAATCACTAAATTCTACTGTTCTTCCTACCAAAATCATACTACACAATAATATTACACAATGCTAAAAACAAACTAAACTACCTCAACTGTTAAACCCTGTTCAAAATGACGATTCATATACTAAGACTATTAAAATCCATACATTTTTATTTTATGTTTTGGAATTGCTATGCTAATTATTTGTGTACTGCTACTGTAAAAATAATTTAATTAGATATCTAGTTTTTGTAGTTTCTTATATTCTGATGTAGACTGATGTATTGCACACACCTAGATAAATATTACTGCTGAATAATATTTATAAAACCAACTAGTACCAAAGTCATACCATTCTTTCAAAAAAGTACCGTGTATATTAGATAAATAAAGGGTAGGACCCTGTATGATAAAGTTCGTAGTTTACATTTGTCATCGCCCCGGTTGCTGAAGTGTAGGAGTAACTGGGGTACTCACTCCTTGATGTCCACGTAGGATGGCTAGAACAGCTCGTTCAGCTTATTAATGACCCTAGGTGTCTTCTTGGCTGGAAGTAGATTTGCCCATTCCAGGCATTGGACTTGGGGATCCTTATTGCTGGTATAGGGGAGTGATGCGGGGGAGAATTGGTAGGGAGGGGGGGG
>CABFWO010000932.1:0-153972 GCA_902155825.1 Timema genevievae | reverse complement strand
CTTGGTAGAGCTCCGTGAAGAGGTGAATGAAGTGAGGGTGAAGAGCCGCAGTGAGTGGTGCGAATCTGGAGTAGGGGGAAGGGGGAATAGGAGTTCAGCGAAGAGTCACAGTGAGTGGTACAGAGCTGGAGTAGGGGGAAGGGGGAATAGGGGCCCGGCAAAGAGTCGCTGTGAGCAGTGTGGAGCTGGAGTAGGAGGAAGAGGGAATAGGAGGTTCAGCCAGTCCAAAAGATAACACACTGGCGTGGTGGACACCCGTTTATTCCCAGAAGGGAATCTAGCCTGCTAGTTGCTCTCTTTTATAAGATCCCGTCGGGTATTTTCAGGGAGTCTCGGCAATAGCTGTGTGAACCTTTAGCAGGCAACATGGCTAGGGAGGGGGTTGGCGCAGGGTGACTGGCCACTAAGAAATGGTGGTGTTGTTGGTGGAGAGGGCCAGACCTTGCCGACTGGATATGAGGCTGTCTGCCTTACACAAATGGGGTGAGGGGATGTATTGCGGGGTGAAGAGAGCGACTAGCTTTAGGAGTGCAAGATAGCTGTATACAGAGAGTGAACAGAGGAGGGGGAACACATTGGTTTAACAATACTATTAAAACATTCCAGTTTGTAGTTTACATTGGTTTAACTATACATTCCATTTAACTGAGTAGTACCTGGTACATCTACATTGAAAAGTATTTTAAATGTAGGTAGCATACGTGTATATTCTACAGAAAGTCACAACTCATTTTCTGATTGCTTGTATCATTTAAATGTATGCAGTGTTATCCTAATATTTATTTAGAATAAAGCTATGTGTCTCTCATATTTCAAATCAAATAAAACATTGAAAGGAGGATAGGAGGGTAAGGCCTACACACTCACCAGAAAATTGTGGGACACAAAGCTCACAATTAAAATACAACAAAACACATACTAATGTAATTTTTGGGGTATGTCAGTCCCCTTCTTCAGCAGAAGAGATTAAAACACAGACTGGACTATTGCAGCATGGCTATAGGTTAATAATAGTCACAAATTATTACACATATCATATTCATACTTTTTATAGGGGTATGTACTTTACATTAATTGTTTTTTGAAAAGTTTTAAATGAGTGGTTGAATGAATATGTCATAATTATTTTGCATCAACATTAGCGAGCAGTAAAGTTTGTGTAGCTAATTTTATTGATATAAATTTATTCCAAAAAACATCATAATGGAAGGTACAAATAACGAACAGCGTAAAAAGAGATGTACATTACAGAGCAATCAATGTTGCAGGTTCCCAGAAACACAAAGTTGTGTGCTTCATAGAAGGCTGGGCTGTCTACCGTAAAGAACCCATGAAGTTTAGCACTTCAAAAGATCTGGATCCATTTGCTTGCACCCACCTCATCTACGCCTTCGCAACCCTTGACCCCCACAACTTTGTCATCGTACCTCAAGATGAAGACTATGATATTGTCAAGGGTAGGTACTGCACTTCAGGTGTGTCATTATGATATTGACTCTAAGGTGCTTATTTAAATCCATTATAGATATCACACTATGTTTCAGGCACATAACAAGGGGGGAAGGAGGGTGATGAGCCTCAATTTGGAGAACCTATGAGCCCACTCAAAGAAATAATTAAAAAATATCCAATTTCCATATTAAATGAACATTTTTAAGAGAACTTGGGATTAACAACAACAAATGTTTATTTATTTTAAGGTACTACATTTCAGACTCACTAGTATTTAACTGTTCATTGTTTGTTACAAGCCACGACGTTTTTTTAAGGTTTTTGTTAATGCTTTGATATTCAAAAAAAGATCAAATAACGTAAGATAGTATTAATAAATATTATTTGGACCAGTAAAACTTTTTAGTAGGGAAATTATATAAATAAATTGCAACTTAAGGTGTGCATTTCACTACTTTTTATTTACTTCTTTTCAACAGAAAATCTATAAAAGTGATTAATTTAGTGCAATCTTTTTCAAACTGTGAGTTGCAACCCTTTGGTAGAAATAACCGTGACCGTGACGACCAAATAAAACAGAACAGAAACTTTCAGTTTCATTGTAAAATACACATTTTCAGCACTGAGCTATATACACCATACTTGAACATGCACAACCATGCTTTCTCCACTCTAAAAACAGCCTGATAAAGATAATAAAATGAGGACAACTCTCTGTCTTTTGCATCAAATGCATTAATTCAAAATATTGGTCCTACCTCGCACATGTGTACTTACCATTGTCTTTGTTATTACCATGTAGAGAACATGGTTTTGAAATGTTATTAAAACTGTTAGTATAGCAGCCCACGTTCTGGGCGCAGTTGGTTGGACAAGGAAAGTTTGTTAAGTAGTTTACCATCGTACTTCAACTGTTTTGACCTGGCACTGACAAAAGTGTGGGTGTTTGAGTTATAAACATTTCAATAGCTAGTTGATGTATACTGGAAAGTTGTGATCGCTTTAAACTGGCAGCCACTAGACTCAAAGGCTCAAATTCTACTACTCTCGACAAATAAATAGTATCGAGTTTTGCTACAAACTTTGGAAAGAAGTTATATAGAGCTACATTTTTCAATTCATAGCAATTGTAAAATTTTAATTGAACCAACACAAACTATCCTTAAAATGAATATGTTTTTTATTTAAAGGCAAAAGAACGATAAAGTGAAAAATATAACAGCATTTCCATATTCAACAGATGGATCTGAAAGTGTAAATAATGAAACTATTGTAAAAAATTATTATATTATTATTATTAAGCCACGTCTTAAATGGCCTACCCCTTCCTTTTCATCCATACACTTTACCTTCATATATTTGTTTCATCACTCGATCCATACTCATCCTCTCAATATGCCCAAACCACCATAAGACACTTTTTTCACAATGACCTATTGGATTACCTTTCAATCCACACTCCTTTAGCACCCATTCTTTAGTGACTCTGTCCATACAAGTTTTTTCACATACACTTATTAGATATCTCATTCCAACCTTATTCACCTTGCTCTTGTGTTTCTCCTGACAAACCACGTTTGACATCCATAAAACAATGTTGGCGTTAACACACTTTTATATACTGCCATCTTTGACTCTTTTGATACTAGGGTGACCTGGTGGTCTAGGGGTAAGGTGTCAGACTTCTGTGCTGGGGTCCGGGGTTCGATCCTCGGTCCCGGCACAGATGTATCTGAATGCCAAACCCTTCCTTCACCTCTGACAAGATGTGTATTAATCACAACTTGTGAATGTGAGGAATGCCAGGCCTCCACCGTGGTTCGGATTCCACGTTAAACTGTAGGTCCTCCATTTCATCTCACAATCACCCTACCATTACACATTAGCGTAAGTGCGTATAACCCGAACGGGTAGTAAGACGCGGTGCTAATAATAATTTGATACTACTTCATTCTTTGCAACAGTTCACATACATCTAACTACTCTTCGTCTGTCAATTTTACCATCCATCATTCCATTGTTACAGATATTCTGCCCAGATACACAAAACATTCACTTGTTCTAACATTTTTCCATTTATACTAAGTTGACAATCATTTCCTAATCTCTTCTTATCAAAAACCATTACCTTAGTTTTGGAGACATTTTTACAAAGATTCATTCTGTTTGTTGCCACACTCAAACCTTTTAATGCATTCTGCAAGACTCTTTTCTTTTCGGCCATTAATACGGCATCATCTGCATATAACAGCACTTTCACATTCACATTGTTCAATTGTACACCAATCGAGTCCTCACAAGCATCCCTCGTACACTTATCCATGAAAACATTAAGCAACCATGGAGACATAACACAACCTTGTCTAACACCCTGTTCAGTGTCAAACCATTCGCTCAAAGAGCCATCAACCCTAAGGCATGCTTTTCTTCCATCATACACCACCTTAATTGCGTTTACTAATCATCCATCCACACCATACTCTTTCATAACATTCTATAGCATACTCCCATTCACCCGGTCATACACTTTTTCCACATCAACAAATGCACAATAAACTTTCTTTCTTACTACCATACATTTCTCAATCACTTGTTGCAATGCAAATATCTGGTCCATGTAACCTCTGCCTGTCATAAAACCACATTGCACATCCCAAATCTTGACCGCAGTTCTTTCACGCACTCTCTCAACTAAAACTCCCTCAAAAACTTTGCCTGAAATAATTAACAAACTAATTTATAATAGGGGTTATTTAAAATATGGTTCTATCAAATGTGCAAACAATAACAAAAATTACAAACCTCTATGCATTATTTCTATTGATATTCTTGCAAATGAAAGTTTAAAACCTTCAAAACTAAAAGGACGCTTTAGAAAACAGCATGTTGAACTTGTCAATAAACTCTTAGAATATTTTCAACGAAAGAAAATAGAGTTCCAACTGTCAGCACAGTTTCTTATTCATTCTAAAACTGTCAATGAGAAAGCCTTATTATCGTCCTATTTAATTGCATATTGTGTGGTAAAGAGTAAATTATTTACACATATGTATTCTGAAAAGTGAAAATAAATATTCTTCCAGCATAATATGGATATAGTGTGTACAATATTTGATGATAAATCAGCTAGTAAATTTAAAGCTATAGGCCCTATTTCTCAATGAAAACAGAATATCTTATCAAATCTGTTCAATTGTAAAACATTAGAAATACTGCTTACTATATGATTACATTCTGGAATACATTTTGAAATAAATGAGAGCACCAATATTGCAAGTGATGCTACACTTTTAGTTTGTGTCAGATTTATGTGGCAAGAGAATTTTGTAGAGGATTTCTTACGTTGTTTACATTTAACCTCATGTACAACTGGATTTTATGTATATTTACTGAATTAGAAAATTGAATTTTTGGTCAATATAAATTAAACTTGAACAATTATTGTAAGTGAATCACAACTAATGGGGCAGCAATTATAACAAAAACACTGTGGTGTTATTAAAATATGTTTAGAATCTACTAATAACAATGCTGTTTGGAATAGCTGTTTCATATACTGCAAAGCTCTGGTATCTAAAAGAATTTCACTGACTCTCAAGGTTGTATGAGAAAATGTAGTTAAAATTGTTCATTTCACTAAAATACCTAAGCTCGCTGAAAACAGATTTTTTTAAAAATATTTTGTTCAGAGATTGGAGCTGAACACACTTATTGTATTATACATAAGTTCGTTGGTTATCGCGAGGGAATGTACTAAACAAGGTGTATGGACTCAGAAATAAGATCTTTCTGGTTGAAAAGCAATATCATTTGGCGAATATTTATGAAGATGATATTTGTGTAACAGAACTGGGATAGCTATCTGATATTTTCGCCATTCTTGGGTAGTTAAATTTGAAACTAAAAGGGAAAAATCGCAATATATTTCAACTTTTAACATCTAGAACATATACAAGGGTTCTAAAAGACTTTATTGCCATTGCAAGTAAATTAATTGACCTAGCGACTAGATGTTCCCAAAATTGTTACAACATATTGAAGAGAATGTCATAGCTGTCAGCCTTAGTCAATCTAGAGCATGCAAGGATGATGTAAGCCTAAGAACTCTTACTATCAACTGTCCTGGATCAGCAGTCACATATTCGTACCTGGTTATATTTTCAAAAACATAGATTGTTTTGCCAATTAGCATAACATAGATTATGGGCAAAACTAGTAATTTAGGGGAAACGCCCCTTCTTTTTTTGTATATAACATCGAGATTTTAGTCCTTTTTAGGAGAGGGGGGCCATGGAAGGACGCCATTTGACAAGGGGCTATCCTGAAGTGCTCTACATACTTAGCTACCAAGTTGCAGCAACTTGTGGCTTGAATCTGTTCAGTACAAAGGAGGACACCTCAACCCTTCTTGAAAGTCTGAGTTAGACAACAACTGTGTAGCGCCAGGCGGTCGGGTGTTTGACACCATTTAGAGTTATAACACACCAAAGGCAGGTCAGAGCACGGAACTGCTGAGTAGGGACATTGATAGAACGAGGACCTATTCTAAACTCTTTCACTTAGTTATAAAACCTACAGCACATTTATGCACTTGTATGGTAATTAATCTATTTCAATAAACAAGATCAAAATGATCCCAACAGTTATTTGCTGCTGCATACCCATCCCACTAAGCTATCCTGACACATCGGCCTATGAGAGGGGGAGTAGTGACAAGAATATTATTAATGAAGACAGTTTGAATGAAATAAAATTAGATATACTGTCACATCTCTTTATGTGTCACAGTTTTAATCATTACTTTCCAAGAGAGAAATTTAAAATATTAAAGAAAAATGTTTTGATAAAAGATCCATTTGGTTTTTCGAGGTCCTGAATAATTAATTGAGTTTAACTCGATGCCTGAAGAAGAGAATGAATACCCAGCCTAGTAATTCATTTACACTGACAAACAAAGTTAAGAAATTAAGTTTGTCATCATTTTGGATTAGAATTAAAGAAGAATTTCCATTATTATAAATAAATACTATATTGACGAGGTATTTGTATGAACTGGATTTCCACATTGACTCAATTAAAAACAAAGGAAATAACTAGCTCAACTGTGCACCAGATATGCAAATAGTACTGTCCTCATATGTTCTGGAGTGGAATCCACTCATCAACATGCAAGCACATCCATCGCATTAAATAAAACTTTTCCTATTTTCATTTTTGTTTAATTTACTCTGGATTTTTTTTAACTAAGTTATATTATTAAATTTTGAAAACATAATATTTGGTGTTTGGAAAATACTGATCTAGGGGAAAGAGATGGCGAGAGTAGTTTATAATAAGTGCATGTACAGAAGAATAAAGAGAATATAAGAAAATAATCTCCAGAACATCAGGCCAGGAGTCAAATGCCGACTTACCCATCATTAGCAACCAGGCATGGCATGAACACAACTGTGTAGTGTGTTCATTTCCTGAGTAAATGGAGGGTTTCTATATACGCTTTTAATTGCCCTTTATTAGGCTATATTAATGTAAGCTGGTTACAATCTTGATAGTCTGACACCTTAGCTCAGTTGGTAGTGTGTCTTTCTATTGAGCTAAAGGTCCCGGATTCAATTCCCGGCATGGCCGAAAAATTTATAATTGGTGAAATGTGAGTTTACCCTTTAACATTGTTAAATTAACGGCTGGGGACTGGGTGGTCTGCCTGTCCTAGTCTTAGGTTAGATTATAAGGCATATGAAGCTACGGCAGGCCTAGCAAGTCGGTAGTGGAAAATATATGGCTTGAATAAATATTATTGACCCAGGCCTTAGGCTGGAAACAGTAATGGATGTAAAGCAAAACAATCTTGATACTAACAATGGTCTACCATCATTAGTATTGGCCCAGTTAGTCCTTATGAATGTACCAACATTCGACTAGTATTGGTACCCCTACTATCATTGACAGTTTTGCAGCTAACCCTTCATATTACCAATAAGTTAAACATTAATATATTATAGGCTCTGAAAGGGGTGCTTTTCTATAAAATTTCACATAAACATTCCCTCTACTTGTAGGAAACATACCCAAGTAACTTTTCTCCTGTCAGCTTGACAAGTCAACACATCTCTTGCCTAAATGATGGTGGGATGTTCATTTAGGCCTATACTTATGCTCATGCCTTTATATTAACACTAACACTGTACTTATGTTAAGTTTTATTTACAGTATATACATTATTATTTTATCTTACAGGAGGCTACCGCTCAGTGCTTGGCATGAAGAGACTCAACCCAAGTTTGAAAATACTCATATCCGTCGGTGGATGGGTGGAGGGGACTCGCAAGTTCTCACAGATGGCTGGTAGTGCCTATAACCGTCGCGAGTTCATTCGCTCAGTTCTACAGTTTCTGGATATGTATGACTTTGATGGTCTGGATCTTGACTGGGAATATCCAGGTACAGTTCACTGAGCTTGAGTTGTTTACCCAGAGAGACTATGGCTCAATTCCTGGAAATGACTGCTTATTTCTCACTAAGTACAATCCTAGGTAGTACTGTTCTCAACTAAGAGCACCGGCTACTTGAAGGGAAATTTCCCCACACTGCAGTATTTCAAGTAGAAATGGCAGTTTTGAAGCTTAAAAACGCCTAACACATTCATCTTAAAAATATACTGTTTTGACTCCAATAAAAACAACGAATGGTTTGAAGATTTCTAGATCTATCTTTCTAGCCATTTACTCTAAAATTATAATTGTGATACTTTAGATGCAACATTATATTAAATTGAGTTAATTTCACCTGTTTATTAATTTGTTTGGCTATAACATTTAAAGTATATGGCTTTTTATGTGATAGGAAACTATTAATACCGTTTACCTTCATTCAGGCAACCATGTATTGGAATAGAAAACCGTAAATAATGCAAGATTTTTAGATATTTGCATTGCGTTTCAGTGATTCAGTAGGGTGCACCCTTAAGATATATGTAATAATAAAAAACAAATACAGCCTGCAATTTATCATTGTTATTACCACTCGATGCTAATATTTCATCTTAATCGTTTCTCCGAATGTACAGGTGCAGAGGATCTTGGAGGACGCAGGACAGACAAAGAGCACTTCAGCCTGCTAGTGGAGGAGCTGTCAGAAGTGTTTGCCCCTCGAGGGTGGCTTCTGTCAGCCTCCGTCTCACCCTCTAGATTCAGGTTGGAGGATGGCTATGACGTCCCTCGCCTTAACAAACATCTTGACTTCATCAACATTATGACCTTTGACCTGCATGCAGAGAGAGACAGCGCTGCTGACCACCATTCACCTCTGGTGCAGAGGAAACATGACGTAGGACTAAATGTCTTCTACAATGTGGTCAGTACCTCTGTTAGACTCCTGGTTGACAGTTTATAGTGAGGTCCCTTCAGGATCATATGAACTTAACTTCACAACTTTGTCCATGTCTTGGTGGCTGCTCACTTGGGATCACTTGTATACAGTGGTTTCAAGCGACCAACAAGACTCTTATATTATATGTATCTAATATTAAATATATAATATTCAGTGGTGTGTCATGGAGTGTTGCAAGGGAAGCAGACCTTGTTAAAAATGTACCTTTGATATGTTCACGCCCACTTGGGCCCTATTTGACCAATCAAACATACACTCTGCTCTGTGTGTCTAACACGGGAATGTATTCCCCTCGATACCTGACCAATAAGTGTTCAACTGAGGGGAGTGAACAATTCACAGGTACAGTTTAAACGAATGCTGCTTACCTTCGCAACACTTCACCACATGGCACTGATAAAATTAGGAAAAAACTGTAAATACAACAATTACTAATGGATTTTAAAAAGACTTATGATTCAGCTAAACAGAACAAATTATATTAAATTTTAGTTTAGATGGTGATATCCAAAACAACTTGTCAAGCTAATCGAGGTATGTTTGACTGATACACGTGGCAGGGTACAAGTTGGATGTCACTTATGAGATACTTTCGAAATTCTTAATGGGTTGAAACAAGGAGATGCACTTTCCCCATTACTTTTTAACATGGCCTTGGAGTATGCTATTAGGGTAATGCAAGAGAGTAGGGAAGGCTATACATTAAATGGTACAATGCATCTAATAAGAAATGTAGATGATTTAGCTTTGTCGGGTGATAGGCCTAGTAAGGAAGTTGTTTTAAGAAATGCAAACAATTTTATTTGAAGTTAGCTGATCACCATATCATTTGACATAGTTAATGAGTTTAAACATTTAAGGAACAATTTTAAATAACACTAGCAATGTTAGAGTGGAAATTAAGAATACAGTCAGGAAATGCATGCTATTACTCGGTCATTAAGTAGCCTCTCGTCTGCTATCAAGGAATGTAAAACTCAGAATATACAAAACAATAGTTTTACTGGTTGTTCTCTGTGGCTGTGAAACATGGTCTCTTATCTTACATGATGAAAATAAATTTAGGGTGGCCTAAGACAAACTGCTTAGGAAGATATTGTGTCTAAAAAGGGATGGGGCTACTGGGGAGTAGAGGAGTTTACAAATTGATACGTTACATAGCCTGTACTTATCACAAGACATTGTTAGGTTAATCAGATTTCACCGGTTACACTGGGCAGGACATGCAATGCAAATGGCATACTCTAAAACCTTGTTTAGAGTATTGACTGGTAAACGCAGTGTGAAGAGACCATTGGGAAAACCTAGATGTAGAGGAGAGGAGAGCATTAGAATAGACCTGAAAGAGATAGGGTGTAGTGAGGTGGACTGGGTAGAACTAGCTCAAGATAGGGGTAGGTGGTATTTTTTTTTAAAGTGAGACAATGAACTTTTGAGTTCCTAATGCCATAGAATAAGTATGTATGTATGTGTATATATATATATATATGCACACATACACACTATATAAAGAAAACTTAAGCATGTAATCTAAAAAGAGCCTGAAAAATATATTGTGAGAACTAGCTATAATTAACAATAGCCTACTACACATTTTTATTAATTGGAATTTTAAAAACTATTGAATAAAAATTTAAGATTGCCATGTCTTTGAAATCAAAGCATATTCCAATTTTATATATTTTAATTATATTCATTTTAAAAATACTCTTTATTTTCTTCCATTTCCATATACATCTTATGTATTTGTTTTTATTTCCTAATGAGACTGTGGTATTGGAGGTTCCACTCTCTCTTTTGAAGAATTCTTATGGGAAATATAGTTTAATCGATGGATTCATTATAATTGCTGATTAAGAGGCAGTTATTTTATATGTCATGGATAAAGTTTGAAATTGGATAAAGTCAATATTATACAAAATACATGGAAAATGTTAAGCTAGAGGTAATTTATTAATGTTTTTCGAAGTTTATTCGGATAATATTGGCATTATCCACCCGCACTTGGATAGTGTCAAATTTTAAAGTTGAGTTTAGTTTAGTTAGATTATGTTATGTTAGGTTAGTTTAAATTAGTGTAGGCTAGGTTTGGTTAGGTTAAGCCAAGTTAAGTTAGGTTAGGTGAAAAGAAAGCATAAAAATGAGGCATTTTGAATATTATTGTATTGCCACAATCCAATTTTCAGTACCAGATCGAAGTAACATTCCAAAATATAATCTGTATTGAAACATACTTAAATTTTACAAATAGTAGCAAACGTTATCCAAGTCTTGATGACCATTGTTGAAATTATCTGGATATGGTCGACAATGAGATAAGTTACATTCTATTTCTGACTTTATTCACTGCACTTGGATAATGTGAACCTCTCCCGGCTAATCTCAATACTATCCAGATTTTGCACATATATATATAGTATAAGTGTAATCATTTATATAGCAATTTAGTCAAGGTTACCCTTCCATTTATGCTCAACTTATTGTCTGTGTAAAGGATTATGCTGTGCGGTATTGGATGAAGAAGGGAGCATCAAGAGAGAAAATCATTGTGGGGATCCCGTTCTATGGCCGGTCCTTCAGCCTGGTGAATGCTTCTATGTCCTGGCCTTCTGCTCCTGTCAAGGTAATACCACTATTATATAGACCTCTTATTCCTTGCTCTCCTGATATAACTTGATCTTAATGGTGGAGTGAGGATCCATAGGGGTTTGTTTGTCTTTGAATCCAGGCTAGGGAATTTATCCATCTGAATACAAGTGGTCTGTAGCTCACTATAATAGCATCTCAAGTGCTTTTAACACACAAAACAATTGCCAGATGAAAAGTAATGGAAAAAATTTGTCAGAATTAAAAATTTAACAAGATTAAATGTATATGAAATAATATAAAGAGTGAAGATACTTGAGCAGAATTGACCTGAATTGTTGAAACATTTATTTTGTTCAAGTTTAGCTGCAAAATGTAACAATGCATTCAGTATTAGTTTTACACTTCACCTGACAACAAAAAACTTATATTTATTGTCAGTTTTAACATTTTAAATTGTTGTTGCACTTTCTATTGTTGATATGTCAATTCTGAACTAAACATTTGCTTGACATACCTGGTGCTGCAATTTATCTGACGTAGATATGCACTTTTTAGAAAAATAATATCTATGTGCTACTTACACATTTAACATTGCTTGACATAAAGCAGTGTGTCTGTTTGTTCCTTAATTCAGATTTTAATAAAATATTACTATCATTCAAATATATTAATATTAATAATATTATAAATATTTAATTGGGCATACCTCAAATAAATTTTTCTATTTATAATCAATTTCAGTCCCATAAATTAACTTCTTTATCTTAGCAATGGTACACAAAAAGCATAAAATATCAAGTTTAATCCCCTATAATTAGTGAACTGTAATTAATTAATACCAATTTATTGCTTATAGTCCTACACTTGTTAAAAATGTACAGTAACATTTTAATTGGGTAATGAATGACCTTAAGACAAGGTGTACAGTAGGAATAGAAATCAAATGGTACAGTACCTCAATAGTAGTCCTGAAATATTAGGTATTCATTTTAATAAAAAATAATTAAACATCTTGATTTACTATTGATAGATCACAATAGTTTTTATTTGACCATTGGAACTTCAGTAGGAACCTAGAATACTATTAATCTCAGTTGTAAAAAAATAAAAATTATTGATTTATTATTGAACATGTTACTAATTTTTATTTATATTATTGACAATTTGTACTTAGCACCGCGTCTTACTACCCGTTCAGGTTATACGCTTAAGTACTAATTACGCTAATGTGCTAGGAATTGGGAAGATTGAATATAGAGGAAGTGAACCTGCATTTGTGTGGAGGGAGAGTGGAAAACCATTTAGGAAAAACCACCCCCAGTTCACCCGAGCGAGATTCAAACCTTGATATCCCTGTCCTCTAAAGTCTAGCTCAATACAAAACTAACGTGTTAGCTAGCTAACAATTTAACAGTAATAATTTGAAAATGCTATTAAAATTCAATAGTATTTATTTTCTGTGGTTTATTTTCATAAGGATGGATAAGTGGGATACCTGGCTGCTCACCTATGTCCAGTGAACCCTATTCAGGTTTAAACCCTTGCCATGCTTATTATAACTGTCTTGGATTGATTAAGAAATTATTATTAATTAAACATTTAAATGAAGTGTTTATTGACAATTAATTGTATTGAATGTGTATTTTAGGGGTTTGGTTTGGAAGGCAAGTACACACAGGAGCAAGGCTTCTTGGCTTACTTTGAGGTGCTAGAACTGATGGAGGATAATCATTGGAGGAAGGAGACTGATGATGTTGGCAGCCCTTACATCGTTAAAGGAGATCAGTGGATTGGCTATGATAACCCTGACAGTATTGCTACCAAGGTTTGATTTCTTTATTTTATTTTGTCGAATGTATGCACTTTTAACTTGAATCTCTCTCACAGCAGTGTCATTTCACAAGAGATACATCAGGGATTTGCAAATAAAAATAAATGAAAAACAAACATAAACAAGCAAAATTGATACTTTATTATTCTGACTTGAAATTGTCTCATTAATCTTTGGTGAAATGTCAGGATTAATAATTATGAAAAAGAGATGTACCATACCCATAAAATACAAACTATTCAAATTTTAATTTACATCCATTATTGTTTCTAGCCTGTGGCCTGGGTCAGTTTTTTATTCAAACCATATATTTTGATTATTTTCCACTACCGGCTGGCTAGGCCTGTTGTAGCTTCGTATGCCTTATAATCAAACTTAAGACTAGGATAGGCACAACATCCAGTCCCTGGCCATTAATTCCTCACTGTGAAAGGGTAAATCCACATTTCACCCCTGATAAATTGTTTTGACCATGCCGGAAATCGAACCCGGGATCCTTATATCAGTAGACAGACATGCTATCGACTGAGTAAAGGTCACTACTACTACACTGCTATAATAATTGCGATTTTTGAACACGATTATTATAGCCCGAAAAAAAATGTGTGCCACATAACACTCGGCTAGACACAAAAACTGGCTGTCTGGGCTGCATTACAGAACAGCCCGTACAAGCGCCAAATCGCGCTACCCTCTCCTTACCCCACCCTGGTGCTCTCCTCCCAATGACCACCGTGAGTGCATGCCCCAGATATCCAGCTGGACTGCTTGAGGCCACAGTCCAGCACGAAGAAATATTATTGCGTTTCTACTTTCCACCCCATTGCTAGGCAGGTGTGCAGAATAAGGCTGTAGTGTGTAGTAGCAATCATAAGTGATTAAGAGGGACGTTTATTTTAATGTTTAAGAAGCCAGCAGCTAATTCCATGATGATGATGATGATGATTATAATGTTATTCACCAGTAGTTCAGATAATTCAGGGAGGGCTGCAGCCCTATAAGACGAGCCGCCACTGCTCTGAATCTGTAACCAGGAACTATGACCACTAGACCACAGACACAGTTTGTAAAAGTCTGAACATTTTAAATTTAAAAATGGAACTCTGGAAGATAGGAAAAGGGGGTATGGGAAGATTGAAGGGGTGGCATATAAGTAGGAAAAACCCTAAGTGGAGGTAAAAAAAAAAATTTGCCAGGAATTTATAAAGAACACTCCAAATTACAAAATGAGTGTTAAATATTTTCTCTTTGTAAGTAGGGGCTGGTGAAATAACGAAGGGTAGGGGTTTGGAGGGGGTTACAAAATTGCCAAAACTAAAAGAAAAGCTACTTAACACTGTGGTAGAAGATTGAAATTTGTCACAGGTGTAAGGACCACCTCAAATTACAATGAAGGTCTAAACATTCTTTATCCTATCCTCACTACAACTTCTACACCATTTCTCCACCCCTATTCATTTACTATTTTCATTTCCTGCACTCCTATAACATCATCATCATCATCATCATTATCATCAACTGTCCCCAGCCTGTGGTCATATCAGTTTAATAAAATGCCTCCATCTTCCTCTAGCCTTCCATCATGCTTCCTCCTTTAATTGCTTCCAGTCTTCTTCTCCTTTCACTTGCACACTTTATGTTATCTGCTCCTCCCATATATTTCTTGGCCTATGACCTATGACCTAAAAATCCAAAATGACAAAAAATTATTTATTAAAAATATTTCCACAACCAGGGGATCATTAAAAGAAATTATGTGTACATGAGCATTGTGATGTGCCAAAAAATATGACATGTCATCAAAATATAATCTCTGCTTATTATTAATCTTATCTGAAATTGTATCTTGTATTATTGAAAATTGTATATTACAGATGTCTTACATAAGGAAGAATATGCTTGGTGGAGCGATGATTTGGGCAATAGATTTGGATGATTTCCACGGCCTCTATGGAGAAAAGTGGCCATTGCTGTCTGTAGTCAAGAATGCTTTGTTAGGTGAGTGATTCTATTATTTTAATGGAGGAAGTTGTAAAATACTACCAGTATGTTGTAAGAGCATGTGTTTGTTTGTATGCGAGAACATTAAGGTTATACAACAATCTGGAGGGCTAAGCTGTTGTTTTTAATCACTGGATGGCAATATAACTATTATGAATTCATGATTTATTTGTTATATCACTTATACATATTGTTTAGCTCAAGCTTTGTCTCTCTTTAGAAAATTTTGTTCGTATTGTTTTAGTTGAATAAAAGCTAGGTTTGGTATGACTTAGTGGGATAATAAACTAATTTTAGTTAATACATCATCCAAATAATCCAAAATGCTTCAAGAAAAGTTATTAGTTAATCAATATGAATGTTTTAAAAGTCCACCATGAAAGTCAAATACAATTATTATGTAATAAAGTCTCATTAAAAAGTGGGGGTCAAGTAGGTGGTAATACCCCACTTGCAACTCTCACCATTTTGTCACTGATTAAAATGTTCCATAAAGAGTGACATTTTTGTTTAACTCTTTGGGATTCTATCATTTTAAATTGGTCTACTTAGTATTTAAATTGTTTGTTAGTAGATTAAGGTTTTTTTTCTTCATTTTCATTCAAACAGACTGATGCTGTCATGTCCATTTACTTATTTCAAGCATCTTATCAGATTAGTCATCACACCACTCACGCTTGTAACAAGACCATGACATTAATGGTCCACGATAAAAAATTGTATATTTTATTAAATTTTGCTATAAATAATATTCATAGTGTTCTTTCGATGAACTAAGAGTACATGTGTTTTTATAGAAGCCTAACCCATATATCTTTTTAGGATGGCTCTCTTCCCTACACTGTTCATTTTAGAGTGTTTTTATTCAGCATTCCTTTATATCACTCTGCACTAGTTATATTTCTGTCACTACCCACTCCCCACCCTTTGGGCATTTTGTCAGAATGTCCTATTTGGATGGAGGGAATGTCAGATAATAGCGTTAAAGATAATCAGACCTGGAGTTTTGAGAATTTTATTATAAGCTCTAGCATGTCATGTGATGTTGTCAGTTGTAATTGTATAAATTTTAACTAAGTCGTTAGTCCAAGTCAGTAATTTTTAGCATATAGTCCCTCTTAATTGTTTACACAGGTGATTTAACTCTACCTCGAACTGGGGCCAGGATTGTACTTCAGTACCGCTCCCCCTACCCCAACACCGAGCTCTCACTGCTCTAGATTATATCTCCCTCCTAACGTTTTTGATAGTTCAATAACACTGCTGTGTAACTATACACAAGTTAAGATGATTATAACAACACATTTATTATATTATTGTGGACTGTTTGTGTTTGACTGGCTGACTCAGGCTTTCAAAACAAAAAGGGAGCTCATTTCTCTTAGGTAACATAAATATGGCCTAAATGTTACAAGACACTGACATTTCTTTAATTTAATTAGATAGTTAAAACCACAAAATACAATTAAATTAACATTTGGTACACATGATTGATGTTCCCGCATATTATATTTAGAGAAATAAAACCTGGAACCTTTGGCTTAGTGTATCATTGCTATAACACTGAGCAATCCAAGTTTGTCTTGTGTCCAAGGTCACAGATTATTTGTAGTTTAAGGCAGAGTATGTGACGGATGTAAGAGATCAGCATACACTTAAAGAAACGATCAGAAAAACAGCCACAGTGACTTGTCATCTGCTTCAAGGTGCACAAATTTTAATTGAATAAGGTTGTATAATTACACAATAAATTGAAATTATAATTTTTGTTATGAGCGATTGCCATCTACACATATTAGTTTAAATATACATACGATAGTATTCAGGACAAGTGAATTGTGCAACATTTGGATTAGCATGTCAATACTACAACCCTGAGATTTATAAGTTCAACATATAATTAAATTTGTGGGCCAATTTTTACTAAAACACTATGCCTTAAAGATTAGTAAAAGGTTGGAGAACTTTTTCAAACAAAAAGAATACCAGGACTCAATATTTTATATCCACAAATCATTTAATGTGTTACTCTTACCGGTGTTTTTGTACTTTACAATGTTTCACTGATGTTTTCATCTAACCTTTGGGGAGCTTTCATATATTTATCAGGACATTGATGTGATTGTTGCAGTGGAGACCAAGCCAGAGCAACTACCTGGGCCGGTATTAAGTCCGCCAGTACCAGTGGTGATTCCACCAGTGGCAGGTTCTCCAGTGTCTGTGGAGAAAGGTGTGATGAACTGCACTGGACAAGGGTTTGTGCGTGATTCCAATGACTGTGCTGTCTACTACAGGTGTGAGTGGGCCATGAAACATACCTACATATGTCCAGAAGGGCTCTTCTATGACTCGCAGCTCACACTGTGCAACTGGCCAGAGCTCACAGACTGTCCTTTCCCAGCTGCCATCATGGAGCAAACCACACTGGGTGAGATACCTTCTTCAAGAAATGTAATGTGATTCTAATCTTTTTTTCTATTGGTTTTATATGACTAGAATATGCAATTTGGCAAGTTATTGAGGAAAGATATAAAAGTGCATTATTAATAATACTTTAGAGGTGGGGAACAATTTGTAATCTGAAACTCTCCACCCCCTTAGTAAAACACTATTAAAACATGTAGTGGTGCTCGCTTCATGTAAGCATTAAAAAGCTCTGCTTGCCTACTTTCAACGAAATAATTCTTATTCTATTAAATAAATTAAAATATCTTAAATATTTAAAAAAATCCCAAATATAATATTTTTTGCCAGTATCTTTATTTAAGCGCTTTTATTTTTCAAGTGTGTCTGTGGAGTTGTCTTCTCCGCGAAGCCCACGATAGCGGGATAGCTTACTAAAAGCAATCTCAACCGTGCCTCTATGGCACTTTAANAGGGAAAGAGGCTAGGGCGCATGTACGTCTTATATGTTCCCTTTACAATCAGTAGAGGTAGAATAAAAGCAAAGCAAAAACTGCCTCTTGCTATCGTGGAATGAACGAATTACTGTAAATATCCACCTAGTACCCATGGTCAATGTTGGAGCATGCGCAGGGTCAATTATATGTTAGTTGTGTTTACTGACGGGTCTTGTATGGGTCATAATTTGTTTTATTAAAGTATTATATTTTATATTTTAGTTTATTTATCATATTATTTATTTTAATTAATATAAATTTATATTTTCGATGTGTGTGTGTGGATAATGAGGAATGTGTAGTTAGTAAATTATTGGTGAAATTTTTTTTATGTTTTCAAGATTTTGCTTTTTAAAAGTGAGTGTGTTAAAACTGGTAGAACAGTACCTGATCTTCTGAAACTTACTTTCAATTGTTTTAAAGTAAGTCTTAATCCATAGATTTAAGTTAATTTATTTTAATGAATTTTTTTTTGTTATACTCTAAAAATGGTCATCTACTCATCTTAAAATTAGTTCATGATTTCTAGTTTAATTTGACTTAAACTATGCTCCCAAGAATTAATTGCAAAAAAAAAAATCATTTTCAAGGCTGTTTGCCCAGCTCCCAAGCCCACCAACCACCACTGAATACATATTAATTGTATGTTAACTACATGATTAACATCAGTTAGCCAACAGATAGCCAACAACACATAATTGACCCTGAGGCGATTGAAAAATTTGTTGACTGGCAAAGCTATAGTTGCATTCAATTCCCAAATTAGAAAATTAATTTAATATAGCACCAATAATTTTATTTTTTTATGTTTTAAATTGTATAATATGGTGGAACTTTATTCTAAAAATTATTTTCATAAACACTCAATAATTTATTTACAATTGCAGCTTTAACAATTAAAAGCAACCCCTAACCATCAAAAATGTAGTACAAATGATGATTCATTGGATGGATGTCAAATTAGATGCCAGTTTTCATTACATTTTAAACTATCAACTAAATAGATAGATTTGGTCATGCGAATCTTTAATCATTAATATAATAATTGAACACTATTACAGATGTACAAATTGACTAATTGAGAAGTGCTAGGAAACTCAAATCTTGGTGGAGGATTTCAAGTGTAGCTTTCTCAAGCAGGATGTGAGTAGTTCAGAGTACACTATAGGCAAGAGCTGTAGCTACACGTGTTAAATGTTTTAGTAAGAAACAAAATAATAATCATTTAATTAAAGAGCTCCATTAATCATAATTCCTGATTTTTTTGGTGTGTGTGTTTCTCAGTCCCTCCAGTGATGGTGACCACGGCCGGCTCAGTGGCTGTCATATGTCAGTCAAACGGGATGTTTGAAGATTCCTACGACTGTCGAGGATACTATGTGTGTCAAGATGGACAACCTCAGCGATACACATGTTCCTTGGGACAGTCGTTCAATCCATCTACAGGACTGTGCCACTATGGCACCTCTCCGCGCTGTGCCACACAGGTCAAGACCAGACAGTATTATGAAGATGAATTTATAGGAGGTAAGATATTCCTTACTTGGATAAAAACACTTGGATTGTATTAAGTCTAATAAAACACAATTTAGACCTCTTCATTCTTTATAGAGGCATGACAGTCAACATCACATTTCTTTTGTGTCCATAACTGATGTACTCCATGTGGTTTGCTCTTTCAAAAAGCCTACATTTTATAAGATAAAGATGTCCCAACAATAGTATTCAAACAAACTTGAAACATTGTTGTTGAACTCACTTGCTTCATCGTTTTAAAAAATGCTTGAATAAAATGTTTCTGAACGCTTCTTCAACACATCTGTTGGAACATAGGGCTACTTGCAATAAAATTATTTTGATAACCTTTATAAAGCTGGTGAACATGTTTACAACAAAGATGGTGAGTATACTTGCAGCAAAGTTGTTGAACACACTTTTAGTGGATTTGTAAAAGCAATTATGGTTTGAAGTCTGAAGTTTTTGGGAGTGTCACATGTTCCACTTTATCTTTATTCATTTATTTACTACACATGACTAACAATTCAAACAAACTAGTCAGTATTTATATTTTTATACCTATGTGGTTTGTCAATAATGCTGTGGATTATTTTACTTACCTTCTATAGTTAGTTACATTACTGTGTGAGATGACAAATATTGACTTGATCTTATGTGTATTTTGACTTGCAAATGGTTGTTTTGTGAGCTTATCTTGTGTGCCTCAAACATATTGAGAATTGTGTCTGTGTAAATATGTATTGTTATCATTAATAGTTAATATATTCATGCCGTTAAATCAGGTACCATATAAATGACAAGAACCTACTATACTACAATTATTTATAAGCAAATAATTAACCTAGTTAAAATGTATATTCTAAATACGAGACAATAATCCTCAAACAAATCTGAGAAGGGAATCCAAGGTCTCCCATGTTCTATAATTTGTTTGAGGGGGTTGACCCTACGCCGAGCAGCCTCCACATGTTCCGTTGTTTCAGAGGAAGACTACAAGGTCATGTGTTATTTCACCAACTGGGCCTGGTATCGCAAGGGAGAGGGGAAGTTTGTTCCAGAACACTTGGACTCCAGGCTTTGCACACACATTGTGTATGCTTACGCCAGCTTGGACCCTAATGATCTGGTCATCAAACCATTTGACCCCTGGGCAGACATTGATAACAGTAAGTGAACAGTAAATTATTTCATCTAAAATAGATCTTAATAACTTACAAAATTAAGCTTAAGATGGTATAATATAAAAAAAAAATTAATTGAAAAATTAAATAAAAGCAAGGCAGAAGCTAGAAAAAAGAATTAATATTATTAAATTCAAACAACAAATTAATCACTTTTGAATCTAACAAGTTTTTAAAATATATCACTGAAGAATAGTGACTTAAATAAATTTACAATAATATGAATAAAATAAGTTAATAATCTTAAGCAAGCATTAATATGTCCTTAAATATATATAGAGGGAGTGCACAAAATGAAGCACTAATAAAAGTGGGGAAAAAAAAGAGCACATATTTACAAACACTGGAATATTTTGATGTCACATGGCATCTTCCTTGGGAGGTAGAAGATATTGTTTAAAAATTTTAAAAATCTATAAAATTTATGAAAATTCACGTATTCAAAAGTGTGTTATCTCTGGTTTTCAGACTTCTACCAGCGTATCACCGGCACAGGTCGCCCAGGGGCAGGTGCAGTGAATGTTCTCCTTGCTCTTGGTGGTTGGACAGACTCTTCTGGAGACAAGTACAGCCGGCTGGTTAGTAATGGATCAGCCAGGCGTAAGTTTGTGACCAGTGTTGTGGCCTATCTGCGGCGACACAACTTCCGGGGGCTTCAATTGGACTGGACTTACCCCAAATGTTGGCAGAGTAACTGTGGAAAGGGGCCTAGCAGTGATAAGCCCAACTTCACTAAGCTAGTGCAGGCAAGTAGCTTTTGGAAATAACACAACAGTTCATGTTACACTGCAGGGGGATTTTTTGAATAGTTGAGGTATGTTCATATCACTTTATAACTTTAATTTCTAGAAAATATAAGATAAAATGCAAGATTTTTTTCACATAGGATTAAAGCTTTTGACATGATATGCCTAGTATTATTATGACGTAGTATATTAAGAAATGTGTATTTCTTTGATGGAGTTTTTAGCTTCTCTCTAACAATTAAAGCTGTATTTAGTTAAAATTAACTTTACTTACATCGGTTTATTAGGTTGTATAGTTTATAGCTCTCTTAAATGAGTTTTAGGATATTATGGCCCAAGATTACTCTTGAGTGTGATCGTACAAGCTTAACATACTCTCTAATTGATACGGGTGGGCCCAGAACAGTAAAGAAACATCCGTGTCGCATATAAACACCAGGAATCCATTCATAAGGACATAGGTGACATAGAGAAACAAGTAAGGTGAGTCCTTATAGCTCCCCATGGGCATCACCTCTAGTCCTTACAGGAAAGAAATATGGTATCATGCATTTCTGTTGTGACTACAGAAAGCTTAGTGAAGTCTCCGAACTAAATCTCTGAAGAGATCCACCGAAAGGCTCTCCAGCTACATCGCACATAAGCTCAATGGCTTTTCTCGGTGCAACCACTGCATAGTCATCGGGAACGGTGCAGTTCGTCGGACATGGACTTAGGTCCACGAGTGCCATTCTGGGTACTTGGATACCCGAAAAAACCAGTACCAGCCCTGCCATGCCAGCCTGCCTTGGGTTACTTGGGGAAAACCCCCCTCCACTTGAACCGGATGGAGGGAGGAGTTGGCTCCTCCTTGTGAACTCCCAATCCTGAAGAATTCAGGAGCTCAGCTTCCGAAAAGCTGTCTACGCCACCTTCTCTCTTCAAAATCTCATGTCCTTTTCCTCTCTCCTCCTCCTTAAGCTGCGCCCTAGCCTTTAAGACCTAGCTGTCCAGAGTTGCCCAGCGGGGACCTCGAGGAGGTGCCTTGACCAGCTATCCCCCGCTAAACGTGTACGCACTACCAACCGCTTAGTGTGTGTCAAGAAGGGAGTATCCCCCTCCTCACACAGATGACCCGTCAGGCTCTTAGCTATGCCGGCCCTCGTCCATCACATTGCTCAGAGGCTGCCCCGTGGAGGTGCCCCAACAGGATTTTTAGAAATCTATCAGTACCGGCAGGTGGCAAAGACAGTCTAATGCTCGTTTATATGAAACGTGTGCGGGCCCAGAATGCATCCCAGCCACCGTACGTCGGGTCGGTTCCTTACGCCTGAGTTCCGTGACCCCCAAGGAAGTGAGACTGTTGATGTGCACACTGACCATAAGGCAGGAGTCTGGTTCCACAGTTTCAAAGAACCTGAAGGGCAAGCAGCACAGTAGCTATAGCGGCTATTGCGTTTAAACTATGTCATCACCCAGGTGTGAAACAAGGTAATGCCTACAGATTTTCAAGAATGCTGTGTCACCAATGCAAACGGGTGGATGATAACTCAAATGTGATTACAGTTCCAGGCTCCCTCACAGTCATGAGAACCCTGCAGAAAACTATTCTGTGGGGACACTCAGAAAATCACAACCACCATTTCTTTCCAAAATGCAGGAGCCTCCCCCATATTGTGGAACCCTGCTGTGTTGCCTGATGAGCAACTTCAGCTAAAGCTAGAAGATATAGAGATCTGTCCTCTTATACAGTGGAAAAAGGCTAACAACAGCACCCCTCCTTCACCCCCCACCCACAAGGATGCCGTTGAACTTGGGAGAACTACCATGAGTTTGTGGGCCCAGTGGGACCAATTAGAACTTAAACAAGGCGTTCTTTATATCGATGTTTAGAACAAGTCGGAAATACTCGGCGACTTAAGCTGATTTGCCACGAATGCTTAAAACAGAAACTCTACAGAGTCTTCATGACACACCCACTGGATGACACTTAGGTATTCACTAGACGGATGAAAATGTCTGTTCACGTTTATATTGGCCTGACCTCCATTGAGACACCACAACGCGGGTCAAGCAATACCCTGTTTGTGCGGCTATGAAATCTTAAACAATAGCTAAGGCACTACTACAGAAGTTTAGGTTGCTGAACAACTGCAACGGTTGGCCATAGATATATTAGGATCCTTTCCAAGGACCAAATAAGGAAAGAAATTAATTATGGTTGTATCAGGCTACTTTACTTGTTGGGTGGAAGCATATGCTCTGCCAAACCAGACGGCAATCACTGTGGTAAGAGTCCAGGTGAATTAATTCATCATCAAGCTTAGGGTTCATACTGAACTTCACACTGACTAAGGCATACATTTTGACGGGACAGTAATCAGACACTTGTGTGATATATTACAGATTGCGAAGACATAAACAACAACTTACCACCAAATGTCAGATGGTTTAGTGGAACAATTTAACCATGCGTTACTGCACATAACATAAGGTCTCAATCGGTAAATGAAAATCAAATTGACTTGGATATAAAGTTACTGCACATAACATAAGGTCTCAGTCAGTAAATGAAAATCAAATTGACTTGGATATAAATTTACTTCATCGAATGATGGCATATTGTAAAAGTGTACATGAAACCGCTATAAACCTCCCTTTGAGGTTATGTTTGGAAGACAAGCTTGCTTACCAATCAATGTAATGTACAGGATATCAACAGAGCAAGTATAGAAAGTAGCTACACCCATTTCATACACATTAGATCTCCGTAGGTGTCTAGAATTTACATAAGTGTAAGACAACGTGTTAAACCTTAACTTCATCAGATAAAATAAAGACATTTAAATAATTAAGTAAATAAAATATTGTCAAACAAAATAAAATATAACACATTAAGCCTAAGACAGAAATGTGTTATTTTACACAGACTTGAGAAAGGTGAGACAGTAATTAAACTAGACACTGAGTACTATATGGGTAAGGCTACCATTTTTTATGCAAAGAAAAATGCTTTGAAGATGCAAGATGTGCTTCAAAAACCTAATCGGGTGCAGAAAAACTATTATACAAGTCTAAGTTAAACAAGCCCTATATAAGCTAGCCCCTTGAAACCCTTGATACCATTTAATAGTAAAACATTGGTTGAAGATGAAACATCAATAACTGGAAAGGATGAATTAATGTCCACGACTCAACTCTTACTACTAAATGTTTCAGCGGCACAAATTGAAGACAATGCATGCTGCCATGAAGAGTTGACAGACACGGAAATTATACAACCTGTGCTGCAAAAGATGAATAGGAAGAAACTAAAACAGAATTATTGTGGTTGGCTGATTTGTGATTTCCTTGGAGTGTATGGTTAAAAATGTGTTTGTGTTTTTATTGTTGTTTTGTCAAAACAATTTTTACTCCAGTATCACACAGGTAAATACCATGGCTATCCTTCCTAATTTAAATTGTAGTTTTTTTAATTTAAATTTTCCTTAGGGCTTAAACATAATTTTATGAATATTTTAGCCTGTTTATCTCTTATTATATGTGAAATATATTTGTACTAACCATATCACTCTTTCCTTTTCAGGAGTTAAAGAAAGAGTTTAAGCGCAACAACCCACCCCTGCTCTTGACCGCCTCTATATCTGGCTACAAGGAGGTGATAGATGAAGCCTACGACCTACCTAATATTGGTCGAGAATTGGATCTACTTTCTGTCATGACTTATGACTATCATGGTAGCTGGGAACGAAGAGTGGGACATGTTAGTCCACTGTATTATAGGCAGGGGGACCAGTTTCCCCAATTTAATACAGTAAGTTGGCAAACATGACTATCAATATTTAAAGGGCTGGGCAGAGCATTTGCTACCAATCATTCTTATCCCCCATGCTGATTATTTTAATTTTCAAGATAACTATGGTAATATGTGGTAATGACACACATTAATGTTTGAATTAAAACAAATCTTGGTTTCTGTTCATTAACTGTATTGCAAATTTTAATAAACATAATAAATGATCAGATTATAGAAGAAATTGAATTATGCTCTGTCCCCCTACTTTTTTCGCATCGCATCTTACTACCTGTTTGGGTGGTTATACGCTTATATACTAATTACACTGATTTGTTAGGAATTACAAAGTTTTTAATTTGGAGGTAGTGCATTCACATTTGCGTGGAGGGAGAGTGGAAAATTTTTAGGAAAAACCCCTCTCAGTGCACCTGATCAGGATTGAACCTCGATCTCCCCGTCTTCGGCAGTCTAGTCTAACACGAGAGTAGCACATTAGACCATGTAGCCACCGAAGTGATTGGACCCTAATTAAAGTGAATTATAAGGTATATGAGTGTTGCAGACCGTTTGTTGCATATTCAAAAAGATCAAATGTGAGCATACATTATTTATAAAATTAATAATGCATGCTAATAAAAACTGTAAAGTGTTAGTACAATACATAGACCTTACATCTTGATTTTATGTTTTCATCTTTTTCATGAAGTTTATCTAGAAATTTTTCTCATTTATGTTTTAAATAATGTACCTACTAAAGAACCAAACAATAGTAAGAGATGACAAAATGTATTTTATAAATTTAAACTAATAAATAGTTTTAATTAATGATAATGATGATGATGATGATGATGATGATAATAATAATAATAATAATAATAATAATAATAATAATAATAATAATAATAATAATAATACTTAGCACCACGTCTTACTACCCATTCAGGTACTAATTACGCTAATGGGTTAGGAGTTGAGAAGGTTGAATATCGAGGAAGATAAGCCACATTTGCATGAAGGTAGAATGAAAAACCATTTAGGAAAAACCAGCCCCAGTTCACCCGAACAAGATTGTAACCTCTATCTCCCCATCTTCGGCAGTCTAGCACAACATGAAACAAGCGCGTTAGCTAACCACACTACCGAGGCTGGTAAAATGTTTTAGTTAAATATTAAAGTGAATTAACATTTTCCAAGCAGTCTTGTATTCATAAAGTCTTGATGCCCCTGCAAACAGTTTTGGAACTAATGTCCCCTTGATCTTTCATTTTTATATGTGTATTACGAAGCATTCACCACCTCAACCCACTCCACCCCACCTCACCCCATAGCTCTCATGCAAGGTGTCTCACTTGCTGGTTCTTTTGCCACTACCGTGATATATATACATACCCTGTCTGTGGTAGGAAGGGATATCTGAAAGGCCTTTTTTCCTGTCAGGATTCTCTTATATGGTAGGATTTTGGTATGAGAAAGGACCTTCCAGACATACCTTACTACCATAGATAGGCTATATGTTAAGTTATATATGAAGGCATGGAGTTACAGACTTGTCTGATCCTTACTAAACTGTTTTTAATTTTGTGTAAGACAATAAGGTTTAAAACTTAAATGTGCATGTATGTCATCATCATGGTGGCAGATATACAATTTGTTTAACATTTTATGGCAAAAAATACACACAATTTTAGAATCGTGAAAAATAAATTATCAGTAATACCAGAATAGGTAGATTTTTAATAATGTTTCTTCTTATTTCCCCCCTTAAGCAGCAATACTATCCTCCTCCTCCCAAACACACACCACTACTCCTATAAGCCTATACTAACAATAATACATAAGTACAGGCCTTTCCATTGAACATAATAAAAAAGTTACCTGTACCTGAATATCCCCATTTTCACACTAAAGCACAGTCAATTAATCAGTGGCCCAAATGGGATGATCTTTCCAGCTATGATCCTTAATTATTTATATTCACACACTCAACTTCTCATTCCACATCCAAAGCCATTTGGTATTTAATTTCTGAAGGCACTTTTCATTTTCCTTTGACACAATCTGTCATATTACTCAGGGTCACATTGAGGTATTGAGTATTATTAATAATATACCTATGTGTTTAGTTAATTAAATACCTAAAAGAGTGTCGTTTTGTATCCATATAGAATTCATAATATCACAGCCCTAATTATAGTATGATTTTGGTAGGAAGAACAGTAAAAGTTAGTTACTAAAGTTACTAAAACCATTTCAATATATTCACACATCAAGTCATGTTATCTGCAGCTGTCACTTTTGATAGATATCATCAATAACTATTAAATAACACAAATAATAAAGTGAAATGTTATCAATGTTGGGCACAAAGAAATATGTTTTAATTATCTCTACTGTTCTTCCAACCGAAATCAGGGTATATGTTCATAAAGTTTAAAATTAATTCAAGAAGGATTTAATGTTAGAAGGTTCCTTGCCTCCCTTTCTTGAGAGATTTTACCCTAATCTACTGTGGACAGAATCTTCCTTTCCCTTAACCCCTGCACTCAACCCCCTTAACAAATTTGGGTATGACTCTGATATTACTTCAGACAATATTTATAATCCACATATAAAATTATGTTGACCTATTATTAGTACTATAGTGAGGTTCCCATCAGAATAATTTTGGATTTGCTAGATCTTACAAAATCATATTATTTTGAGGAATAAAGATTATGTTATTAAACATACATAGCAGACATGTTTGGTTGCTTCCCATCAAATTTCTACTTTATTTGTTTGGATATTAATGGGAAGTTATGTGAACTTACAAAAAAATTAAAGCTTTTAAGAGATTGTTTTTAAATTTCTAATTTTAATCTGAAAGGATTATTGTTCCTTTCATTAATCCAAAATTTGTCATCATTTATCTAGAAAAAAAGAATTAAGTATACTTTACTTTTCCAAACCAGGGAGTTTAAATGGGTACCGTATAAAGTAAATATTTTGTTGATTTGTACATACCATATATTCATGCGTGATAATGTTTCTCTATGGTGCTTTGTCAGAACTTCACTATGGAGTATCTGGTGAGTAAAGGAGCCCCCAGAAAGAAGTTGCTGGTTGGGATCCCATTCTATGGTCAAAGTTTCACCCTGGAGTCTCCTCAATCGTACAACCAAGGGGCTGAGGCACGAGGTCCTGGCGCCCCAGGGGAACTCACCCGACAGCCTGGAATGCTAGCTTACTATGAGATATGTGATAGGTGTAAGTACATTCAGCCATATCATAGTACTTAGCCTAATACGTGATATTTTGTGTTCTATAGAAAGTAGGGCTAAGCTGTTAAGACGGTCTTGTAGCATTGTAGCTCACATATAACTTTTAATCATGGCAAGCTTGTTGATCGCTCGCTTACCTTCAGCAACTGTTATTGGGAGGGTGCAGAAAATTTAAAATGCTATACACAGCTCTGAGAAAATGCTTTCTAGTTACAGTTTATGTAATGAATTTAAAATATCAAGTGGACCAGTGACACTTCTACAATGCTAAAAATTGTGCACACTCTTCTATTGAATACCTGCAGTTCATTTGACAGTGCTTAGTGCTCTATATATATATTTCAATGTTATATTCTCATTATGAGTTTTTTTTTTAATTACCTACGATAGTTTTTTAAAAAGGAATCTGTACCAAAATATTTATTATTTGTTTTTATTCAATACAACTAGACCAAAAAAAAGTCATAAGGACAGGGCCCACTTTAACATGGGGCCTGGTACAGGTCCCCCTCCCCCTTTCTCTCTCCCATTGTTGTCTCTGTGTGTTTGATGACAGTCTTTTGCTTGTTTTATAGTGAAAAATCAAAGGTGGTCTCTTGAAAGAGATAGCTTTGGAGCCACTGGACCATATGCCCACTCTGGAGACCAGTGGGTTGGTTTTGAAGATGTGGATTCGGTTAAAGAAAAGGTAATTTATGAAAAATATACACTTTATTAGTATTGACTTTAAGTTACATAAGCCCAAAATAAGAAACCTGACAATTAAGGACTATGAACTCAAGTTTTTTTTATTCGATCTGCTACTTAGAAAGCTCCCGAATATGGCGACGAATTTGTGTCACATAAATAGAATATATGTGCTAATTTTAAAATTAGTTGTGTAAAGATAATCAATTAAATACATTTGTCAATAGTAATAGTAGGTATTTGAAAAATGTATCATGATTCAATCATAATCAGGTCATAATCACCAACTGTTTCCAGCCTGAGGTCGGGTCAGTTTAGTAAAATACCTCCATCTTCCTCTATCCTTCCATCATTCGTCTTCCTTTAATTGCTTTCATTCTTTTCTTCTTATTTGCACACTTTATGTTAACTGCTCCTCCCGTCTCTTTCTTGGCCTTCCTTGCAGTCTTTATCTTACACACATAATCTCCATAAGTCTCTTTGGTATCCTCTCCTTTTCCATCCTCATTAAATGCCCATACCATCTCAGTCTTGCTTGCTCTACTATCTCATGTACTCCCACTCTTTCCTAGATAATTGAATTCATTATCTTATTTCTCCTCGTGACAGATAACATGCTTTTCAAAAAACTTCGTTCCCATGGCATTCACTTTCCTAGTCTCTCTTACATTCATTATCCATGTTTCTGCTGTATATGTGACAATAGGTACAAATTCACCCTATACACCACTTCCTTGCACTTCAAGGACTCTTCTCTTCTTATAGCAGGTCCCTTATAAACTTATAGAACAACACCCCCTGCTGTCCTCTTGTTATAATATCCTCTATACTCTCACCCTTTGCCTCAATCATGCTTCCAAGATATTTTAAACTCTGTTCTTTCCTCAGCTATACTCCATCCAACTTTATAGCTTTATTAGGCCTAATCCTCTTCCTTATCATTACCATCACTTCATATTTCACCATGATAAATTTCATTCCACACTCTTTCCTCATTCCATTCCCATAGCTGTTCCTTTACTTCCTCTTCCTTCTCCCCACATACGATCAAGTTATCAGCAAACAATATGGGTTTCATTCTTCCTCTTAGAGTTTCCTTGGCACTTTATTCTTGGCCATTTTAACTATCATTACAAATAGTAGTGGAGATACAGCACTTCCCTGTTTCATTCCATTTTTTATTTGGAATCACTCCGTCCACCACTTCTCCATCTTAACACAACTCATATTTGCCTCGTAGAAACTCTTTACTCTTACTACAACTCCTCTTTTCAATCAAGCCTCTTCCATCTATTTCCAGACTTTATTTCTATCCACATGCATAAATACCACTATCAAGTCCTTCCCAAATTTGTATTTTATTTCCATCATCTTTTGTATAGTGAAGATCAAGTCTATGTCAGACCTTTCTTCCCTAAACCTGTGCTGTTTCTCTCTCCCCCATCCTTCCATTTTCTTTCTTATTCTCTTTTCTAGTATTTTCTCATATATATTTTGTACAGTGGCACATCACAGCTATTCTCCAGTAATTTGTACACCTCTTTCTATTTAATTTATCAAAAATCGGTACTATAATTCCCTTTTTTACATTCTTCCAGCCTTCCACTAGCTTGTTCTCCTTCCAAATCACTACAGCATCCAGTATGACCATTGTAATCCTGCTTCTTCTGAAGCTCTTATCATTTCCAGAGTTATTTCATCTACGCCTGTTGCTTTTCCTTGTTTTATCCTCTTTAGTGTCTTTTCTCTTTCCTTCTGTTTCTTACCTGACTAGAAATCACCTTATTACTTCCTTCCACATCCATTCCCAACATCTTTGTCCATTTTCGCACCCAAATTTTGCTGGATCTTTTTACAACACACTTTGTTCTTCTCTTCATCTCCTTATATGCTTTCTCTCTTTCCTCATTCCTATTTTTAAAACTTCTCATGAATGTTTTATTTTTCTCCTCCACAGCTTCCTTCACTCTCGCTCCACCATGGTGTCTCCTTCCACTTCTCTTATCACCGGTCCTCCCACTTACCTCTTTTGCAGCTCCCACTAATAATTTCTTAAGCCTTTCCCATTCCACCTCTGCACTTTACATCTTATCCATAGGCATTAATCTTCTTGCATTTATTAAATAAAATTCTCTTTCCTATTAATTTTTAAGCAACACACCCTTATTCTTCTTTCTTGTTTTGATACGTTCCCCTACATTCCCATCCCACTATATCTTCCACCAACAACCTGTGATGATTATCTAGAGACACACTTGGTATTACTTAACATTTACATTCTGCTCTTTCATTTCATTGTCCATAAGGAAGTAATTTATTACATACCTTCTATCACCATTCCAACTATATCTCAATACTCACTCGATCTACACTCATCCTATCAATATGTCCAAACCAATGTAAGACACTTCTTTCACATTGACCTATCAGATTCCCTTTCAAACCATACTCCTTCAGCACACATTCATTACCGCTTCTATCCATAGAGTTTTTCCACATAGATTTCTTAAATGTCTCATTCCAACTACATTCACATTGCTCCTGTGTTTCTCCAAACAAAACCACTCTTCCCATCCATACAACAATGTTGGCGTCACCACACTTTTATATACTGGCATCTTTGCCTCTTTCGATACTAATTCATTCTTTGCGATAGTCTACATACTTTCAACTACTCTACGAGATGCATTCACCTGTCTGTAGATTTCAACATACCATTTCATCCATCCTTCCATTTTTACAGAACATTCTGTCAAGATACACAAAATTATTCATTTGTTGTAACAGTTCTCCATATATTAAGCCAATAGACCTTTCCTTAACCGTTCTTATCAAAAACTATCACCTTAAATTTGGAGACATATTTTATAGGAAGATCCATTCTGCCATTCACCACATTCAATTTATTTAATGCATTCTGCAAATCACTTTCCACTTTCATTCTCAGCCATTAATATGGCATCATCCACATATAGCGGCATACTAACATTCGCTTTGTCCATTTGTACATCATCCACTTCCTCACAAGCATCTTCATACATTTGTCCATGATTACATTAAACAACAATGTAAATATAACACAACCTTGTCTTATACCCTGTTAAATTTCAAAGCCTTTGCTCTGTAATGCCTTAATGGTTACCCATGCCGTTTTAGACAAATATCTGGCGTCCACACTATAATAAAGTATAATAAATTACACTTATTCAACAAAAACCATTTATTTAAACAAACAAAATAAAAACGTTATAAGCTGTGTAATGCCTCGTCGGGTGGATCAGATGTTACCTCTCAGTTGTTCTTTGTTCATATACGAGTGAACTGTCCTACCACCAGGCAACGGCGTAACTCTCTTTCCTATGCTCACGGCGCCAGGCGGCGGTCTCATCAACCATCCCCAGAAAAGGAGTGAAGAGAGTATGCTAACGTGCATTAATATGCTAAAGCTCAAATCTCCATCTAACCCTCACACACGTTTTACTTCCGTCATACACCACCATAATTTCATTTACTAACCACACCATACTCTCTCAGAACATTTCATAACATACTACTATTCACATGATTGTACACATTCTCCATATCAACAAATACACAATACACTTTCTTCCTTACTACCATACATTTCCCAGTCACTTGTTGTAATTAAATATCTGGTCCATGTAACCTTTACCTAGTATGAAATCACATGGCACATCCCAAATCTTGTCCACAGTTTTTTTTAATGTAACCTCTCAATTAAAACTCTCCCAAAAACTTTGTCTCGAATACTCAAGAAACTAATTGTCCTAAAAGTCTTACATTCACTATTACTGCCTTTGCCTTTGTACCAAGGAACAATGACAGCATTCTTTCAGTCATTAGGAACATTAAAAATCCCACCATACATTGAACTACTCACACAATCTGACAAGTAGTACACTTAAGCATTCCACTTGTGACCTCATCTGTGCCCACAGCTTTGCCATTTTTTAACACTGTCATGGCTTTTAACTTCTCAACTTTGTTAACTCTTTAAATCATCATAGCATTTTTCCTTTTTTCTGAAACTTTCTCTGCGTTTTGGTCATTAATTTGCTCAAAATACTCCCTCCATCTCTCTCTAATACTGTTTTCATTCCATATCATCTCACCACATTCATTCTGAATGCCATGGGTCTTTCCTTGTACTCATTCTTTTGTTCTCTTTACACACTTCCAGAACTTCTTATTTTCTTCAAAATCATTCTTCATTCCTTGTCCTTCCTTTAGTCGCACTTGCTCCTTACTCTCATTTACTTCTTTCTTTGCATTCTTTTTTTCTCTTTATATATGCCCTACAACCTCTTTTGTTATGTTTCACTCTTCACATCTATCATTCGTTTGTTTGCTTCTTTCTTTTCTCTCACAGCTTCTTTCACCTATTCATTCCACCACACATGTTTTTTTTTAAGATTCTTACCACTGCAAAGCTACATATATGTTTCACACACTCAACTACAATTTCTTTTATTATGTTCCGAGCACTTTCTTAACATTAGCATTTATTTCAAGAATCCATTGATGCTCTTGTAAAGTTAGATTTTTCACCCAGCAATCTTTCATATTCCACTCTCACAATTTATCCTGCAATTTTTCATCTTTTACTTTCACTTGCTTAGTACTTTTGCGCTGCTTCCTCAAAAAATTCCTACCTAATTCAACTACTGAGATCACCAGGAAGTGATCGTTTCAACATTCAACTCCATGCACAGTCCTAGTGTTTTTTTAATAATCATCGTTCTCGAATCACCCCTATGCCATGTAAACAAGTGAATCTCTTTGTGCTTAACCATGTGTTCAACACAAATAAACCTTTTTCTAAACACAGACTCTAAATCATTACCATTATCATTTACTCTGTCATTACCATACCTTCCTAACACGCTTTCTGAATTTTCTCTTTGGGTACCCACCCATCCATTCATAATATCTCCTAGCATGAAAATTCTTTCATATGGTTCACATGCATTCAAGACTTCATTGAGCTTATTTATAAACTACACTCTCACATCTCATTTTCACCCACCATCAGAGCAAATCAAGCAACCAACATAATTTTATGAATGTCTATTTTCATACATACTCATATAAGTCTAGATTACAGCAACTTGTACCTTCTCACTAACAGTTTAGCTGTTGGGCTTAGGATTAAACCAAACCTAATCTAATCTACTTTAATCTAAAAGGGCAAATATATTAAAATTAATTGGTTTTTTTTAGCTAATTTATGGTCTTATTCCTTTTTAGAAAGAGTCAAGATTCATTAAAATATAGATAATAATAATATCATATATTTACTTAATTCTTTTTGTTGGCTGCTTGAACCCGCTTGTTTTGTTTTTATTCATCTCATAACTTACATTGAAAATGGTAACATGTTATATCTTTCTTAGTGTTTTATATAAATTTGAACCTTCTACAAGACAGCAATTTATATTTCGATGCTTTTCCCTTTATTCATTTTATTGACATTAAAATAATAACACAGAGTTCAAACATATTGTGTGGAAGATCAATAAGAAACTAATGACATTCTCTTTGGTATTTCAATATTCTACCATTAACAGAGCAGTATGCTTCAATGCATATTGACTAAGGCCATCTTTACACAACCATCATTTTTGGATTATTTGTCACCTCAACCCCACCTTCATCCCAACTGTAGGCCTACATTTCATTAACAACATTCAGACAAATAGAGAAAAGAGTATGAATTATCCATCATCAGACAATAATGCACATAAATGCAACAAACTTGAAAATGCTTGTTTTAAGAAAAAGTCCAAGCTTCTATTGAAGAATTAGGATTAAATTTGTTATTACATAACCATGATAAAATAGTTGTTAATATTTCAGAAATAAAAGTAAAAACACCAACACACATTTCACTGTGTCAATTCCACAATATTTATGTCATGTGGCATTAAAATATTGAAGTCTTTGTCAATGTGTGTTAGTGTTTTTAATTTACTTATTTACTATTCATAAATATGAAAATTAGGAAAATAACACCTAGACACTGTAATGATATGGAATTATACATCCCAGTAATTTATTATTCACATTTGTACTCAAAATTACGATATTATAAATAAGAGCAGGTAGTAAGATTTATTTGTGTTAAGTTGTTAAGTTGCAAGGTATGGCGACATCTTTCTACGTCTGTTTGAAAAGCCAAAGCAGTTTTGTAAACAGAAACGCACCCAGATGACCGCACCTTTTTTTTTAAGAAGTTTCGAGAAGGAAATGTCACTAGATATACCCCTTCAGGGTACGCATCTACTTCACTTTCTTTCCTGATGAGGACCCGTGTAGGTAGAGTCAATGAAATCTCAATCCGTGTTCTAAATCTCATGTGTCGGGAATTGTCATGTATATGACATAATAGTCGGGCTTTTAAATTAAAATCTACAATGTGTGAAATATCTAGCAAAAAACTGTTTATCTACTTAAAATAAAAATAAACTATAAAAGACTAGAACTTTTAATTTATAAAATAAGACATAATTCCTTTTTAATTACTAAAATACAGGATAGAAAACTTGGACCCAATTCAATCATTATATCAAATATCACACTAATAGTGGCGAACAAACATTAATATATCAGGCTAGATATTTTAAACATTACAACACCAGAATCAAACCCTTAGCTTAGTGCGCTGGTGCACTATCACTGAGCTACCATATCCAGTAATTGTCCTGTACTCAGGTTCATTCTTCACTCATATTAAGGAAACTTTCTTCATATTATTTTTTATCACTTAATTATTTATTTTATATAATCTTACTATGTTAATTTAAAAATATATAAAGTCATGGTTAAATCACTTAATTGTATTTAAAATGTTCTTGAAATCCATAAAGTATGGAACACTTCTTATCCTAAATTGTATTGCTTTCATCTAAAGAAGCTGTTTTGTATTTGAGTTTTAACATTACTATCACAGTAGAAAAATGCACAAAACAAGAATTATATATTTGATTTGTCATGGTAGTTAGTATATAAATAGAGCTAATGGTATAACATGTATTTGTTTTAAGGCCAAGTTTATAAGAAACATGGGTTACGGTGGTGCAATGGCATGGACACTAGACCTGGATGACTTTGATAATCGCTGTTGTAGAGAACCATACCCTCTTCTTCGTACTATTAACAGGGTGTTAGGATTGAGTCAAGAGAGTGCACCAGTCACTGGTGACTGCACCAAGCCACCCGCACCAGTAACCCCTGTACCTCCAGTCCTGACTACTGGCTCAGATACAGGTGAGTGCTGGTGATTCAAGTGCTCTGGTTTAAGTGCATTCAAGTTATTTATCGTTTTGAAAGAAAGAAAAATATGAGTAATCATTGTAGTATGTCAGCTTCCCTGATACTGATTTAATGAATATTTTATAAGATTATTTAGGAGCTATAGAGGATAGAAGGAGTGCTTGTTTGTGATTTGGAACCTCCTCCATAAGTGGAAATAAAATAAAATGGTTGCCAAAATTCGAATGAGCATATCAGGCCATGCAAAAAGGCCTGGTGTATTTTTCATGTATACTGTATCTATTGTAAATTGTACAAATTTCTCATAAGTACATTAGCCAGGGATGGGAAGCTAGCTCCCAACTTTTTATTAAACATTAAAGCAGCAAGATTCCATTATTACCTTGAATAGTGAACACATTAAAACAGCTTGGTTTTATATTTGGTAAGTAAGCTGTGACTATCTATAAAACACAGTAGATCTTTTAAATATGTTATTGAAAATATTGACAGTAATATAACAGGAACATTCAGCCCACGGAAAAAATCTCATTGAAACAACTAATACTGTATGTGTCTTGCGATTAGACCATTATATTTAAATGCTTGAATGATTCTTTAATTGCCTTGAAAGTCTGTAAAAGATAACTTCATTATAAAATAAATACATTAGGAATATGAGGGGGTTAAGAATATACCAGATTATTTGAAGAACTATTTACCTGGAGGGAAGTCTGAGTACTTTGTGTAAGTAGTCTTATCAATGATCTAAGCAATTACACGCGGATCTCTAAGCGAGCACTTGCCCCTGCAGGTATGACAACTCAAGGTGCAAGGAACATTTACCTCTATATAAAACCCTTTTTTGACAAGCACCTCTTTAAATGTCACATTGCAGAAGCTCCTGGACGAGTTCCATATTTCTGAATGTATTGTCTACATTAGATAAGGGTCCCCCAGGTTGCCAGTCCAATTCCTCAGACAAATACAAAGTTCTTTGAATTGATAGACTTTCTCCCATTGCAAGAAGCTTGGAAGGTGATATGCTAAGTATGCAGCACTAATGCATCAGAAGTATATCACATTTACAGTAGGAGTGTAGGTAAGTGATAGCAAACAGATGGATCTTTATTGCAAACATTTGCTGAAAGTAACTAATATCAACCTGTTTGGATATAATTATTATTTTCTTAGTAATAGTATACTATTGATCATTTTTTCCTAATAGGTTGACATTAATGAGTTTCAGCCAATCATTGTTTGCAATAAAGAACCTTCTGCTTGCTGTCACTTACCTACACTCCCACCATAGATGTGGTTTATGTGGCAAGTTTAGTAAAGTCTGATTATTTTGCATGAACAATTCTTTTTAACCATTATGCATGCTCTCAGCTGAACTATGTTACAGCACAGAAGCCCCACATACTTATATTTAAGAGATCAACATTCAGGTGTTACTGTTAGTGAAAGGTACTTGAAATGCAGCTTCAACATCATTAAATGCTCTCCAATACTTTCACTTTAGCCCTTTCTGTCCAAAAAACAACAGAATCACAACTAGTTAAATGCTTGAATTTTTCTTCCTCAACGCCTTTGCATGATTGTGTGCAAAAATAAATAGGAAGGAATTTCCAATTCCAAATTAAATTCACAATTATTTTTCTTGTCTCAGAGTTAAAAAGGAGTGTAAATTTGTCAATACAAGCCCAAATATGTCGGTGTTTACAAAGTTTATGGAAATATCAATCAGAGACTGAACAGTATCTGCAATAATTTTTTTAACTTTACATCCATTATTGTTTCCAGCCTGTGGTCTGGGTCAGTTTTTTATACAAGCCATATATTTTCCACTACTGGCTTGCTTGGCCTGTCATAGCTCTATATACCTTATAATCTAACTTAATACTAGGGCAGGCACAACATCCAGTCCCCGGCCATTAATTCATCAATGTGAAAGGGTAAACCCACATTTCACCAATGATAAATTTTTCGGCCATGCCGGGAATTGAACTCGGAACCCTAAACTCAGTAGACAGACACACTATACCGACTGAGTAAAGGTATCAGAGCTAGTCATATTACACACTAGTAAAAATAATTCAGAGTGAAAAACACAGTATAATATGCTTGATGGTCTCAATTATAGGGGGAAATCACCACTCACTATAGATGAGCATGAGTAAAATAATTTCAAGCCTTAAATTAATGTGGTGAGCCATTATTTCAATGTTTAACTTTCCTTGGCTCTTTCTTCACATCATTGTTTAAATATCATTTTTCTTTGTCCTACCTATTTTTTTTAATATTTTTTTTGTGTGTGTGTGTGTGATTTGTTTAACTATGACATGCTATAGAGGTCCATTGTAATGACTTGAGTCTAATAAGCATTCATGTGAGCAGTGACATATACCACAATTTACATTCCTTTGTATACCATTACTACTGATGACAATTACGCATAAAACAAGGAAATAAGACCTCAAAAACTCCTCGAGCTCTCCTCTACATGCTCTCTTAAAACATGGAAAGCTGTCCAAGAAATCAAGATTGTGGGAATGGAAGATGATTGTTGCTACTAAACTTCTACTTTACCTCACTCTCATGATATATGAGAAGAAGAGGGCATTTAATTGTTCTTTTCTTGGGAAAAATGCGTGAAAGAGCGATATTTTCTAACAATAAAATATAGCCGCACTTAATATAATTGGCAAAAGTGTCCACTCACTATTACTATTGCATTGAGCTAATCAGGGTCTGCTCACACTCACATTACCTTTAATGCTTCTTTACCACTAAGTTGGTGGTAGCATGGCACATGCGCTGACCAGACACTCGCATTATCCAGTGGCTTACACACACACACATATACACAAACCTTAACATCTACACTTTAACATAAAAGTTGGTCAAAAAATATAAAAATGATGTAATAAGCACAGCTTGGATAATTTATGAGTAGTAAAGGGGAGGGTATAATTCTAACAAGATCAAAACTTCCATAGTAAAATGAACAAAGCTGTTGATGAGACATCGCACTCATAACAGCTACTATTTAGAAGCTTAAGTTCAAGCACAGATGTTTGGCTGCCTTCTTGGAAAATACTAATGCATAGATGGGGTTCCTCTCCAATAATTTTCGGCTCATAGCCGGTGAACTAAAGAGTGTTTATGTAAGTTTCCTGTTACATCAAAGCTGCTCCAATCATTTAATAACTATATATTTATTTAAATATTCTCCTGAATTTTTTATTTCTTGATAGTAAGCTATTGTGAGAAAATCCGAGAAACCTTATAATTTGTGTCATTTTCCAGGTGAAGTAAGTCAAACCACTACTCCAACACATGAGCATACCCATTGGCCAGTTACGACACCTCCTACAACTAGGCCCTCTACTTGGCCAGTTACAACACGTCCTACAACTAGGCCCACTACTTCTTCTTGGACCACTACGACAAGAGTTCCTACCACATCAAGACCTTGGTTTGGAACATTTTTATACAGCTAACTCAAATATCTCAGATAAAACTTGTCATGGCAAGAAAACTGCTTGAATTATAGACTGATTGGTGTGAACTTGCTCACATAGGCTCGTTTAATCAAATGAGTATTTTATATCATCATCATCATCATTACTATTATTATTATTATGTGTTCTGTCTTACGACAGGTTCATTCCTTTTGTCAGTGAACTTAGACCGCCAATGCTCCCTAACCTGTCCTCTTCCTCCTTCTTCAACTACAAGAAATTTCTTCTTTCCTTCACGTCATCCAATATATGACTCATCCTTCTTCTTGAGTTCCTCTTTCCCTCAATATTTCCTTCTATGACGTCATGCAGAAGACATTTCCCCCTAAGGATGTGTCTGAACCAGTATGTTTTGCACCAAAGAATCACATCCAAAATGGTTCTCTTCTCACCCACATTTCTTAGGACTTCTTCATTTGTTCATTTGTCACCCTCTCTGTGCATCTGATCTTATCAAGTCCTCTCTATCACCACATTTCAAAGCTCTCCAAGTATTTATTTTTCATCTTCCATGAGTTTAAGTTTCTACTCCATTTAGCGCGATGCTCCAAATGTGGCATTTCATCAGTTTCTTACTCAGATTCTGGTCAGCAGTATACTTCTTGTTAGAAGCTTCCTTGGCCATGGCATTCCTCAACCTAATTTCCTTGGTGCAATAGGCATCCTTTGTCAGCAGACTTCCCATGTACTCTAACTGCTCTCTGTTTTCCAACTCTTGGTACCCAATTTTGATTTTCAACGGCTCTTCATTTTTTTAAATCACCATCCCTTTTGACTTCTCAATGTTGATCTCCACGCCATATATTCTCCCTTTCTCCACCAGCCGGTCCAACATTTCCTGCAACTCTTCTTTATTTCTGGCCAGCAATGCTTGATCATATGCGTATTTTATTGGCTTGATGACGTGTCCTACAATTGTGAAACTGCCCCGTACTCCTAGGGCTTCACTGTCCAGCCATTCTTCATACAAGTTGAACAGATTGGGTGAAAACAGCATCCCTTTCTCACTTATATTCCTATCTCTACACTGTTGGTCTCTTCATCACTCACCCACACCTTCACTCGCTATTCCTGGTGCATGTTTGCAATCAACTTTCTGTCCACACAGTTGATGCCAATCTTCTTTAGTATTTCCATCCATTTCTTCCACTTCACTCTATCGGACGCCTTATGCCAGTCAATAAAGTCAGTGTAGACTTTGTTTCTTGACTTCCAGTGCTCTCTCTGAAATAATTCTTAGCATCCTGATGGCATCTCTTGTTCCTTTTCTGAATCCAAATTGGCCTTCTTCCATCACACTTTGCATTTTCTGTTTCAGTCACCTGTTGAGTATTCTTGCCACGATATTCCCCACATGAGAGATTAAGCTGATGACCCTGTGGTCACTGCATTTGATGGCTTGTTTCTTTGTTTTTAGAGCCACCATAGCTACGTCTAGAAAGTCCTTGGGCCATTCTCCTGTTTCGTAGATCCTATTTATAAGTTAGTTGTTTCCGAGTTCCTTCAGAAGATCAGTTTTTATGTCATCATCTACAGCAGCTTTCCTTCTTTGCATGTCCATAATGGATTTCTCTACTTAATGCTTTAAAATGCTGGGTACTTTTATGGCTTCCTCTACCTGTTCTTCTACTTCAATCTCTAGGTTACTTGGTCGATTTTCCTTGTCATGCAGTTTTTCTATATATCATTCCCAAATCCTAAGAACCTATTTATGAGCCATCACCATCTGACCTTTGGGGTTTTCTATTCCTATTGTTCGCACACCTTTGGTTTAGTTCCCTCCCAGCTCCTTTTCTTTCTGGTACATAAGGTCATAACTTACTTTCTTTTGCAGTTCGATAATTTCACTATATGTCTTCTCTATATAGTATTTTCTCACTTTGTCTCTTTCTCTCCTAGCTTGTTGTATAGCCTCGTATTTTCTCATTTGTTAACGTTTATCCATTTCCTTATTTCTTCCATTTTCTGAAGTATTTCTGTTGTTCCCAGGGCTTTAATGCAGTCCTCTTCTCTTTTCCAAAATTATCATTTAGTACCTTCCCCACAAAAATATCATCAACGCTATTCCACTTCCATTCCACGTTTATACTCTTTTCTTTCACCTCACTTAACTTTTATTCTATTGAATTTCTCACAATGTCTTTCTTGTATTTTAATATTTCTAAGTCCCACCTCAGTTTTCTATTGCTCATCTTCCTGATCCTTTTCATTCTTGTTTCAATGTACGCCCCCAGCAGGTTGTGGTCCGAATCAATGTCGGCCTCGGGCAATGTCTTCACATTCTTAGGTCCATTCCTGAATCGCTGTTTGACCAGGATGTAACCTAGTCAGTACCTGCTGATGTCTCCTGGGCTTCTCAATGTGTATAATTTTGTCTTCTGTTTCTTGAACCAGGTGTTTGTCAGCACCAGGTCATTTCGTCATTCCACTGGCAGAATTTGATGAGCATCTTCCCTCTGTTGTTTGTCTTCCCCAGTCAATGTGGCCCTATGATCTTCTACTCCCATCCTTCTCTGACCACACTGTTCCAATCACCCAGGATGATGGTGTTCACTTTACCTCTTCCTTCATGTTCAGTAATTACTTCAATTTCATCTTAAATTTCTTCTACCTCAACATCATCGTGGTCAGTTGTTGGCATGCACATGTGCATTATCAAAATATCCATTGGTTCAGCGTTTAATTTCACTAACATCAATCTATCACTATGACACATCACTTTAGTAACACTTTTCACCACTTCATTTTTCATCACTATTGCCACTTCTTTTTCTGCACTCTTTATACCTGAATTGAGCATTGTGTAATTTACAGACACTATTTAATCTTTATCTTTACACCGGACTTCACTTTAACCCGCAATGTTCACACCATACCTTTCCATTTTGATTTTCAAATTTTCCAGTTTCCCGGCCCTTCTCAACGTCCTTAAATTCCATTTCATATGCTGAAAGAGAAAGTTGTATTTGACTATTGTTATTTGTTGTTCACTCCCCCTGAAGTAGTCCTCGCCCAGAGATCTGAAAGGGAAACTAGTTTGCCTCTAGTATTTTTTTATTATCCCAGGAAGAGCCATCATTGGTTTTGCTCCTTTGGTAAAAGGTGTTTTTAGTATGAGTAATATAATTAGTGGTGTGTGAAGTTTTGAAAACTTCAACTTCACTTTGAATATTTGTAAGCTTCGACTTTGATTCGAGAGTAAAATTCCAGATTTGACAATTACTAAGCTTCGCCAAAAGAAAAATATTTCAAGTTAATATATACATTTATGCTTATTTTTTTTATTAAATCTGCAGCTATTTCGTATTTATTTCCTTCACAAATTAGTGTTAATGTAAAAAAAAATCTGAAGTGATTTTATTAAATTTTGAGATAATAACTTTAATTATCATTTTAAGATTAAATATATTAACTACGTTTGAAATAAAGCATTTTGTAAATTATATTTAATACCTAAATTTACAAAAATATGCAAAGTGTAATGTTTTTACCCTACATTAAACCTTTTTTTTAAATATTATAACTTTTATTCAGTTTTGGGAATATCTTTTATAATTTGATTCAACTTAATTTTGAATTGAAAAAGTTGACTTCACACAATCCTAAATATAATTCACAGTTTGGCACACTACCACACGCTTTAGGATCATGAATAGTTCTTAACTCTCATCCTGATAAATCCTTCTGGCTCATGAGTAAGTCGTTGTTCTTACCAACCCCTATATTGTAGAGTTAATGAGCAGTGGCATCCAATAAATAAGATTATTCTAAAACTAGGTAATTATTTTTATCACAAACACACTGTCACTAAAAAAAACCACAATGTATTGCCATAGCCAAACAGTCCAAAAATGTTTATCTTTTCTGAATTTAATATGACTGTTATTTGGTGTTGTATATCCCTTTAAGGAAAACCTCTTTTTGCTTTTTCGGTTCATTGTCTCTCCAGCTTCCTTTATTTGCCGCGCGATATTTTCTACCTTTGCACAGTGCTGAGCAATTCTGTCATTGGGATCCATATTGAATTGATGAAATCGATCAAGTGTTAGCATTTTATTGAATTCAGACTTTTGCTGAAACACAGAGTCAAGCTTGTCTAAGATCTTTTATGTGGTTGAACATGAGCATGATTTGAGATATGTCCATTACCGCCAAAATTGTGAATGTGGAAATTGCATCATTCTTCACTACTATGGAAGATCTTTTGCTACCGTTGGTTTCTCTTTGACTCCACTTACACTGTCATAAATGCCTTAAGCTTTCATTGCAAACATAATCTGAAATCTCGACTGTCGATAATTTCACCTATAAAACTGACTGACCGCAATCACATTGACTCTTTCCACCATTTTTGTGTTGATCACCCACAACGCCCTTTCAAGGTTAACCAAGTCTAAGTTTATTTCCATTTTACTCGCGAATTAAACACTAAGTTTAATCAGAACACAGGACAGCATGTCATGGGCCCATATACTGTTAGAATAATTTATTGAAATAGAAATAAAAAAAAAAATATATATATACAAGATGGTTACAATGCTTAATTATATTGCGCAACCATGTGCTAATACGACTTTCTCAGAGGGAACTTCCTAAAACAAGATAGCAACGCTAGTACTACTAAGATGGCGTTAGTGTCAGCTTACAAGTGGTATAAACTTACCTGCTTATAGTGCAAGAATTACAATTGGTAACAACATGGATTTATTTGGTTCCACCAATTTGTGTTAAGTTTTACTCAATTCAGAATTCCAAAGACAAACAATATCTTGATCTCATCATTCTCTCTCCAGAGCACACAATATGCTTTAAGAGTCTTTCCATCCTATGAGAAATTTCTTAGTTGGGTCAAAAGCCATGCAAATTAATATTTTTTTGCACTGCATCTAATTACTCATTCTGTCTATACTCCTATTTACTAATTACACTAATGTGTTAGGTATTAGGAAGATTCAGTTTAGAGGAAATGTTCCTTCATTTGTGTGTAGGGAGAGTGGAAAACCATTTAGGTAAAATTACCCTGAGTACACTCGACCAGGATCGAACCTCACTCTCCCCATCTTCGACAGTCTAGGCTATTGCAAAAGTAGCTACTTAAACCATACAGCCATCAAAGCGGATCAAATTAATGTCACATAATCACTTACATGCACTGGTTGTCACACAATCCCCCCTCTAATTGTAATAATTACCAAATCTCTAAACAGCGACAACATTTCTGGATATAGTACTATGCAATTATTTCACCCCAAGTGGATCAACATTGACATTCAACTACCCCTTTCAAGTAGTGAGACGCAGATAAGAAAAAATATATTAATTTATAGGGATTTAATTAGTTTTGTAAGCAATAATACTAAGGTGTCAATCCTGAATGGTATTCTTAATGAATTTTCTCTTGTAGATTTAATTTAAATTTATTTTTAGCAAATAGGCAATTAGTTTTTCAAACCCCACTAAGATCAGGAGACCCGATTGCTATTAGCACTCAAAAATGCAATTATGTTCCAGGTGGACTCCGAGCATAACAACCACTACCACTACCACCACCACTACCACTCCTCGTCCCACCACAACCACACGCACGCCTGCTACATCTCCTCCACAGCCCTCTGAGGAGCCCTCCGAGTCCCCAGGCACTTGTGTTGCAGGGCAATACTATCCTGACCCCAGCAACTGCAATGCTTTCTACCGCTGTATTCTGGGCGAATTGCGCAAGGAGTTCTGTGCCACTGGATTGCACTGGAACGCTGACAGCAAAGTGTGTGACTGGCCTAGTGAAGCTAAGTGTGGCAAGAGTGAGTGATCTCTCAACAATAGTAATACCATGATATAGCTGGAACTTAAACAATTAGAAACAATGTGTTCACTCAATAAATCATTTCATACCTTTAACAAACATTTCTGTAATTATAGATTACATTCAAATACTTTACATCCATTACTGTTCCCAGCCTTTGGTTTAGGTCAGGTTTTTTTTTATTCAAGCCATATATTTTCCACTAACAGCTGGCTATGACAAGGACAGGCAAAACATCCAGTCCCCGGCCATTAATTTATCACTGTGAAAGGGTAAACCCACATTTCCCCAATGATAAATTTTCGGCCATTCCGGGAATCGAACCCATTACACTTATTGTTAATATTATTTAAATATACATGATCACTAATGTAGAGTGAAACATAAGTCTTAAAGCTAACATTTATATCAATTGAGAAAGTTCTCATTACTTGACAAACACATGGACATAGTCTGTACTTTTGTTACTTTTGAAATACAAATAACACTCATTAAAAAGTATTAATCAAGTTACAAGAACCAAACATCATAGTTCAAATAAAATAACATACTCCCCTCACCAGTACAACTGGTTGAACATTTGTAGAGAGTTTTCAAACAATTATCTTAAGTGGGTATTTTCCATCCTTTGAACAATGATTCACCCAATGACTACATTCTAACAATGGATTGTAAGGGTAAATATAAGTACTTGTTGGATTAAATAGTCAAGCTATCATGTTTGTTAATTATGGCATCTAAATATCATATTATTTAAATTGAAGAATGACACCTGGACACAGGAATTGAACCCAGAACCTTTTGCTTAGTATGCAAATGCTATAACCACTAAGCTATCCAGGAGTTGTCCCGTTCCCAGGTTCATTCTTCACTCATTTTTTTATGGCAGAGTCTTTTATGGACGTGTGGAAATCATCAGCTAACAATGACAATTACAATTGCTACCATAGCCACTGACAACCTTATCCAGGAGTCATTTTTCAATTTTTGAATATTATTATTGATATGGCTGTATCCATAACCTAAACATAATTTCGATTTTCAAAGATTTGATATTCATGTACAATTAATTGTACAAGCATTTGTTTTCTTTCAAAATAGAATACTAGGGATATAAAAATGGTTCTCAAGTTGGTATTGCCCTCTGGCAATATATGAATGGAATACTATTTAAAGAATGAAATACCTTCAATATAATATAGTTCTTAAAGAAATATGACGGAATTGTAGAAAATAACTCGCAAATACAAATAGGGACACTAACACACATTCACAAACAGTTCAATATTTTGATGCCGAGTGGCATCTTCCCAAGGAAGTAGAGATTGGACAGGAAGTTAGCTTCAGTGATGCATTGACACATACTTATTGATTGGAGGCTTAAAACTTTTCATCTTGAGTTTCTACAAATGTGTTTAAATGTAAGCTATTTGACGGATACTTGAACTGGGTGATTTTTTAGCTATGTGATCCATTGCTGTGTAAGTTACTATGTATCTTCTTAACTGGGTTTATTTGAAATATTATAACACCTTGCGCTTGCTTGTCTAGTAGTTCTCAAAGTTGAGGTAATGAGTAGAGGCATGTGCCGAGACTTTTTTTCTCGATTCTTAAGAATTGTTAAATGATGAAACTTGTAAACAATTGTTGGTGTATGGGTTGAATATTGTTTGTTTTCTTGAGCCATTATAACATATTTAACAAGGCTGTGTGCTTCTCTCAGAGCCAGAGTATGTAAGTACTGAGGCTTCAAGCAGCTCTGCGCCATGGTGGAGTACACAAGCCTCATCAAGTGAGGGCTGGTGGCCAACAAGCCGGCCGACCACTGACCGCCCCAATGACTGGTGGACCCCTGCAACCTCGAGTAAACCTGTTGACTATTGGACTACCACAACACAAAGACAGACTGAAGAAACCACATCTAATCCACCCAATGACTGGTGGACACCTTCAGGGGTAAGTACTCAGTTTGCTCAAATTACTTTAATGCTTCTGGCTATATGTTTGCACAGAGCTAAATAAACATCGAGTGAGATAGTTAAACCTCAGCATATGGTATTAATGAGTGTAGGGAGAGTTAAATTTGGTGGTAGTGAGGGTGTTTCAAAATCGCAAGTTTAGGACATGAATTACCATTAAACTCTGAAAAATAGGATTATCTTATGTTATAAATATTTATTTGTTTGACACAGGAATAGTGAATCATAAAATAAGTCAAACTTTACAAACGGCTATAAAACCATTATTTGTATTTTGCTTTATTAAATGGCTCAAACGTTGAGTAGCATAACAACTTAAGCTATTAGTTTTGTGTAAAATAATCTTCAATGTAGAGCTTCAAATAATAAAACTATCTTGTCTTGATATTATCACAAAGTGCCTGCCAAAGTTTTCATAAGAATATCAAAATACACCCTGAGAAGTACAAATCCTGTCAAAGGATTATTTCCAGTTGCGTTTCTTACATATGACTCTAACTTTATCAGTCTGAAGAGTTTCCTTAGGGGTCATTGTCAATACAGGAAGAGTGGCTAAAATTGCAATAGACCTCAATTCAGAAGAATAAATACAAGCTATATTGTACAAGGGCTTCAATAACAGCCGACTATCTGTGTTTTTTAATCATCCCCAACCACTTTATTTTTTGAGGGTTTAGCTTTAAGAAAATGTACTTGTGTTGGGAAGCATGGCGTCATATGAATTAACAGCCTCATTTAAATCTTATTATTTTAATTCTGTAGTGATTATTAGATTAGAAACTTAATTTTTGGAGGAAGATAAGGTATCTGTTTGTGAGAATTTGTCTACAAGATACTGTTGACATGGCTCAGGAAATCATAAATATTGTCCTTTTAAAATATTCTTCAATTGTGGACGCTGCCACATTATTGCGCTGGCAATGCTTATCATCAACATGAGAAATTTACACCTATTCCCCAACTTTACTCAGCATTTCCTCAGCGTATGCAAAACTCTTGTATAACTCCTCATATTCTTTGGTGACATTAGCATGAAGGACATTAACCACAATGTCTACATCTTTATAGACAGCCACTAAGTCACAATCAACTCAGTGTAGATACTTGCATAGAGATCGTGTGACAGAGAATACTTTTGCTGCAATGTTCAATGGTGTGGTGAAGTGTCCTTTCACAACTGTAGCTAAAAGTGTGTGCTCTCTCTTAGCAGTTTCTTTTCATTGATAATAGGAATATACATTTCTTGAAACCCAGCAATTGAATCATGATGTTGCACCCATCTGCTCTGATACATGGCGATGAGTGCTGGATGCTTGTTATCAGGCATGTCTTGCTTTATTTGTGCATAGAAAATCTCACTGTGCTGGGATGAATCTATGGAATAAACACCAGCTTATGTGGATATTCCTATGTAGTTTCTAAATGGTGTAACATTGCAGGCACCAGCTAGAGCCAAGTCTATTGAATGGGCATTGCAATAAACATTTAAAAGAAACAAGGTTGTGTAGCTTTTTCATACTTATAAGCCCCCTGGAGAAGACTGCTCATTTCATTTGCAACATCGTATCCTTAGCATAACATAGTGTCTAGGTCTTAAGCCTTTATTATTTAGATGAAGCAAAATATTTGAATACTAATCAGCAACAGGATAAAATTCCAAAACGTATTTTGTAAGTATTTATGTTTAACACAAATATACTGAACGCAAAGGGACATTAGCTCAGCCCTAATTACATCTGAGGTCACATCTCCTAAGATATAAAAGGCCCCAAAGGTACTATTAGTATTTTTCAACATCTTTTCTTTATTACGCCCCCACATATAACTTTTAGTTTATTTGCATGGTTGGGCTGGTGTACTTAGCAGTATCACCACTCTAGATAGTTTTGGAGGACCTGATTATCACAGCAAGAACATAGCCTTGATGTAGGAAGAAATAAATACTTCAGCATTCTCATTAAATTATTTGGGGAGAATGTTTCAAAAGTGAATTTTATTGGGAGCGTATAACCTGATTGGGTAGTAGGACGCTGTGCTAAAAAAAATCACCAGGAAATGGCAGCTCTTATTAAATATCATATACAATTATGGTCACAATAATTTATATCAACATTGATCTGTTATACATAGCTTGTTAGGAATTTTAAGAAATATTCTGATGGGAAACAATACTTGCCTTCTCTTTTGTGACACATAAAAATTTTTGATCATTCCTTGAATTTTGACATGGTGGTCTCAACCTAACTAATGTTTTCTGTCCACCTTTCTTGTACCTTCTTCTAAATACATGTAATATGGACAGAAAATAATTATTTTGTATTTTTTTAAATGCTTGTGACCCAGCTTCTAAAAGTTTGGTGACTTCCTTTTCCAATAGACAGTTATAAAAATAAGATACAATACTTCAAAAAGCACCCTTTTTGTTTTTTGAAAATAAATATTTATATTTTAAGGAAACAATTATGTTCATATTAGTTTAAAACTTAAGTGTCTTGGATGTTGGATCTTTGGTAGATACAAGAAAATTAAAGTGTTTGCAAGAAATACTAGGGAATTTAAGAAAGAATTCTCTCTGCTAAACCTATTTTATTAATAGCATCTAATTAAATATCTGCATTTATTAAAACATCTTCCTTACTATTAATTAAATCAACTGTGTATCCTAATTATTGCATTGTACCATTTAATATCAACCCTTTGCTATGCTCTTGCATTACCCTAATAGCATACTCTAAGGCTAGATTAAAAAGTATGGGGAAAGAGCATCTCCTTGTTTCAACCCATTAAGAATTTCGAAAGTATCTGATAAGGGACATCCAACCCATACCTTGCCATGTGTATCTGTCAAATATGGCTCAATTAGCTTGAAAAGTTTTTTTGAAACCCCAAACTTAACTAAAATTTCATATAATTATTTCTTTTAACTAAATCATAGGCCTTTTTAAAATCTATATATAATTGATTTATCATCATGTTGTACATATACAATAAATTCATATGTGTGTTTAACCAAAAGTTACTTAGATACAAAATTCCTTTTTTTTTTACCATTTTTAATTCAATGTCACTATGCAAGGACTAAGGAATGTTTCCAAAATTAATTTTAACTATTAACAAGAAGCTAAAATAAACATTTTAATTTGATTTAATACATATTTTATTTTATTTTGAACGATTGTTCCATACCAAACAATATGTTCTAATTTTAACTGTGATATTTAATTGATTTCATTTCTCAAAATGGGTTTCAAGGAGGAATGGGACCGCCATCAAAATACTGAGAATAGGAGAAAGATATATTTAGAAAGGTTGAAATGTCTATGCTGTGTTCATCTATTTAGAAAAAGCCTTTGATAGCATTCATTGGAACTAGCTGTTAATCATTATAAAGAGGAGAGGGGTGGACTGGAAGAAGGAAAGAAGGATGATTGCAAATGTGTATGTCGAGCAGATCAGAGTACATATTATAAGTGAGAAGATGGAGGAAAGCAGGGTAGGCGGAAAAGTAAAGTTATTATCTCTCCCACACCTTGTTCAACATCTACCTAGACGAAATTATAAGAAAGTATTTAGATGGAGAAAGAGGGGTATGTTGTGGTGGGGGAAGAATAGAGTGTATTCGATTTGTGAATGATGTGGTGTTATTAATGGAGCATGAACAGGAACTGACGGAAATGTTGAAAAACGCGAATAAAGTTTGTGAGGAAAGCAGGATGAAAATTAATAATAGGAAAACAAAAAGTATGGTTATAGCACAGAATTAAAGAGGATTAAGATAAAGATTGAAATGGTGGAAATAGAGCAAGTCTCAGTTTTCAAGTATTTGGGAAGCTGGATACACAAAGATATACTATGATGCCAAGATGTCAAAGCTAAGTTTTCCTTAGCTAAGGTAGCATTTAATAACAAGAAGAGAATGTTGTGTGGCCCCTTGGATAATTTGATTGAAGAGACTGGCAAAGTGATTTGTTTTGAGTGTGGCATTAAATGGGGGTGAGACATAGACACTAAGAAAGGAGGAGGAATGGAGATTGAAAACGTTTGAGATGTTGGTGCGGAGGAGGTTGGAAAATATAAGCTCGGTGGAAAGAGTAAGAAATGAGGTGGTGCTGGAGAGAGTTGGCGAAAAGAAAGGATATTAAAGTTTTTAAAAACAGGAAAAGGAACTGGATTGGACACTGGTTAAAAGGGAAGGTCTACTGGTGGATGCTATGGAAGGAATGATAGAAGTAGAGAGGGGAAGAAGACTTATAAAGTTAATGGATAACACAAAGGTGGGAGGCAATCTAAATTATAAATAATTGTTCACTTGTATATTGTAAGACTACATTATGAAATGGTTAAAAATATATTTAAAGTAGTTTATTTGGGTCTTAAATTATTTCATTACAAAAGCTCGTGAACACATAGTAGCCTAATTTATTTCTGATAATTGTTTTAATTTAACTGCACCAATCGGGGCACAGTATAATTTATCAAACTTGTTTAGTTTGGTTTGCTGGTGACCATGAGATCCAAGTTTGAATCCTGGCCGGATGTACTGAGTGTTTTTATCTAAATGGTTTCCCATTCTCCCTTATAATTTCCTTCTCATACTTACCGAATTAGCATAATATATACACAAGGATATAGTCCAAAAGGGTGAAAAATAAAACTAGTTTTGTGTTTAAACTTTTTTCTACTGCAAAAGCTGCAACAATATTTTTATAATTAATTTGAAATTCTTGTAAATAACCCCACAATAATTATTCTAAAAGATTAATGACTTGGAAGTGTATCGTTTTATTTTCCAATTATTTACTGAATGATTCTCAACTAAACTATGTGAAACCCTAAAATTCCATGTGTTCATAAGCAAGAAAGGGTTTACGCTCAAAACTAGTCCTGTTATCAATTAAGTAATTGATTTTATATCATTTTAAGCTCTTCATAAACCAGAGAGAATAATTGAGGTAATTAAGCCAAGAACAATCAATAACTTTATGATAATATATTGGCATTAATAGTATTTATTTTCAAAACTCATCATCAACTGTTTCCAGCCTCTGGCCGGGTCAATTTAGTAAAATGCCTCAATCTTCCAGTATTCTTCCACAATTCTTCCCCCTTTAATTCTTAAATTTTTCTCCTCTCACTTGCACGCTTTTTGTTATTTGATCCTTCCGTCTCTTTCTTGGTATACCTTGTCTTTTTCCAACTTAATTCATCTCCATAATTCTCTTTGGTAGTCTATCCTTTTCCATCCTCATTACATGACCATAGGATCTCAGCCTTGCTTCTTCTACTATCACATTTATTCCAAGTAGGTACCCCATTATTTCAAGGATAACTTCATTCCTAATCCTGTTTTTCCTTGTGATAGCTAACTTGCTCCTCAATCACTTCATTTCAATGGCCTTCCACCTCATTGTCTCTCTTACATTCAATGTCCCCGTTTCTACTGTATATTTGACTATGGGTAAAAAGTACACCCACACACTTATATTTTCCATAGCAGGTTTCTTAAACACCTATATAATCACTCCTCCTGGTTTCCTCTACTTGTCATCTCCTTTCTACTCCCACACTTCACCTCAATCACACCTTAGGATATTTTACACTCTGTACCTTTCTCAGATCTACTCCATCCAACTTTATAGGTTTACTAAGCCTTATCCTCTTCCTTGTACTTACCATTACATCACACTTATATGTAATAAATTTAATTTCACTTCCTCATTCCTGTGCTTTCTCTTCCTTTATCCCCCATACCATCAATTGGAACCACTGCATCCACTCCAGCCTCCTCCATCGCTTTGCAGAATTTGTTTATACCCACACTATCATCTGCTTTCTCCCCATCCATGAATACCATTACCAAGTCCTTCCCAAATTTGTACCTTCTTTCCATCAGCTGTCATATGGCAAAGCTCCAGTATATTGTAGACCTCTAGTCCCTAAGCTCATGCTGTTCCGGTCTCCACCTTACTTACATTTTATTTTGTGTTCTCTTTTCCAAAATAATCTCATATATTTTTGTAGTGTCACATCAGCATTATTCTTCTAGAATGTGTACACCTCACCCTGTCACCTTCCTTAAAAATTGATGATATAATTACCTTCTTTCAGCATTTATCAAAACTGTAAAAATAAAGTCAATTAAAATATGATTTTTATTAAAAATAGTAATTTTGAACTATTCAGTAAAGCCAGTGCTGTGTTATTGTAATGTTGAGGAAAAGTATTGCAGCTAATTTACATTGATTGTTTTTATTCTTTATTGTTGTCAGACAAGCCTGAGCACAGAGATGCCTGTCGTAACACCCTCTGACCCTGAGATAACGTGCATTAGTGGCCAATATTATCCAGACCAGAACAATTGCAGAGCCTTTTATATCTGTGTGAACAATCAACTGGTGAGACAAACTTGTGCTCAGGGATTGGTTTGGAATCAGGATCAAACCATGTGTGACTGGGGCTTCAATGTCAAGTGTGAGGACTCTTACAGGAACAAGCCTTGTAAGTTATACTGGGTGTATCTAATAGTGTTATCAACCAGGGTTCTTACAGGAACAAGCTTTGTAAGTTATACTGGATGTATCTAATAGTGTTGCTAACCAGAGTTCTTACAGACACAAGCCTTGTAAGTTATACTGGATGTATCTTATAGTGTTGCTAACCAGAATTCTAACAGGAACAATCCTTGTAAGTTATACTGGATGTATCTAATAGTGTTGCTAACCAGAGTTCTTACAGACACAAGCCTTGTAAGTTGTACTGGATGTATCTAATAGTGTTGCTAACCAGAGTTCTTACAGACACAAGCCTTGTAAGTTGTACTGGATGTATCTAATAGTGTTGCTAACCAGAGTTCTTACAGACACAAGCCTTGTAAGTTGTACTGGATGTATCTAATAATGTTATTAGCTAGGGTTCTTATAGGAACAAGCCTTGTAAGCTATACTGGGTGTATCTAATAGTTTTACTAACCAGAATTCTTACAGGAACAATCCTTGTAAGTTATACTGGATGTATCTAATATTGTTGCTAACCAGGGTTCATACAGGAACAAGCCTTGTAAGTTATACTGGATGTATCTAATAGTGTTACTAACCAGGGTTCTTACAGGAACAAGCCTTGTAAGTTGTAATGGATGTATCTAATAGTGTTACTAACCAGAGTTCTTACAGGAACAAGCCTTGTAAGTTATACTGGATGTATCTAATATTGTTGCTAACCAGAGCTCTTACATGAACAAGCCTTGTCATTTATACTGGATTTATCTATAATTTATTCACGAGCTTAGTTTACTTTGATGACAGCTCAAAAAGTTACTAGAAATAGTATCTAATGTATCCCTACTCCAAAAGACGACATCTTTCATTTTGTATAGATGTAATCAAAACATATGGTAATGTATGGATGTGATAGTTAACCACAGTAATTTAGGACAATATTATTTATATATTTACTTCAGGTTGGGCACAAAGATTATTTATCGTTTTATTCCACTTAAAAATTATTATTCACAGCACTTTCACTAAAGTTCTAACGAATGTTGCTTCAAAATGGCGGCCAACGAAATTAAACCATGTGATCGAACATGACGTAAAGAAGTTATTTACAATGATACACCCACGCAGTGGATAGAATATATTTTATTCACTTAAATATTTTGAAATACGATAAAATAATCATAAAATAATTTATTACATATAAAAAATGACAGGTATTTTCTCTTTTCCAAGTAAATATGATTCCTGTATTAAAAGATATTAATGTATGCACTATATTACACATCATAGATCATATTCTAAAAAGAAGAATAAGTACTTTCTTAATAATATTTGACAGTACTAATGAGTTTAAATATTCAGGAACAATTTTAACTATCAATAATGATATTAAATTGGAAATTAGGAAAATAATACAATCGGGAAATGAATGCTATTACTTAGTCAGTAAGTTGTTAACATCTCACCTACTTTCAAGGAATGTAAAACTTGGAATATGCAAAACAATAATTTTACCAGTTGTTCTATATGGGTGTGAAACATGGTATTTTACCTTACATGACAAAAACCAATTTAGGGTGTTCGAAAACAAGGTGCTTAGGAATATATTTAGTCCAAAAAGGGATGAGGCCACTTGGAAGTGGTGGAGGTGACATAATGACGAGTTACATATCCTATACTCATTACAAGACATTGTTAGGATAATCAAGTGTTATAGATTACGGTGGGCAGGACATGCATCGCAAATGGTAGATTCTACTACCATGTTTAGGGTACTGATTGGCAAACTCAATGGGAAGAGACCATTGGGAAGACCTGGATGCAAATGGGAGGATAACATTAGAATGGACCTGATAAAGATAGGGTTTAATGAGGTGGACTGGATAGAACTAGCTCAAGATAGGGATATGTGGCATACTTTTGGAAATGCAGCAATGAGCTTTTGACTTCCTAATGGCATAGAGTAAGGTAATTACATGTAATTATTTTATTAAAATTAAATCTCATCAAGGTATGTGTTCTATAATTATATTTGTTTGAATAATATGAGCCTTTTTTATATGTTGATAATAATATTTGATGTTGCACTGATGGTAGATTAGCTTTCGAGCTTGTGCTGTATGTGTGATGGTTTTGATTTGTTTTATTGTTTCTGTTTGTGTGGGTACTAAAAAGTATTTCTTTCGCTCTTAATGTTGTGTTCCTAATATAAATTTACATGTATTCTTGCAACATTATTTTAATGTAGGCTAGTTCTAATTCTAATTTAAATACTAGCTAAATATTTATAGAAAATCTCCAGGAAAGAAAACCATAAAATATAAGATTTAAAGTTACATTAATGTTATGAATCCACTTGATTTTGTGATTGTCTTATTTACCAGAATGTTAATAACTTGTACACCAAAACAAACTCCCAATTGTTTTATGTGTTTCCCAAATTCTATTTCAGCTAATATTTTTACCTATGACTAGACCTAGAAAATATGTGACTTATCAACTCTGTAAGTTTTAATTTGTTGATATCATTATTTAGTTGGGATCAAACACCATTATTTTGATGAATTTAATGCAAGGTTATTTTTTAACCATGTATCACACTTTTTTTACTGTGTCATATCATATATTATATTAGTTTTAATTCTATATGTTTCTGTTGTTGATTTGGATATTTGTGTTACTAAAAAATTTGATTTGATTTGATGTGTAAATCATTAACAGGACCTAGATTTGATGACATATCATGGTTTTTTTTAACTCCCAGACAATGCTCACGTGTACTACATAAAATCTATTCATAATTTCTTGGTTGTAGAAATGTATATAGGCCTATCTTATAAGTAATGTGTAATATTTCTTTGTTATTTTGAATTTTATGACATATTTTCATCATTAGAATAATTTTTTAATACATTTTTAGCTATTTATGTAGAATAATATTGATGTTTTGTAAATTAATGAGTTTATATATTTATATATATATATATATATATATTAATCAATGAGTTTATATATGTATATATATTTACTGTTTAAACACTATAATATCCTGGTCGGTGTCCATAATTGATATAAAACTATTTTTATAGCCCACACAGCAACCACAGATTTGTACAAACCTTATCAAAGTTTTGATTATTGATACAGTTTAGTTTATCATAATATTTTATTAAAATCATTTAGTTATATTACTTTTTGAATATATTAAGAAAATGAAAAGTTGCCTAATAGCTCGACAACTTATGAAAATGGTGTAAAAGCACTATACAATAATTTAAAATATGTGATAGTGAAGGAAGCCAAGCTGAATAGATAGTGTGGTTAAGCTTAGACAAGAACAAATACACTTCTATTCTTCATTCAATTTTTACACTTCTTTTCAATTACACGGTTTTAAATTGTTTTGTTTTAAATTTTCGAAGATACCATACTCCTTTCACATATTAAGAGACAAATAACACATACAAAACAAAGACAAATATTTGGGGCCACATGGTTGAGAAATTTGAAAAGTAGGATAACTGAAAACTTTTGAGTATTGCCATATTTGCCAAATGACAGGAGAATAGCCTTGAATAGATAAAATAGTTAGTGAAAAAATAATAAATGAATAACTAGTATATTTTAATAGCAAGCTATAAATTTTAAATAATTTTGAAAATGTCTAAAAGAAAATTAATAATAATAATAATAATAATAATAATAATAATAATAATAATAATAATAATAATAAATAATAATAATAAATTTAGTTTTAAATAGATTATCTCAGATTTAAACCAGGGGGTAGTCTGGATTTGGTTACTCATTTATGTATGAGTTCCCATTGTTTGAGCTGAGAGTTGTTGCAAGTGGTTGTAGGGAATGCTCTGAGTACTCCGAGTACTCTGGTGGTGTAGTAGGAGTCAAAGTCCTTATTGTGGGTGTTAGCATGGGAAGGAACTGGTTTATCTAGATTTTTGTGATTGGTATTGAAATGCGATTGTTATTGCTTATTTTCAAAGGTCCTGTTGTGAGTCCTACATATCCAGCCTCACAAAAATTACATTAAAGTTGGTAAATTAAGTTGGATGTGTTGCCAAAATGGTTTTATTGTTTCTTCAAGTTCTTTCTATTGAAGGTCTTTCTAGAGAGGCAGGGGGATCTTGCAGGTGTTGCATCATTGTTTTATACACGGGTATGCACCTGTTGCTGTGTGTGAATTAACACAAATGTTTTATTATGGTCGGGCAATTTTGGGTGTCCCGGAAGGTTGTGAAGGGTTAGGAGGCCTTTTGAAAGAGATTATTGGGGTAGAGCTGAGAAGTGTTTGTGTTTGAGTGGAAGAAATTAGAAAGTTGTAGCCATTCTTAAGAATAATGTTTATTTTTTGCAGTTCTGGGTGGTATTTTTTGATGAAAGGACGTCATCAGAAACTTTTGTGTAATGTGTTGAGTCATTCGAGAGGGATTTAGATATTTTAGTATCAATGAGAGTTGAATGATACCCTCTTTGCTTAAAGGCTACACAAAACTCATCACAATAATTAGGAGTGAGGTCATCAGTGTCTGATCATTATGTTTTCGGCCCTAATGGCCAGGCTGTAGGGGATGTAGGAAGGATGCCACAGTAGTGGAGGCATTTTTGGGGGTTTGTAGGTTGTATGTTAACTGCCGTGTGAATCAATTTAAAGAAAATAGAAAGATAGCATCACTTAGAATAATTTGATTATGTCATTGCTTGCATCACCCAGTACACAGCAGTTATATTTTAATACTAAAACAGCAACCGAAACATATTTTTTTAAATAAGTAAAGTAATGACGTTAATTGAACATTAGTGTGGATTTTAAAAGTTTATTTATTAGTTAAAGTTCCAGAATTCGACCTGATTTTTAACAACTTAGTTTGTCTTCCATTAAGCTTTGTGTATGTAATGCGGTGGTTTGTATGCTGAGTGACGTCACATGGTCAGCCAATCAGATGTCTTTCTCCATTTGGCGCTATCTTCTATTAACATTACATTGGTCCTGAAGACGTCAACATACGAATAAGGGAGATGCTATAGTGAAATATTAAGAGTGAATTTGAGAGTATTGAAATTGTTAAGATCTTCCAGGAAGTTGTTAAGTAAATCTTTTGGATGTGTCCAAATGATAAAAATATCATCAATGTATTGGAAACATACTAGTGGTTTGATGGGTCTGAATCATAGGAAAACTTCCGGTAGTCTACCCCCTACACCTTTAATCATTCTTAGTTACAATTGATGTCACTGTGCCCAGCATCTCTAATATTCGTGGCCGAGCTACAATGGAACACTTTCTAAACCTCAAACCACAAAATTACACAACCACTACTCCTTAGGACCTTAGCTTCACATTAGAGTAAAAATTATTCTGGAAAAAAAAAATTCCCGATTCCTTGACAAACATTATTTTCAGATCAAGGACACTGCTATGGGTAGGGGAAGAGGGGGTACATTTGAACAATTTTTCGTTTAATTTTTATTATTCACATCTGACATTACTTTTTTAACTTTTAATAGTATAAAACGATAAGACATTGCTTAATAAACACTTTAAAATTTTGTATTTGTAGACAATACACATTTCTAAAATATAAATAAAACCTTAATTAGCACTTATAAGATGTTCAAAACTACCCCATGCATGGGGTACCTTTGAACAGGCATGGGGACCTTTTGAACAATGTCCTAATCATCTGTTCAAAATAATTCACAAACACAAATGTCATGAGAAGTGCACTTCTATGATCACATTATTTTTTCTTTCATACTACTGAAGTCCACATGAAAGTTTTTCATTGTCATAATACGAGCAGTGCCAATTTCATGACAATGTCACTTCTCTCCATCTCACTGATGTCTTCAGTTTCAGGATATGTACATTTCCAAGTCTGTCGAAACCTTCTCATAAACCTGATTTTGTATGTTTGCCCATTTACCTCCTCTACGTGTCCAACGTAGAGAACTTTGGTTTTCTTTGTTGCAAATTCCGTCAGCACAAAGTCATCAGCAATAATTTCCTCGGTGTCATTTCTTTCTACAGTTATTAAATCATGTAAAGTTTCTTCATCTGAGCTGTCTTGAACAGAAAATTCTCCATCACTGTCACTGCTAGAAGAAACTAATCTTTTCTTCATGAATAGTTCCTTTTGTTTTAGAGACACCTTAGGCCTACTGGAACATGATTTTTCCTTTCGGGATGCTCGTGCCAGAGTTTCCTCTTCAATCTTATTTTTAACAGGAGACTCTGTCAAAATGCGGGACTTAACTTTTTTTCTCGGTCTTTGCAGACACCTTGGAGCAGCTTTGGGATAGGGTCGCACATCTTCTGGGGAGAGGTCAACTCTGCTAGGACCCGGATTTTCTTCATATTTATTTTGTTGTTCTGGTGTTCCAGCTTTTTCTTCGTATGGACCAGCAGTTTGATTAGTTATGTCTATAGGTTGATCCCTGTCAGTTACAAACGATGGCTCGAAATCTTCATCACTGAATGCAAGTCTAGAAAATGGCCAAATTCCGGGTTTCTGAAATGCAGATGTTATATTCTTCACCGTAAATGAAGATAGGTAAGCCACATTTGTTAAAGATGCCAGATCATGTATAGTGATGGTTTTTCCAGGATTAGCAGTCATCCAATCATTTTGTGCCACACGCAGTTTTCCCTTAAATGGTCCCATCACTCCCACATCTAATGGTTGGAGACGATGTGTACAATGAGGTGGAAATGTTACCAAAACAATTCCATTGTCTCTTGCAAACAAAATAGCATCAAGGTTGCAATGGCTCTCATGGTTGTCCATTAGCAGAATGATTCGGTCATCTTTGCTGCACCTAGCATGTTTCTTAACATGTTCAAGGACTTTTAGAAATAAAGAGCCAATCATCCGTGAACTCTTTGGGCTGTTGACCAAACCCAGACTGCCTGGAGGTGCACCGAACATCATGCTGTCATGTAATCATGCTCTAGGGAACACAAAAACTGGAGGTATAGTATTACCAACTGCATTTACTATCATACAGACTGTTATCATAGTCCCTCGTTCAGCTGAGACTGCCTGTCCCACTTGGCGTGCACCAAGCTGAGCGACAACTTTTGGAGCTTGCACAACTGTTGCAACACCCGTTTCATCCACATTGTATATCCTATCACCTGTGAACTCTCCTGATTGCAAAGCTCTTTCATAATTATCAAAAAACTCCATGACATTGGTTTTGTTAAACGCTGTAGCTCTAGACAGACTGGTGTTCTCAGGTTTTCTCAGTGAAAGAAGGTTGTCATGCCGCTTCATGAAACCCTGAAGCCAGTCAACTCCAGCAATTCTGTTATTATTCCATGCTTCGGGATACTTGCAAACTATTTGACGAGCATAATCATATGCTAATCTACGTATATTTGTGTAAGTCATGCCATAATTTATTTTAGAACATTTAATAATGTAATCAACTGATTGGGATTCTTGATTCTCGGAGAACACTTGTTGACTGGTGTATCGTGAACCATATTTTTCACTTACGTCATCACCTTTCTTAAATCTCTTCACTTGGTAAAATAATGCTGTGTGGGTCATGTCATATTTTGAATCTGCAGCTCTTAATGAGAGTTTTCCTTCACAGACAGTCCTAACGGCTTCCTGAATAATTTTATTAGATATTTCAGGCTTGTTTCTTTTCTTGATATACGTACGAACCATTACTATGCCCTAAAAATAAATAATATTAACATCAATAAAATTGTTCTATTAAATTAAAAAAATATATTTTTCACAATGTGGTTAAATTAATGCAGTGGGCAGTTTTGAACACTGTTCAAATGTGCCCCCAATAGGCTGTTCAAATGTGCCCCACATAACCCTACCAAATACAACCATTCATTAAAAGAAACAAGAAGGAAATATTTTAGTTCTATAATAATCTCTAAACAGTACATTCATTAGGTTTTAATATTAGGTAGTTCAACTCACCTTTGAAATTTTTACGTTGTCAGAATATCCTTATGAAATTCGAAAATAAATAATGCTTTCTAAGCACTCTAACACAAGTTCATCCACTGAGTAAACACCAAAGAATAAAATGGAGGGAAAATGATGGCCAGTTCATCAGAAGAGCTGCCATCTGTTGTCATTACTGGAAACTTAATGAAAATATTATATTTAGGTGGGAAATTCAAACTGTTCAAATGTGCCCCCTCCTCCCCTACTTGTGTGGCCCACTCCTTTGTCAACCTCTTCATGGGACTACTGGAAGGACGTTTTCTCAAATTACATAACATGAGCAGTATATATTATGACTGTTTCTCTTTCCAATATTAAAATCATTTGCAATATTTAAACCTGATTCATTGGCCACATGGTATTAGGCTTCACTCTAAAAATAGACAAGACAGCCAATAACAGGGATATCGGAATTCGAATCCCAATCGAGAGTACTGAGGGTGCTTTTTCCTAAATGTATTTCCACTCTCCCTTTTTAAATGCGGGTACACATAATTTAAATTCAAACTTCCTCATCCTTAACTCATTAGTGTGATTAGTTCATCCACGTACAACCAGAACAGATATGGTGCTAAAAAATATATAAATATTTAATTCACCTTCGACACCATATGCTTAGTGCACAATCAAACCTTAAAAGTGAAAATTAGTTCTCCTTTGTGAGATTGAAGGTATTATGTTATCATTATTAAAATTGCCTTGATTTATGGAATGTTGATCTTCTCTTCTAGGAAATATAACTTTTACTGCATGAATCTATGATGTGTTTGTTTCAGACTCTTTGTTTCTCTCACCATCTGGTCCTAGTAAAGCTGGAGTATTTACAACCCTATCCCGGGAACTGCAACAAATACCTCATGTGTCTGATATGTTTGTTTCAGACTCTTTATCTGCCTCACCATCTGGTCCTTGTCAAGCTGGAGTATTTTCAACCTATCCCGGGAACTGCAACAAATACCTCATGTGTCTGATATGTTTGTTTCAGACTCTTTATCTGCCTCACCATCTGGTTCTTGTCAGGCTGGAGTATTTTCAACCTATCCCGGGAACTGCAACAAATACCTCATGTGTTTGTTTGGCCAGTATAAGGAATTCAGCTGTGCTCCTGGACTGCACTGGAATAATGTGAGGAACATCAATTTATAAAATATTAATCTTCATAAAAATATAATTTCACAACCTAACATCATTATTTCCTCTTATAGCTAAGTAATTTCTAATTCTTACAGAATGCTCAGTTGTCAGCTATCATCTGTCATGCACACTCTGGTAATATAAAATTACTATTGTAATCTAGGATGGAAGAAAGACAAGCTTGGTACGAGGGAACACAATCGAAAAAGACATTTATTAAGAGATAATAAAAATCACTGTTATTGATAAAAAAAAACAGTATCACACAAAAACATGTTGGATAGAAGAGAAAATCAAAAACTGTACTGTCACTGGACTCAAAACACACCAAATTATCTGCATGCATACAATGCTCACCATGCACTTTACCACAGTTACTGCATATGTCCACACACCAAGATGCATCCATACTAAACATTTGGCACGGAGCAACAAACATATATACCATCACGTTCACTGTTTGAGCACTTGTTTTGTTTTGTCATTCCCAAACTTGCACAAAGTATATAAAAAACATTCTTTAGATAGAGGCGTTATATAAATATCCGTGAGTTGGTTATCTGTGGAAACATATTGGACAGCAATTTCACTTCTCTTAACTTTTTCTCTAGTATAGTGACAGTACACACATATACGAGGGGATGTTAGTAAATAGGTCACAAATGGTTCTGAAAAAAAATTAAGTCAGATACGAACTTGAAACATTTATTATTACATTTACATTTATTTCTTGACATAATTTCCACCAATATTGGTACACCCATTCCATCTCTTAACCAGTGCCTCAAAACCCACAGCATAGATGTTTTGGGTCTATTTTCTCAGCCACATTTACACCTCATCTTCAACCTCTTCATCAGTGAAATAAATTTATCGCAAGAGTTGATGCCTTACACAAGGGGCTGACAACATTTTTTTGTGTCCTAATTGTTTTTATAAACTTATCATAGGTCCTGTGACCACCATTTTACTTTTAATTTTTTTCTAAATACTTTACAGCTTATATAATATATATTCTATAAATTTAATCCTTCATCGAATACTTATGTTCCCACCTTTATAAAAAGAAAATAGAATAAATATGTAGCATTTACATTTTCATAATAAATTATTTCAAAATTACCAATTAAAGTAATTTTAATTACACTTTAAGATCTACCATTAAGGTGATGTAGAGGACGTGAGAAAATGTAATTATTTTTGCAGTTTTTTTAAAACTTTTTTTTTGTCTAAATAAATTAATCATTGCTTTAGTACAAACATAGAGTTTAATTTTCTTCCCATTGTGACCTCATCATTTCTTGAATATCTCTCAAGAGTGTTCTGGAATTTAATGACAACTCTTTCTTTTAATTTAAAATGTTCGTCACCTAGTGCCGCTATGCTCATGGCAGATATTCAAGAACTGTTGATGTCACCATGTGAAGGAAATAAACTCTATATTTGTACTGGAACCATATTTTATATATTCTGGCCAAAAAAATGATTTGCTATAAAAACTGCAAAAACACTGCACTTTTTTTCCATTCCCTACATCACAAACTTAATAATAATGTAAGTTTTCCTTTATGACCAAGTGAAATTAGACATGAGAAAGACCCATCAATTGAAATATAGCAGTTTCCAAATCTGCCTTGGATAATTCAACTACCTAAGCGGGTTTTATAGAGATTTGTTATTTGCGTATTTAAAGTCAGGAGTTAAACTAAATTTATTATTTATTTTAAAATCAGGAGTTAAATTATATTATAGTTTAAAAAAATCATAATTCAAATTTTTGTTAACACATCTTGAAAGTAGATATTATGAAAAAGATTATCATAATAACTACATGCAAAGGGAATTTTTAACAATAAATTAATAATAGAAAAATTAAAAACATTCATAAAATACTGTGCTTTTAGTTGAAGTTCCCATCAGAAAATGTTCATTGCAAAGAAGAAAATAGGAAGAGTGATAAAAAACAAATATTACTGCAAAGATGAGCATTTGGATCACCATTAATAGAGATGAATTGGTGTATTCTATTAGGATATTAGCCTATATTATATGTGAAGTTTGAAGTAGGAAAGCCAATTCAGCAAGTTGAGATTGAGCCCTGACCTCTCAGATAATTAAACCCACGTGACTAACAAGGATTTACTTCTATGTATATTTATGTTCATGATACACTTATTTGATGAAGTACTTACACATTTTTTAGTTTGAACAGAAACCTTTTTATTGGGGTTGCTTTAAAATTCTATTTATTAATCTAGGCTGGCACATTGTGAAGACAACCCTTTGTATTAATGTTATAGAAACAACTCAGCTGTGACTGGCCTGATAGTGCTCACTGCACAGAGACAGATCCAGATGGAATTGATACAGAAGAAGGAAACAATGAAACACTTGCTCCTAGTCCCTCCACGTCTACAACTCCCCCATCCCGACCAACATCAAGCATGCGTCCACCCACTACTAGCACATCTGTTCCAACAACACCAGGAGAAGATTTATCAGGTAATAGTCATAACATTTCTGCTGATAATGAGATAATGGTTGCCTTTTAAATAAAATCGATCGTTACCACCCAATTATTTGAGATAAAATTGCCCCACGTTGGGCGCCAATTTATTATATTATTACGGTTGCGGTTTAATTTGTGATGATTGGTAATTATAGCCCCATGATTGAGCGCCAATTATTACGTTACTGTTTGTTTTTTGAGATATAATTGGTATTTATAGTCCTGTGATCAAGCGCCAATTATTATATTATTTTACTTAAATAAATACAACTGTTAATGTTGCACATGATTTATTTAGATCATGGAACTGGTTTATTACAACGTTCTGTAGATTTATGTTACCAGCACTGTGTAGATTTATGTGATTACACTCTGTTTATATCACCGGCACTCTGTGTGTTCATATGCACAAACAGCTTATATATGACATACCCCTTGCCCCTTGGACCTCTCATGACCAGTGTCAAAACCAACCAATCGAAAGCGTCTCTGCGACAGGTGTCTTTAAGGCTAGCTTCCTATTGGGTATAGGCAGCTAGCGTCTCTTGCTCGTTTGGTAAATACTATGTAGTTAAATTTTGAAATAAAAAATAAGTTTTAATGGTGCAATCCTTCTACATTATTCTTGAAAAATGTGTGATTCTCCATGGATGATGTCTTAAAAGGATAATTTACATATAATTTATTGAAGAAAAATACCTTCATCCATGACTTTTTAAATAAATGAGAGTGGTCCAAATCAGTATCGTTACAATCATTGGACAAAGAGAGAAAATCGATCATTACCGCCCAATCCCTCATCCTAGGTTTCATTTTATTGAAAGTCATCAGGAGAGTGTGTGAAATGCGCGGCGCAACTTTCTGAAAGATAAACCAAAAAAACACAAAAGAGAGAAAAAGTAAAATTGTAAAGAATGATAGAACACAATGGCAGTAATGTAAAGTGTGAACGTTGTAATTCTTTTCATTGTAAATTATATTTTTTGTTAATTCTTTTTATATGTTTCTATCCACCTTTCTTCCAAATATTATATAAATCTAAATTATTGTATACTTTTGCTAGTTCAATTTTTAAAATTATTATGACAATCTTAATTCAATTAAAAATGTCGAATTGAAGCCAAATAATTTTTTTACCATCCTTATTGTTCTTAATGTTCTGAATTTGAGAAAGGCAGTCAGGTAACCCTGAGGACAACAATATGACGAATCAAATTTGGGAACACTAACAAGTGACAACTATTAAACCAAAATTAAACATATCAAGACTGAAAAAGTATAATCCGAATCAAAATACAGTTGTGTCAAATGTAATCAAACTTTCATCCCTCTTCTAGTTTCTTCATTACTTTTTCTCTATCACTTGTTACTTTATATCCCCCTATCAGACTTTATAGTGTTACTACCATATAGTATGCTCATCTCTTAACCCCGTCACTACCTCTATAAAGTTTCTCAGGTCAACAGTGCTCCTTGCATTTAGGATTGTATTATATGCTGCATGTGTGCGCATTGTTGCATTAAATTGCACCTGTCATTGAATCAGCTCTTAAAAGAGTTGTGGATACCATAATATTTATTCATGAGAATGTAAAACGTAATAACTTTATTTATAATGTCTTGCTCAAATTCATCATTACCTTTGATCTGTATCTGTCTTCTATATTGTAAACATGTCAGAATTTTTCTGAATGTGTGTCCATACTCCTTATAATATACAACATACTTGTTTTAAGAATAACATATTACATGCTTTACATCTATTAATTTTACTTGAATTTCATATTGTTTGTCAAATTAATGACATTTACTTTATTTACAACGTTGAACCAAATTATTATTTGAAACATACTCCAAATAGCTCGTAGAAGCAGTCAAAGCTTTTAATTTCCTTTCTCATTTGCTATTTCACCAAGTGACAGTCTTGGCTTTAAGTAATTTGTAAATCAATTTAAGATTATTTTTATAAGTTTGGTGCATACCATAACAGACATATTTATCAAGCAGCATTGTGTTACAGGTTACTTCAAGGTGGTATGTTACTTCACTAACTGGGCATGGTATAGGACTGGCGTTGGCAAGTATCTACCCGAAGATATCGATGCCAACCTCTGTACGCATATTGTGTATGGTTTTGCTGTTCTGGACTATGAGAACCTCATTGTGAAAGCTCATGACTCCTGGGCCGATTTTGATAACAGTGAGTCTCACAATTTAACAAAAGTAATGCAAAATTTCATAATCCCAAAAAATAAAAATTAAACGGTTTTGTTGATAACTGTTTTTGAAAACTTAAATTAATTGAAAACTATTATTTTCTAAGTTTATTTTATTTATATATTTAATAAGCTATTTATTCTTATGAAGATATTGTGTTATTATGTCTCTATATTTAACGGTGGTACCAAGAGTCCTCTTTCACCCCTTTAAGGCCTTTGGTTGTAAACAGAGAGAAATATGAAATAAATATGCGATCCCATACGGTTGAGTGGTTGAAAAAACATCCATTAATGCTGTATATAAATGAAGGGTTCAAACTGTTCCAATGCTCATAAAATTAATAAATAAGAATTATATTTACTGGAATTATATTGTCGTTTTTGGTGGTCTTGAGGAAAAGTGCTCGCCTCATGCCCCGATGTTCATGGGTTCAAACCCAGCAAGGGTTGACAGATTTTTCTTGAGCAATAAAAATCTGTTGCACAACTTCTTTCGGAGGGAAAGTAAAGCTGTCAGTCCCATGTCGATTGTGGCATGTAAAAGAACCCTGGAAGGGATGCGAAAATACTTTTTCTGGAAAAATAGTTGGATCCTTTTGCTCTCGTTAATATAAATTCTCGTGGACTGATATAATCAATTGGTTCATTAAGTGCCACTAAAAATCGCTAAAAAAAATATAAGAAACTGTGAATTTTTTATGACTAGATAATATTCTAAAGTAAAACTAGGTATATTTGTGTCTATCATGAGATGACAGCTAAACACAATGTTGTGTATGTACAGAGTTCTATGAGCGTGTGGTGGCGTACAAGAAGAAAGTGTTTGAAGGTATCATTGGCTCTCGGTGGCTGGAACGACTCTGCTGGAGACAAGTACAGTCGCCTGGTGAACAGTGCAACAGCCCGAAGGAGATTTGTCTTGCAAGTGGTGCAATTCCTGGACAAATATGGATTTGATGGGCTCGACCTGGACTGGGAATATCCCAAGTGCTGGCAGGTAAGTGAGGACATCAAGTATACATAGTCATGGGTGTAAATAATAGGTATGGAGCATGAGAGCCTAAATAGTGTATGCCTATAAGATTTAATATAAAATATCGTACATAAAAACATCCTTTAGTAAACTTATATGAAAATATTCATGTAGTGAAATCTGAAACCTTAATATGAGAAAATGCTCTTAGAGGTACTAGTAAAAAAAAAATCCAAATAAAGGTTAACCAAAAAGTCTGCGGTTGTTTGGTATTAGACAATATTCCCATTATTAGTAAATACTTTACACAAAAGTTTCAACCATTTTGTTCTGCATGTGGATTCAATTAATATTTTTAATCGTCAATATGTTTGGATTATTTTCATAAAAAATGGACTTGTTTGTCTCCAATAGTTCAATTACTCAACACAACTCATAACACAAAAATATTTATGAATAAAATCAACTATAAATATTATATATAGGCCCCTTAGTTTTTACCAAAAACTACTCTGAGGAGGGACTTTTTGATCACCTGTATAAATAAGTTTTTGGTAAGCTAGTTTTCATTTTCTTTGGTGAAATTTGTGTAGTGTGTATGTTAAAAGATAAATAACATGTTATAAAAGGTTGCATATTTATTACCAGCTTCAACTTTAACTCACTACAATAAAATCCTAATTACTCAGACATCGGTTGTCCGGACACCCGGTTATCAAAGCAGCGGGTTTTGTTAAATTCGGAATATATAAGTATGAAGTGGGAAGACTGGCTCTTAAAGAGTTAAGATACTAAATTCATATAAGAAATAAACCACAACAGTAAAGAACAGGTTTACAAGCGAGGTGTTTAGTAAAGTGGGAGGAAGTTGGTAGGGTTTATCACTTCAAAAGACGAGCAAGGAGGGGAAGGTGTTTCTGTAACATCTCGCTTATTGGGGTGCTCCTCACCCATCATCAGTTATAAAACAGTGGGAGATGCACATGCATATATATGTATTTTCTTTTTTCTTTTGATGTTTTGCTTTATTGCTCTTGACGGGCTACATCATGAGAGTTCTGAAACAAAATAAAGCTGTGTTTTACATTAAACTGGGGGCTAGTCCTGTCTTCAATAGATGCAATTTTAGATTTTACGCAAAGTTAGTTCTTTGTTATGTTTATTTGTCATGCTATCGAGATTTTTTTTTTTTTTTTAAGTTTTAGATTTTACTATTAGGTCAAAATTATATATATATATATAGCCCTAGCCATGTGTTGAATACACCCTGGGACTCACTCCCCTAAAAAAAAAAAAGTTTAAAGAATTTGGGGGCAACTTACCCAAACACTAAATTATAGGGGTGTACGAAGTCCGCTTTTTCAATTCAAATCGAATATATGAAATATTCTCGAAGCCGAATCAAAGTTCGAATATTTTATTTTATTTGTTTTATGCTCGAAAAAATTGTATATTGTGGCTATTTATTTAACTTAATGGATTATAATTACTTGTAAAATATTCTCTTGCACCATTGTTTGTAATATTTTGTGTTAATCTGACAAATCAATATATTATCACAGCTTAAAATTCAATTACTTCAGTTTTTTTCCAAGTGAGTATTAATGTGTAATGCATAAAACAGCTTAGAATGACTATAATTGAAAATAAATGGAGTATTTTAACTATCAATATTTTTACTGGTGTAGCTTCGAAGCCGAAATTAGTTTCAAAGCGAAGTTGGAGCTGATGTTTTGTTTCAATGCCAGGTCGAAGTTTTGAAGCTTCGCACACCTCTAATGAATTAACAAGTGTGTAAAGTTTCAGTTTTCTTATCGGGAAGTTTGAGAAAAGCTTTGGACAGACTAAAAGACACCACTTGGCTAATTATCCAGATATTAAAATTAACCAAGCATGTATTGATTTATTCAAACTGCTTTTAATGAATTGGAAATATTTAAAATCGTGTAAAAATTAATAGCATTGGCAAATTGAACACTTTAAAATGGCTTTCTTCTAATATAAACCATAACACATGGAAAATATTATCAATAATTAAATTAAAATGATAGTAAAATCCCACATATCCTTGTTTTTGTATTAGGTTGACTGTGACAAGGGCCCTGACTCCGACAAGGCATCATTTGCAGCATTGGTCCGTGAGTTGAGACAAGCATTCAATCCTCGAGGTCTCCTCTTGTCATCTGCTGTGTCTCCCAGCAAGACAGTAATAGATGCTGGTGAGAACATACTTACAACTAGTACACAGACAAACACACTAGTACTCTTTCAAGCACTGCATTGCTGTTAAGGGAGTTATGAATCACTTAGACTCTGCCAGCTTGTTTTCTCTCTGACAGAAGATTAAATCTTTGATCATGAAAGGATTCAATACTAAGTCTCTCTGAAGTGGTTGGAAATAATCAAATCACGCTGCATTCAATGTTAGGACTTGTTTGACTTTTCATCTTTTCTGTTTAGAAAGTTATTTTCCATAATTATGATAAATAATTGTTTAAGGGAAAGTATGATAAACCAACTCAATTTTAAATTTGTTAGCTCGTACAAAATGTACAGATTTCTAACAACAAAGCGATATATTACAAACTAAATTTGAATAATTGTTGAAAACTGTAATATACACACACATATATATAACATTACAATTATATATATATATATATATATATATATATATATGAATAGATGCATATATAATATATAGGGGCCTATATATGAAAACACAACACAACATTATATTACAACACCTGCTTTTATTAGGGTTACCATATTTTATGAAAGATAATGCAGGACACTTCATAAAAAATAATTTCAATGTTAATAGAGCATACAACTTAAAAGTTACACCCCTGCATGACAAACAAAAGTTGGTATGAAGAAATAAAAGCAAATACATATCACCTTTTTATCAAGAGAATATTTCTTGACATTTTTCAAAAGATAATCACACAAGATGTCTAAAGATTTTCTTGGTATGTCTGCAGTATTAGTTTAATCCTGTTATCTAAAGTAAATTAACTGAGCAATTATAAGAACACGTTTTATGTTATTAGGATTTGAACTATCAGTTGTTATAGCTAAGTAATTAACAGTTTTTAAAGCATCCTACATTTTATTGAAAATTAATGGTAATATCACATTTAGAATTATCACTTCAGTTTTTGTGTGAGTGGCTGAAAATTTTGGTTCGAATAACTTTTTAACTAACTTAGATGTAGTGTCTGATGTCTTGAACTGATTTTATGCATTACTGAATGATAGACAAATACGGTTTCTTTAGCAACACATTCGAGGTCATCATCAGTGCATCTGTTGATTTAAAATCAGCAGCGATATTAGAAGATGATCACATTATTTGCTGCTCGCTTGTGTTTAGCACTTTTTATATATTCTTCTATATCACCCCTTCCCTTGTGTATGACTGAGAAGTCTTCATTACACAATATGCAATCTAGACGGTCACTGACATAATAAGGTTTTAATAACTTAATCTCAGCTTGCAACTTTTCTTTGAAACTGCATTTTCTCCTTCCCATATTAAGTAAAGTAAAGAATACAAATATTTTAAAAAAGGTAGCAGACTTTTCAGGCAAACATCAAACACACAAGGATAGTTACTAATCACTAAACACATAATCACCGATAAGCCGGGTAAGCACACATATTAAAATCAGTTTGGACAACTTACACATTCGAAAGGGGTCACTGACCAGGGTTGCCAATGCTTGTTAGTGAAATTACCCACCAAGCTAACAACAATTTCCTAAAGATATCAGTACCATTCAATCAGTAAGAACATTACTAAGATTTTCTGTGCTTTTTTTTTTCTTAAATAAATTAATAATTTATTCTTCTTCGGGTTTATTCATATAATTTTCAAATAATTTCAGGCTTTAGGACCAGAAGTTTCCAACCCCCTCATAAAAACACCTGCTAGACCCATTTGGTAACTGTCCCTCCACCTCTCCATAGAACAAAACGATTCTGTCGCCGCCGTATGTATAAATTGTTTTATCACTTTCAACTATAGCACTGCCCAGAAGAATGTGCCTGTTATCCCTCTTACTCTAAAGCATGATCCAGTCTAGGTGGAGCCCCATTAAATACTATTTAATGTTTCACTATAAAACACATTGCTGATTGTGGTTTTATATATAACAATGGGCTGGTTGTACACTGGCTAGAGCTGAGATCATAGGGTAGGTTAATCTCCAATCATTGTCTCAAGCAACAATTACGATATGATTGTCTCTGGTCAAGCTAAACAGCCAATTTTCTCCCATCAACTGTTTGAGCCTCCAATAATCAGTTGATGAGAGACGAGAGATGAAAAATGACACTTGGACACAGGATGACCCGGATTCAATTCTTTTGTCCAGGTGTAATTTTCAAATCTATTCAAATATGATTCAGATAGAGCTTACTTACTTACACTATGGCACTAGGAACTCGAAAGTTCATTACCGCACTCACAAAAGTATGCCACCTATCCCTATCTTGAGAGCTAATTCTATCCAGTCTATCTCATTACACCTTATCTCTCTCAGGTCTATCCAAATGTTATCCTCCCATCTGCGTCTGGGTCTTCTCAGTGGTCTTGTACCATTGGGTTTGCCATTTAATACCTCGAACACGGTTCTAGATAGTCCCATTTGCGCTGCATGACCTGATAGAGCTGTTTTCTGTAATTGAAGGGTACAGGGAAAAAGTGGAAAGAGTCCAAATTTGAACCCAATTGAGTTAATGCTGCCATCTGTTTGATAAACATGAGACCTTTATAACGCACTAGAGATTATAGTTAAAAGAAGTCTCTGTTATATTTAAATTAATTAAAAAAAGAGTATTTACTGGGGTCTTCATGTGATTTGAGATATATTATTATTATTAGCATCGCATATTACTACCCATTCGGGTTGAGATATAAAAGTTTTTGACCTGTAAAATGTGTGTAATGTGACTTTCCCCCTTTTTTCCCCATATACCCTTCAATTATAATCATACATTCTCCAAGTTTCACCTTTCATACATGTATCTACGTTTATAGCGTTACTTCCATCTATCATGAAAGTTTGTGCCAACGTTATAAAGAAACTGATTTCAACAGGATACGATGTAAAGACACTGGGTGAGAACCTTGACTGGGTAGCGGTCATGACATATGACTTCCACGGACAGTGGGACAAAAAGACGGGACATGTGGCTCCACTATATTTCCATGAAGATGACGACTTCTTCTTCTTCAATGCGGTCAGTTTAAATATTTATTTTATATTATTTGATATATTCCATTATGAAATTGAAAATTTAATGACTCTCTATGTGTATTTTTATGTGTTGCATGTGTTAATAGTTTTTAAACTAATGATTTGATTATGACAGTGTTTGGGATATAATCACCAAACATATGGAAGAGTTCAATAACTTAGTACCTGTGTGGAATCTGTTATAGGTTTTTAATTTTGGGTTGCCAACAAATGTAAAAGATCATTGCTTTGTTATAAATGTTAAGTTTTTTATTTACATGTTATATTTTATATTTAAAATAACATAAACTTAAGTTTTCTCACAATATTTCCCTACCTACTTCTAATAATTTCTTTTTACTCAATCCTAAACAATATTTTTATACATAATTAAAAGTACTTATTCTTTTTTTGAAATGTTATTTATTTTGTGTAATATAGTCCATACATTAATACCTTTTAGGCCCTAATACAGGCATCATAATTACTTGTTAATGAGAACATATTTGTCTTTTTTTTATATATAATAAATTGTTTTATCGTATTTTGAAATATTTATTTGAATAAAATGTTTTTATCCACTGCATAGGTATATCTTTGTAAATAGCTTGTTTCTGTCATGATCAATCACATGGTTTAAATTTGTTGGTCGCCATTTTGAGGCTATATTAGTTAGACCTTTTGTGAAAGTGCTGTGAATAATCATTTTTTAAAGTGAAATAAAATTATAAAAAAGCTTTGTGCCCAACCGCAAATAAATATAAATAATATTGGCCTAAATTACTATGGTTAACTATCACATTCATACAGTATCATATATTTTCATTACAGTTATCCAAAGTGACAGATGTCAGCTATTGGTGTAGGGATACATTAGGGACTATTTCTAGTAACTTTTTGAGCTGTCATTCAAGTAAACTAAGGTCGTGAATGTACTATAGAAGGGGCTGAGAGCCATGCATGGAGAAGAGTTTTATAACTAAGCATGCTGCCAAAATCAAGTTGGTGTTTTACTCCTTTCTGCTGAAGAAGGGGAATGATGTATCCTGAAAATTTTATAATTATGTGTTTTATCATGTTTTTATTGTGAACTCTGAGGTTTACAATTTTCTGGTAAGTGTGTAGGCTTTACCTTTTTATCCTTTCAATCTTTAATTTGATCATATCCTTATGTATTAGCTCTAGATGATGGTTTAGCTAATGTTATATTAATCACCGATTTTTGTTCATGCAACACGACAGAGTTTATGATGGCACTCTCAACAAGAAATATATCACTGTTCCTCATTCCATTTTAAAACTAGATTGAAACTAAATGACCCAAATAATTTGAACATATACAGCATACAAAACAATGTCTTCAGAGTAAAAAACCCAAAACTCAAAATATTTAGCAACAATATTTATTAGAGAAGCAATACTCTAGTATTAGCTATGTTGTTTAACTCGTAATAAATTGTACTCTTTGTACGTGAAATAGTTTTTAATGTAGGCTTATTTAAGTAAAAAATAACAATGTACATTAGGCCTAGGTTTTATTTAAATATATAATGATTTAATTTAAAACCGGTATTTGATTTGGTTAGCATAATATCTTACAAATTTGTCATCAAAGCGGATAAATGTTTTTAGCTCAGGTAGAAGAACAAGTTATTTCATGCTTGAATAGTTTTCATAGACATCTTCTCTCAAGTACTAGCCACCCTTACTCCCGTTATTCCTCTACATCTGCTCTACCCTATTCTTACCCTGTCACAATACTTTAACTGGAGCTAAACATACAATGTTGCCAAACATAGGAACAAATCAAAGCTGTATGTATGATATTACAAGTAATCATGATATAATAACATGTTAACCTTACATCTAAACACCTATTCAAATTGGCAAATCATTGAGGCAAGGTTCTTCTTGATATAATTAGCAGTGCCACTAGAAAAAATTAATTTAGGAATAAGTATGGTTAGTCTCAATAAAAAAAAGTGAAAAAGAAACATATATTATCCATTGAAGACAAATTTATGACAGCTTTATTGCTTTGATAGTGGTATTTAAACTTAAAATATCATATAAACAATAAACCTTTTTAGATATATTTTTAACTGTCCAGATGAATATTTGGGGGGGACTTACCTCGCCACAACACCTCGATACATAGTTTAAGCTGAAGATATAGTTATACACTCAGCCTACATCTACATCAATAATCAATTTCAACATGAGAACTTACACAATAATAGGATAATAATGCTATATGTTATTTCCACCAGAACTATTCTATCAACTATTGGATCTCAGAGGGTGTTCCCCGTCGCAAGATAGTGATGGGTATGCCCCTATATGGACAGTCCTTCCAGTTGGCTCAAGCATCCACAAATGGGCTCAATTCCAGGGCTCCTGGACCGGGACAAGCGGGAGAGTTTACAAGGGCTGCTGGATTCCTTGCATACTATGAGGTAATGACAGAAGCTGCTAACGTTTCTAAATGCAACTTTTGAGTTCAAATAGTTTCATTTGTCTTTTGGACTTAATTATATTTTACAATGAGCTTAACACTATAACAAGATTTTTTTATCTTTGGCAAATTAGATAATGAGTGCAAGTTTGGCGGATATTGGTATTAATCTAGGACATTCCACATTACAAGTACACAGTAGGTGTACTGAGAGTTATTTTTCCAGAATTGTTTTTCCCTCTCTTTCTCCACACAAATGCGGGTACACTTCTTCTAAATATAGCCTTCCTAATCTCTTAAGCTATTTGTGTAATTAATACGTTAGCGTATAACCCAAACTAGTAGTAAGATGCAGTGCTAAAAAAAATAATTAAGGAGTGTAAACCCTAGAGATCCTTTAAGGGGTGTAAAACCTTTAGAACATTTAAGGGCTGTCACACAATGAGAACATTCAAGGGCTGTAAAACCTAGATAACCTTGAAACGGTATCACACCTAGAAAACATCCAAGGAGAATCAAACCTAGAGAAACTTTAAGTGGTGTAGACGTAAAGGCCTTATAAGGGGTTTCAAACCTATAAAACCTTTAAAGGATGTCAAATAGAGACCATCTTAGAGGTGTAAAACCTATAGCACATTTTATGGGGTGTCAAGCCTAGAAGACACTAAGGGGGTTAAAACTAGAACATACCTGAATTAATTTTCCACGGATTGTAATCAATCTCAATACACTATTGTATTATTTACTAGTTACTACTATAGTTAATAATATAGGAATAGTTTATTTTACAATCAACCTGGCATGAAGAAATAAAGATTGATACCTATTTTGTAAAACCTCCAAAATGTGGTGAATCTGAATAATATGATTGATAAAGAAAAGGATTTAGATGTCTCAAATCACATTGAAGCTAAAGAAGACATTGTGACTACTCCTACTCCAGAAATATATTTTTGAGCTTGCTTCAGGCTTCAACCTCCGCAAAGATTCAATGATTTTATGATGACTGCAATTGGTGAATAAATTGACATGGATGGGCATAGTTTGTACACTAAAGCAATTCAGAGTAGCCGAAGTATAGACTGGCAACATGCAATGGACAGTGATATCAAATCACAACAAGAAAATGAAACTTGAGTATGATAAATTACCAAGTAACCAGATGACCATATCCTGACAGTGGGTGTATAAAATCAAGAAAGATCCTAATGGAACTATCCAAACATTGTGTATGCTGTTGGAGTGTTATAAAAAAAATTGGAAAACCCAACTATAGAAAACTGGATTTGAGTCAAGCACATTTTCCACCACCTCAAGGCATGTAAAGCTATGGAAATATCTACGGGCCAAGCTTCAAGGAAGGAATTCTTGAGTGATGCTGATAATGGAGAGTGACTTGACTACAGAACAATTAACCTGAGGCGCAGTATATTTATGGAGGTCGAGTATTTTCAGGTCCTAGCCAAAGGCAAACCTCTTTTGCTATCTCAAGGTAGAAGCAGAAGTTGTTGCAGTTAAGGAATCAGCTCGTGAAATAGTATGGTTATGTAGTCTTCTGGAAGACCTCCTGGAATTGAAGAGGAACCTGGAACTTCAAGTCATCAATCAGGCAGCTATTAAATTGGCTCAGAATCCAGAGTATCACCATTGGACAAAGCATATCTGCACCAGACATTTCTTCGTGAGTGAGCTTGTCACAGAGGGCACGATAGATATTAAGCGAGTAGCCTCTGAACATCAGACGATGGATATAACGAATAAGCCGCTTCATAAACCTAGACTCAAAATGCTCTGTCAGTGAATGAGACTAGGCTAGGACTAAATAAATTGTTTAGTGAGGGAATGTTAGTAAGTATTACCTTAATTATCTGTAAAAACATTAGAGAAATTTCTTTTGATGGAATTCTTGTGCATTAGCGGTACTCTTTGGTTTGATACAAAAATAATATATATTTATATTTTCCATTTGCCAACTGTATATATTGTTTTTATTTTGTATTGTGTTGGCAAGAGAGCATTATGTCGGACAGTTAGTTGTGAATAAATGTATGTTAAATAAGTCTTAGAAATTTATTAACACCATCTGTTAGCTACACTTAACAATCACACACATTTTACTATCAAAATTTCCTTATAGAGGAATCTCTTGAATCAAACGTATACAATTGGCCAAGTTTGAGTTCAAGTTTTTTTTGTTTTGTTTTTTGTAGGTTCAATCTCAAATTCAGAATATTTCTATTTGCAGATTCCTAAATTGTTTGTAACTTTATATCTGTGATAATATATTAAGGTTAATATCCTCTTAGCTCATTCACCCATTGATTCTTTTCTATGTTCCAGATCTGTGACAGGGTGAAGAATAGAGGTTGGACTGTCGTAAAGGACCCATTGGATCGAATGGGACCTTACGCCTTCAAGGGAAACCAGTGGGTCAGCTTTGATGATGCTCACATGATTCGGTTAAAGGTTAGATACAAACAGTTTATATATTATATACAACCTATATAGCTTATCACAAATTTCCATAAATACTAAAAGCACTTATCTTAAATAAGACTTAGTTATGTGAAATGTAAATTAATACATTCTATTCTGTTTAGTATCAATACATTTATATCATAGTACTCTTAGGTGGCAACTTGGGTTTATTAATTTTAGATGGTAGATTTAGAATAATTACTTTTTTTATATATATAAATAAGGCTCTATCCTTTATCACCTATTTAATTAATATTATAGTTTGATCTATTTTTTATGACCTAAACTAAATAGTATTTCTCTTATGCTCCCATTCACTTTCCATTATGTAGTGTAAAGATAATACATGCCTTGTTGGCCACTATAAACAACCAAATTGTGCAGCGCCAAGACCAGGGCTGGTCCAAGGCAAAAGTTTTGTTTGTGCAAAACTCACATTTTGCGCCCGTCAACCCCCATCTGAAAAAACTGTGAAGAGTACTATATATGGCCATTTTAAAACTAGATCCTATGTATACCATTTTGAATGTTCCTTCCTAAATATGTCACACATCTGAGATTGTCTTTCCTTAGAATTCGGGAAATATGTTCCTTCATAACAGGATTGAATTTTGCAATCAACTCTACGAGCCCGAGAAAATTTCCATTGTTTTTGCTGTAGAGGGTTTCCCATGTTGTGTTGGGCAAGGAACTGTATGATGGCAAGATCTCTCATGAGGACATTTTTCTGCCGCTCTTTTTCCTGAGCAATTAATCTTTGATTTTTATCATCAATTGTCTTGCCAGTGTTATAACCTACTTTCTGCTTTAACTTATTTTTCGTAGAACTTTAACTGGTTAGAGGACGTCTCATGTTGGGGAAGAGTTTTTCCGATATGCCCTCAATCACAGTTTCCATTTTCATCAGATAATGTAGTGCTGGTGATTGCCGTGTTAAATACCTTGCAGCAAAAACAGTATACACTTCCCTTAGACTGGGAATACATTAGCCATCGTCTGCTGATTTTCTCACCGTTGGAGGCAATCCAATAATAATATTCGTTGCAAAATGATATTTTTGTACCGCCTCTAGGGTAGCTGTCTAATACGGTTGAGATTGGCCCTTGCTAAATAATAAAATCACGTTCAGTTGTGCTTAACACTTTGGGCCAATTAGTCGGATCTTTCAATTTGTCACTTGAATTATTCATTTCTTTGTTTGTATCATTCACATAGCTCTTATCACTGTGATCAATAATTTTCATGGTGTTAGAATCATCGGCATTAGTATTTATTAGATCCTCAGAGCAATCTTCGTCCTCCTCTGAGCGCTGTTTCAACAGATGATCATCGTTACATTGAGTTTCAATTTCACGTTATTTACTAGTGCTTGCCTTCATTAAATAATTATAAATTAGTTTAGCGCTTGACTTAGTTTCTTGTAACATTTTTGCTTTCCATTTTCTATTTTCGGCTGCAGAAAGTTTGGAAAACATTTTAGTAACTGTTTTAAAAAATAGATGTAATATTATTTAAAAAACAGAAACCACAAAAAGTAAATCATAATAATGACAGCAATACAGCATATGACACAATACACTTCACAGAGTACAGTACCTACTAAAAAGGTTTGCACCAAATTAATAATTGAAAACAAAACTTAAGCAAAATTTCACAGAACACCATATGGACTAAAAATAATAAGTAGCGAATGGTAACACGCCGAACTATAAATAAAACAAGTAAGCGATTGTCAATAAATCACTTGCGCAGAGGTTAGGTGACTGACTGAGAATAAAAACTAACACTTTACCTACCCCCCATCCCCTGCCGCCCATCAAAAGTTAGGCCTGAGCCTAACTCATAGATCGTACAGTCTCGACCCGGCAACTAGTATAGTCCCGTCACCATTGTAGTTGACAGGGGTACGTCACACCCAACAACCTTCAAAATGTATTTACTTTGTTAATGTATTCTAATGCAATGATTTGAAATAAAAAAGTACTCTGTTTGGCATGGATGTAAATATTAATTTAAGATATAAGTATTCTTCTTACAAATTACTTTCTTTAATTATACTTATAATTTCCCAGATAAAAACAAAATATATTTATTTTTGGGCCATTTTGGCGCCCCCCTGAATTGTTTATGTGTACGGTTGCACATGTAGCACAAACCTTAGACTGGCCCTGGCTGAGACACTGATAAAGAGAGTGAAGCGTCAGTTTCTGCTACCTAATGGCCTTGAAATGACCTAATTATGAGTGTCTTGAATGTGATCAAATCTGGTAGCAATCACATACATAATACATTAGTTTTTCTTGGAAACTTCAGTTGTATACAATTGACAGTAAACTTATCAATGAATTCTCAAACTTTTCACCTCTTTGAAACATTATTTTTCTGTATAAACCTATATTTTATTTTATTCTTATTATTCTTACACTTTATAATATTAGAAACACATCTTTGTTTTAAATTTGATCTATTTCATGATTGATTACAAGTTCCACTTTACTCCTAAATTTTAGTTCTTTTGTTCCTTTTGGCTACAACTTCAAAAAATAATACTTATTTTAATTGATATACACTTTAAGTACATAACTATCTGTAGACACACATTTTAAGGCGTTAGGCTCACAATATTCTTATAAACTATCCATTTCATACTTACTTGGAAAGCAATGGAGGAGGCAGAAGTGGAAATAGGAGTGGTAATGAGAGTGAAAAGCATGTATGAGGATAACAGGAGTTGTGTTAAGATGGAGAGGGGAAGGAAGGAGTAGTTCCAAATAAAAAATGGAGTAAAGTAGGGAAGTGCCCTTTCACAATTACTTTTTGCAATGTTAATGAAAATGGTCATGAATAAAGTGGCAGAAAAACTCGGGGAGGAAAAAATGAAAGCCATGATGTTTGCTGATGACTTGATGATATGAGGGAGAAGGAAGAGGAAGTAGAGGAGCAACTACAAGAATGGAATGAGGAAGTTAAAGAGTTTGGAATGAAATTTAGCATGGCAAAGTGGGAAGTGATGGTACTAACAAGGAAGAGGATAAGGCCTAATAAAGCTATAAGGTTAAATAGAGTAGAGATGAGAAAAGTACAGAATGTAAAATATCTTGGAAGCGTGATTGAGGCAAAAGGTGGAAGTAGAGAGGATTTAATGAGAATAGGACAGCAGGGAAAGCTCTTCAATAGGACCTGCGACCTGCTATGGAAAAAAGAAGTCCCCTTGAAGTATAAGGAAGTAGGTATTGTACAGGGCATACTTTGTACCTAGTCACATATGCAGTAGAAACATGTACAGTGAATGTAAGAAAGACTATGAAAATGGAGACCATGGGAATGAAGTTTGTGAGAAGCATGCTAGCTGTCATGAGGAGAAACAAGATTAGGAATGAAGTTATCCGGGAAAGAGTGAGGGTACAGGGAGTACATGATATAGTAGAGGTAGCAAGTCTGAGATGGTGTGGGCATGTAATGAGGATGGAAAAAGAGAGGATGCCGAAGAAAATGTTGGAAATGAAGTATGTAGGAGAAAGACCGCAGGGGAGGCCAAAAAAGAGATGGGAGGAGCAGATAGCAAAAAGTGTTCAAGTGAGAAGAGAAGAAAGGAAGCAATTAAAGGAGGAAGAGTGGTGGAAGGATAGAGGAAGATGGAGGCATTATATTAAAATGACCCCCTCTACAGACTGGAAACAGTTGTTGATGATGATTATTATGATTATGATTATGATGATGATTTGATATTCACCCAATAGATTAAGTCATAAAATAACTTTTGCTTAAAGAGTTAAAATATATTAAATAAAAAAATAATTAATTATATACTAGTTTATTATTCAATTCAATTAAGAAGAGTGATGCTGAGAATTATTCTGAAACTCACTTCATGTTGTCATTCACTTTTTTACATGATGGTAACATAATTTTATATCAAAAGCTTTATGCACATATTTACTGTCAAACCTCCTCTTGTTGGTTTGCGGAGACCTATCAATCAACTGCTGCATTTGATGATAGACAATTTGCTACTGTTGTGTCTAAAATAAACTCTTCACACTCTAGTTTAGCTGTCTCCCAGCATGCTCCAAGCATCAACCTGAGTGTGCACATCTTGTGTACATAAATCTATCTTCCTTCTTCACAGAGAATGAGGAAGAAGGATGGTCTATAAATATTAGAGTTTGAACTGTAAGAGTTAGTTCATTCAGTGCTATCTGGGGTCCAGTCTGGCTAAAGGATTCTAGCTAATTAAGGAAGAATGTGTTCCTATCCATTAAGTGTAAGACTACCCTTCCCTACTTCTCCCAGACCTATGATAGTTATATCCTTAATCCCTCCTATAACTACTATAGCAGATCAAACCAGTTAGTCTTGGATCCTTAACTCCTCCTAGAACTGTTGCAGCTGATGTACAAGCTCCAATTATATGCTTCTTGTCTACTAGAGTTGTTGCAGCTAATACCATAAGCTTCACTCACATCCTTCCATCATAATATGACTGTTGTTGATTCCACCAGATTTGTTCTTGTTCTTGCAGTTTACACTCATATCCTTGCAACCTCTACTCACAGTCATGTATCCTTGCATCCATTAACTGTAGCAGTGTGTAAACTATATTGGAAACATGATTGAGGCAAAGGGTTAGAGTAAAAAAGATTAGGTCTGTGTGGGATCAAAAAATTCGAGGAAAGAGCTCGGGAAATTAGATGTTCCTGAATCTCGAGTGGGAAAATTAATGTCCTGGATTTTTTTTGGGGGGGGGGAATATATATATATTATTCAAAAGTTATGATTAAGAAACGTCTATCCATGTCATGTCTGTATTTAATGTTCATTAACAATATTATTAACGTTATCTTATGTTAATTAGACAGGTACCCTAAACTTCTGTAGCTTTTATCAAATTACTGCAAGAATAAATATTATTCAAGATTATATTCTGCTAATTTTAAAGGTGTTGATTATTGTCAAATGTTGCTTTGACCTTATTAATTCATCAATCAAAGGATGAGTTAGAGGCTTTAGTATGTTGATCATGTCCCGAACACCCCTAACCCCTTGAACCCCAACATTTTATAAATTTCACCTCTGTAGAACTTTCCTCAGACTCTGAACTAAACACTTCACCTGACACCACTATCTGATTTACTCTCACTAGTATGGTCACTGTCATCCAAAATATTATGAAAACAATGATACTACAGTTACTTCCTCTTGAATGGGGAAGTAACTGTAGTATCACTGTTTTTCTCCCCTTGAATTATTCTAAATTAACATATATTTTAATAATATTCATTTAGTTTATTGTCATACTAAAGTAAATCTTATGGCTGACCTCAGCTTCCCACACTTTTACATTTTGCTATCCATGCGTATGCAGAGTTGAGAATTGCCTTATCAACAACTTTTTGGGACCTCCTCTATCTAGTTCACAGTCAACACAACTGAGCGCCATTAAATAACACACCAATGCTAATAATTTGTTATTTCGACACAAATTGTAATATTTCTTCAAATCATTATTTGTTGGGTTTTTTTTTTTTTGTTGCTATTTGTGGAGTGGTATATCTTTAAACATTGACTTCACTTGACATTTGTGTATTTCTTGTACTCTATAATTTTTTTCAACCAGATATTTCCTTAGCGTTTGTTACTTATTTATTTATGTTTTAGTATTTAATCAACAATTTTTCTTACTTGACATTTGCTATTTTGTCACATACATTGTTCTTTAAGACATGGTAATATGAATCTATTATATTACTTTTATTTTTATTTGTAGAAAGTAATATTACTTATGTTTTAAACTCATATTTTTTAATTTAGTCACCAGTTTATAAGTAGCTAGGATTTAATAAAAGAATCTATGCCAAAATTATAAAATGTTATGTTAGTAAGTAAAGTGTATGTTTATGTATGTGCAGTCAGAATATATTCGTGCCATGGACTTAGGAGGTGGCATGGTATGGGCACTAGATCTTGATGACTTCAGAAACAGATGTGGAGATGGGCCCCACCCACTGCTCAACACAATACGTTCTGTATTGGCTACACCGGGGACAGGAGCACCAGGTCAGCCAACATACTAACTTTTTCTACACCTCCCCTGAATTTTCATGGGGTGGTCGATTTTTCCCCTATCTTAGGAATGATACTATTTTGTTTTTTGGTAATAAGAACGTATAAATGTCATGTTTCTTTAATAGTTGGATTTTCGGTCAGTGGTTTGTGAATGTAGGCTAAGTATGCTTTTTTATTCAGTCTTTTCTCACATTGAGATGACTTGATTCTGGATAAGTTGAGTGTTTATGTTTAAAATAGCTCTGATGAATAGTAATAGGTATATGACTTAGTGCAATAGTTGATTTACAATTTCCTCTAGATTAATTTTTTTAAATATACATACTACATATATATATATATATATTTGAATGATTGTGGTTTACTAGAATTGGCCTACTTTTGGGACTATAATAATTGTACCCTTATACTTATAATTTATAAAGCTTGTGTTTTCCCACATCTTCCAATACATTTTAGGCCTGAATTACCAATTCAAGACTGCAAAATGATTAATAATTGGTTTAAGTATTAGATTTGTTATGCTAAGTATTCGAAACTATCCTTTAACCTTCATTTAAACAATCCAATAGACCAGTGTTAAAAAATGGAAATGCCACATAGCTGAGGGTGTAAACATGTTCATGATTTTTGAAAGGGGCTAGGGTCAAAACAATTTTGTGGGGCACCTAGTAATGAAATAGGTACATTTCCTACTTAATTACATTTACTTTTTAGTCAAATAAATGAAAAACACACAGTAATATTTTGTGTGTGTGTTTCTAAGGGATGATAATACACAAAGTTTACATTGTAAAAACATGTTAATAATCTAATATTATTCAACACAGTAACACGCTCTTAATTTATTATTCCCCCAGCCCCCTTAAAGCTACCAACATAGTGATTCAATAATCACACAATTGATGAATTCTTCCATAGTTTCATCGCATTCCAACTCATTCAGCATTTCTATATTATTTTGCGCTGGGATCACCTCGTGGTTATGTCAAAGTCCACCGAGATGACAGCGTTCGAGTATTGAGGCCAACTCGAGATAGTAAAATTGTGGCTAAACCACTAGGGATCAGTCACTGGAGGAATAAAACCCACAATCGTGGCATGAAAAAGGGATCAACCAAAATGGGGTGATGCAAATGGATTGTCCCTTTATGGTTTACCACTTTTTCATGCTGCCATTTGGGATTTGCTTCCTCTTACAATGAGTTGGTATCTCTCGTGGCACTTTTTCCATCTTCATACCTGCTGGTTTGTCTACCCCAGGCCCTTAATTAATTGACTTAAGACTTAAAGCGTATGCAAGAACAAGACTTAGCAAGCCCGGAGTATAAGTAAAGTCAATGGCGCATGGATTTGCTTGCTAGCACAATTCTGGTCCCGAGAAAACTTTGGCTGTACTTCACTCGTACTACGGTGCGCATAAACTATTGATAATAATTTGTTACTTCTTTGTTTTTGCGAAAGAATATAGTGGGCATAGATTATCTAGATTTTAATAATCCAACTACTCAATTATTATATATCGACATAATATAGCAGATTAAATTGAAAGTTTTATGAAATTATATACTGATCAAACCACACTCACCTTTTGGAAACTACCGGTAATTAAAATTCCTGGTTATTTCTTCCTACACACTCTATTTTCTATCATCATGTGATTCTTGGTCTTTTCTAGTAAATATATTTGCTTTTCCTCAATGAAAACTGTTTTTCACATCACTTTAACAAATCTTTATTTGTCTATGAACAGTTTTGTTAACTTTATTAGCAAAATCATCAATATAGAAGGCAGTGGATGTAGATAATTTATATTTCGTTGGTGTGTGTTACCTCTGTGTAAGATTTTATCATGTGACTGTTAGCAAGACATTCTAGCATGCCACTTGATAGACTTGATCTGGACTTAACTTCGACTTTACTTGCAATCGACTTGTACCTGGATCTTGCTCAGCATCATTCTTGCATACCGCCCTTAATGTTCATAATACTGTACAACTTTGATTGCCAATAGATACATTCAGCAAATACAACCTTTCTGTTATGTGTGACCACATAGACTAAATGGGCATGTCACCAATCCAACTTTGCTAGCGTGCACCTAGTGCCATGATAGCACCTAGAGCCATGATAACACTTCTTGTTTGAGGCAAGACGTTCTTAAAAGTCACCATTCTTAACTCAAAACCTTATCACTACTTATCACTTGCCTCAATTGATCCCTAGCCACGGCTTTCTAGATCGAGCTTGCCTCAATATGCTAGTGCTGTCAAGCCTCAATTGATCCCTAGCCACGGCTTTCTAGATCGAGCTTGCCTCAATATGCTAGTGCTGTCATTTCGGCAGATTTTTACAGAACCCGATGTGATACTGGCACTGTATGAATAATACACATATAATTTAGAAACTGTCAAGTCATTATGCTCTTCAAAAAATGGTTAGTGATTCTTCTCAGAATCAAAACGATAATCACCCATTTTGGTATATCGGGGTTAGAATCCCGGTTAGGTGTACTGAGGGTGGTTTTTCCTAAATGATTTTCCACCCTTCCTCACAAAAAGGAGGTGTTATGGAAATAATATTGTTGTTTATGGCTATATCTTGGTAATTGTTACTATTTTACTGAAGTCAAATGGTTTGGTCCTATGGTCCTTGAGTAGGAATAACATACTTTTTCATGTGTGCTGTCTCACCACTGTGGCGGGACCATATTCCTTACTAAAGAGCTAGTAGTTTCTGAAAACCTCTCTGTCTAAAGAATGATTCAATTAATATGATGTCTTGACTATAGCTTCATAAAACAGCTGGAAAAATAATTATTGCCTTGGACTCGTGAACAAATACCTTTCCGAAGTAGGCTTATTTGTTTCTGTTGCAGGAGGAACCATTTTATTTTGGTCATTGAGTGCAGAATAAGAACATAATCTTCTATTTTCCCTGTCTTAGTTTCCCAAAAAACAATGAAACATTTTGTCAGTGCTCTGACTGTATTGTACCGTCTTTCACCTCCACCTAGTCAATGCAATGGAAGCGTAACGGAGGGTAAAAGAAATACAAGAAATAATGTTGACAGTTTATTTAGTATATCAAAAATAGGCTAATGTACAAAATCAGAGGACCAAAAAGGGTCCGGAACATTCATAACAGAAAACACTCCGTGGAGCATACGACCTAAAGGTCACCAAGTTAAATATAGATTTAAAGATTAGTTCATAATTCATCAAAGTTACCCAATTCATTCGTATGGTTCGTGGATAACATCTATATTGTGAGAGTCTAATAAGTAGGATGCTCGTCCTGGCTCCAGCAGCCTAAGCTAGTCTTAGCTATATATTCTCCTTCCACCATGTAATCAACATAAGTCTCAACAGACTATAAGCAACATCTCTGTATACTTTGCCAAAATAAAGTTTGTCCCATTTGAACGCAATTTGCAAACTTCCTATCACCTTGCATTACATAGCAAAATCTTTATACATACAACCATATTTAAATATCATTAGCTAGAAATTTTATTACCTAAATATTTGCTTGCAAAAGTTTATAAGACTCTCATTAAAGTCAAACCTACTACACATTTCTGTCACTAGTCCTACCAGAGTTCCTAAAGAAGAACCCTATACAACATTTAAAATGTACATGGTGTCTGGTACACAACTACCCTACTCATTTGATATTTACAATTAATCTCTTCATAATTTATATTTAACATTGAGCCGTGCTCTCAGTCTAAACCTCATAAATGCAACAACAAGGTATGTTAACCGTCAGATGTGCCATAATGGGCTGTTCCCATTAACTAAATCTAATCAAGTCTTTCAATATTAATTTCATTTTAAACCTATGCTAACATAACGTAGCTCAAGGATATACGTGCCTAACATATAACGTACATTAAGAACCTAAACTTAAGTATCATATAAATATACTGTTTAACCCTCTGGTTGAAAGTACCCCAAGTTCGACTAATTAAGGTAAGAGAGTACATAGCGCTCAAAGTGCGTCAAAGGAATTTAAAGTTAATCTCAACGAGTCGTGGTTACGCCACTTAAAACTCATTAACAATGAAGCAATCGAAATCAATCGAAGTTAAGTCTAACAGTGAATTTGGACAATAGTTCCCCCCATAATAACGCCGAAAAAGAATTTAGAAAAGTAAATAAATATTCCCAGAAGAGACGTTTAACAACGCTCTCACCTTAATGAAGCCTCCGATGTAATTAGTAAAGATTTGAAACATACAATCTGTTATATACGATTTGCCAGCGTCGATTCTGACCTCAGAGAGGGGAATTCGGAGGGGAGAGGGAAACAAAAGAAAGGACACGACTAGCGCTCCAGGTGGGAAAAGAGGGCAACTCTGGTAACATAAAGATAGCGCTGTTAGCATTTAATTAGAACAACCGGAAACTGGTTGAGTCAAGTTTGATGATTTCTTCTTCGTGGTGGGCGGGGCCTCGATCGCCGGCGAAGTGAAGTCAGCTGGCCCGCCTTCACTTGGTGTTGAGATATTTTTGTGTGTGTACGCGAGCATGATGACTGATTGGACGGGCCGTCCACAGGGCAGTTTGGTGAGTAGAGGCCCATTATACTTGGCGTTGAGTCGGTTGAGCTCGTATTTGTTGGTAACATCGTTACAATATGTGTTAAGACTGTACTTACAACTTCTTTAGACTCAGAGACAGTCTAAGATTAACTCTGAAGGGTCTTACTGAGATACCTTAGTGAGATTGAAAATAGTACTACATTCCTACACCTCTGTCAGTACCAGTATTGTAATTGTTACAAGTTAGTGTCCTTATTGTGTAGTGATGCAGCCATCAACAGTCAGTCCACAGCTGCCTCCCTCTGACTGGCAGCAGACTACACCGGCATCGTCTATAGACACGAGTGCTATTCCTAGTGTTACCACTACAACACGACCCTCCACTCCAGGTACAAGTGGCACCACTGGAGATTTCAAAGTTGTCTGCTACTTCACCAACTGGGCTTGGTACCGGTAAGATATCTCCTCTAGCCTCTATAACAAGGATAGTTGTTTGTGTTACAGTGTACAGCTACATTCATAGAATATTAAACAAAATACATTGTATTGTTAAGGATGCAATGACCACTGAAGTTGAATCACTCTAATTGGTCAAAAATGCTTAATATTCTGATGTAGATATTTCTAGAAATGTATGTCTTTAGAGACTTCAAAAATACTTTTTAATGATATTTATTTCAGGTACACAATACCTTTTTATGGAAAATATTATTTTGACTTAATAGGTAAGGCTACACTTTTTTTAAAGCTTCCACTTTCTGGCAAGTTTGTAGGCATTGCTATTTTATTATACTTCTAATAGCCATTGGATCCTTTCAGTTAGTGCCATTCTTTCTTTTTTTCACTCTTGATAAATATAATTAAAAACATTTTAAAAAAAAGCACAAAATACCAAAGTATTCTATGTACAAAATACTTGAAATAATAATAATAATAATGATGAAGATGATATTGTATTTTAGATAAAAAAAAACAATATTTTCAAAATGTATGCCAAAATACAAAACGCTGAATAAAAAAGGACTCTAATTCAATATACTACAGAAAGTATGCCATAGAACATTTTCTGGACAAACGACCACCCAATTCTAAGCTATCCACTAGCTTCATACTTGTAAAAAAAAATTCCTCTTCATGGACAGACACTACCTTCAAATCCGAGGGACGGCAATGAGCACACATATGGCCCCGGCCTACGCAACCTCTTCACGAGCAAACTAAATGCCAACTTTTTGCAATCCGAACCCTTGCAACCACTCTGCTAGATAAGATTTATTGATGACATCTTCATGATTTGGACAGATTCTAAAACTAATTTATTACAGTTTCTGAACAGGTTGAATAACCATAGCACTCTCAGATTCACCTGGAACCTTTTATAACACCATGTCATATTCTTGGATCTAGAACTGAACCTTCATGAGGGAAACATAAACACCACAGTAAACACCAAAACCACTAACCATCAACATTATCTCCATTTTCAAAACAATCATCCTCTTCATGTAAAATACTCTCTACCCTATAGCCTAGCTACCTGAGACAAATGTATATGTTCTGAGGAAAAATACCTTAACAACCAATGTTAACAACTCTTCAAGGCTTTCACAGCCCGAGGATACCCTAAACACATAGTCAATAGTCAAATAAACAGAGCCCTATCCAATCAAGAAACAACCTTCCAGTGACATACCGCTCACCACCCAGTATTATGAAGGACTAGACAAACTCAGATTTATCCTAAAAACAGGCTACAATAGCCTAACCTCATCACCTCTCCACAAAATCTTCTCAACATTACTCCAAGAATCACATTCAAACGCCCCCCTAATCTCTGCAACATTCTGGTTTACCCTGAATTTCCTGACCCAGCCAAACAACATCAGGCCAAGGGTTCCTACTCTTGCAACAAACTGAGATGCAGTACGCACAAAATTCACCAACCGTCCAACTCAATCATCAGCAGACAAACACAAATTAAATAGGTACCCCATGAAGGGCCACTATGACTGCTCCACAGTAAATCTTATATACCAGCTCAGATACAATGCAACTACTGCATTGCTGAATAAAGTGGCCTCACCACAGGAACACTCAGACAACAAATGAATGGTCACCGTTTTGATAACAACCATGACAAACCAGTAACACTTCATGCCCAAATAGGTGGGAACTTGTTCACCAATATATAACCAAATCCAGGCAACCTCAGTGGTCTCAACCTTAGATAACCTTAATAATGATTAAATATAATATAAATACAACATTCTATCCGTATAGCAAGAGTAAAGAAACAAGACAGAATAGGCAAAGGCAGAATCCATGCCTAAACCTTTTTTTGAATCAAGAAATGGGCAACAACAGAATCTATGTGACCATGATCAACCTCTAGCCATGCTGCCATAGTCCAGTCTGTGTTTTAATCTCTTCTGCTAATGAAGAGGTGTTTAATACACAAGTGGTAATACTAGCCTGTAGGTCCTCAATGATATGATCCCTCACACTACATAAACATTAATTTCAATCCCACCGAGATACAAACAAAAGTTGGGTTGGCTATCATCTTGAGTGTAGATTATGAATCACCAAGCTTTGACATTAATCAAACAGTCTATTTTATAAATAATATAATAATATTAATAGATTATGTTTTTTTTAGCACCGTATATTATTACCCGTTCGGGCTATATGCTTATGAACTAATTACAATAGTGGTTTTATGGATTTAAGTTATATTTAGAGGAAGTGGCCCAGATTTGTGTGGAAGGAGAATGAAAAGACATTTTGGGAAAACCACCCTCAGTACGCATAACCGATATTCGAACCGTGGTCTCCCTGTTATCACCAGTCTAGTCTTAGACCGGCGATTCTTAACCAGGGCGCCGTGAAAGGTTTTTTGGAGGGCCTCAAAAAAATAATTTAACATGTTATTTGCTTATTAATGAAGTTGATTATCTTAAATTTTATTTTTTTGGAAGAAAGAATCTGATGATTGAAAGCATGTAAGTACAGTAGACTCTCGATTTTCCGGGGTAATGGAGAGGAGGGGAAGCAAGTATACAAATCATGGATAGTATAAATAATCCCCATCTGTTTACCATCACTATTAAAAATTTGCTGCCCTTTGTTTCAACTTATTTATGTGAAAAGGTACTCTCCACAGTGGTAAATATTAAAACGAAGCAGTGAAATAGACTCCTGCATGCGAATAGCTTTAAGTAATACACATGAAACAAAAAGAGATAAATTAGTGGAAAGTGTTCAACAGCAGAGGTCCGATTGAATATATTTAAGTAAGTTAATTTATGTTTTTTTATTTGTTTTTTATTATAATTAGTAAATAAAGCCACTATTTTATAATAAATCTTAATGATTACTGAAAGTAATCATATTCTAGGTTACTATTGAGGTTCCGATAGTAAAAATAAAAACTTTTGTAAATCATAAATCATTATTGAGATTATGGTGCAAGTAGTATACAAATAGTACATCATTGTAGCAATGAAGCTACACGGTTATTACCAGTATTAGATGAGCCTTTCCCCTGGATATCAATGACGAGAATGAAAATTAGAGAGGTGTGGTGTTTTTAACATAAAATAATATAATAACAATTAAAATAATCTAAGCCTACTTCCATTCTTTATTATTTAGAATAATATGTTAAAAAGCCACATGGATATATGCAGGCATGTTATAACAAATTTAAGCTGCTACCATGTTGGAGAAGCTATTATATGTTTATTTAGAGCATGGGGGCTATCAAAGCAGTCCCAATATTGTCTTTTACAGTTTTTATAAGACCTTGAACCTTCTATTTGAAGGAAACCAAATATTCTTCCAATATTTATTTCATTACAATACAGAAGAGAGTTTGGAACTAGAGATGTAAGGCCATGGAAACAAGTAACTTCATAGTGTCCTGATTGCTTTGCTGCTAGCTGCCTTAACCAAGTTCTAAAAATATCAAAATGAAGACAAGTCAAGTTTCATGGTAGCTTGGAATATACCATGTAGTGCTAATATTGCTCATATTATTCACAAAGAATGTATGTTCTGCTCGTCTTAGAGAGTACAACTTTAGTTCAGGGATTCCCCACATAACTGTGGGTGGAGCGGGTAAATCCCCAACATCTATCAATCTTATTGTCTACTCACATAATTTTAGTAATGGTATACCTTTTATTTTAGAAAATTAAAGAATTATTGTAGCCATATTAATTATGTAGTGAAATAAGTTTAAGATTGCATAATGTATAAACATTAATGTTCCCCATATAGTAATTTATTAACTGGTTTACCTTGTGTTTACAACATTCTTGTCACTACTCATTCCCGAATTCTCCAATTTTAATCCCTCCTTTCATAGGGTTGTGTTTTCAAAGCTCCTTGTCTTAATCCTTCTTAGGGCTGTGTTCCCAAAGTTCCCACTTTTAGTATTTTCCTATGATCATACTGCCAAAGTTCCCTGTTAAATCTCTCCTTAGGTTGTGTTCACAAAGTTCCCTCTTTTAAGTTTTAATCCTTTTTAGGGTTGTGTTCCCAAAGTTCCCCGTTTAAATTCTTCTTAGGGTTGAGTTCCCAAAGTTCCCCGTTTAAATCCTTCTTAGGGTTGAGTTCCCAAAGTCCCCCGTTTAAATCCTTCTTAGGGTTGTGTTCCCAAAGTTCCCACTTTTAATCCCTCCTAGGGTTGTGTCCTCAAGTCCCTTGTTTTAATTCCCCCCTAGGGCTGTGTTCTCAAATCCCCTGTTTTAATCCCTCTGAGGGTTGTGTTCTCAAGTTCCCCTGTTTTAATCCCTCCTATGGTTGTGTCCTCAAGTCCCTGTTTTAATCCCTCCTAGGGTTGTGTCCTCATCCCCTGTTTTAATTCCTCCTAGGGTTGTGTCCTCAAGTCCCTTGTTTTAATTCCCCCCTATGGTTGTGTTCTCAAGTCCCCTGTTTTAATCCCTCCTATGGTTGTGTCCTCAAGTCCCCTGTTTTAATCCCTCCTAGGGTTGTGTCCTCATCCCCTGTTTTAATTCCTCCTAGGGTTGTGTCCTCATCCCCTGTTTTAATCCCTCTGAGGGTTGTTGTTCTCAAGTCCCCTGTTTTAATCCCTCCTATGGTTGTGTCCTCAAGTCCCTGTTTTAATCCCTCCTAGGGTTGTGTCCTCATCCCCTGTTTTAATCCCTCCTAGGGTTGTGTCCTCAAGTCCCTGTTTTAATCCCGCCTAGGGTGTTGTTCCTAAAGTCTCTGCTCAACCAAATGTTTCAGTCAAAGCGGAGGGAAGTTTCTTCCCAGTGATATTGACCCTGAACTCTGCACTCACATAGTTTATGGATTTGCGGTTCTTAATGGAGATCAATTGCTAATTCGCCCTCATGATACATGGGCTGACTATGATAATAGTGAGTAATGTTTAATTATTTATTAAGCACATACTTTATTTATATGATTAATTCTACTAAATATGTGTTTGGATACAGGGTTTAAACTCAGTATACTGGTGATTGTAGACGAGTGCCAAAGGCAACATCTAGGTCAAAAATAAGAGAGATGTCCAGCATACTTACCTGGGTAGTGCAAGAGTAGTATTAAGTTTAATCTCTAGCTTTTGCTAACCCCAATAATAATATTTTCTTCACGAGTTTAGAATGGACCAACCAACTGTTGACATGGTCACAATATTGTTTCCATGTGTACTATTTATGTGACAGTAAAATGTTTAAAAAGGTTTAAAATATAGTATTTTTCTTTCCTAAATGAAAATAATATTTGTTCAATAACCAAGGCCCCTAATTGATTGGAATTAATTATTCCACTTTTATGTTTGTGACTTTTAATGTATTATTGTATGTTTTTTTGTCAGAGTTCTATGAGAAGGTGACGGCATTAAAACTGAAAGGACTGAAGGTCCTGCTTGCTATTGGTGGTTGGAATGACTCGGCCGGTGACAAGTACAGTCGTTTAGTGAACAGTCCCGGAGCAAGAGCAAGGTTTATATCACATGTGCTAGACTTCATACAGCAACACAACTTTGATGGCTTGGATCTGGACTGGGAGTATCCCAAATGTTGGCAGGTTAGCTATATTTGATGTGTCTAGTGATATTTTCAAACTACAACTTACAACTGTAATAACAAAATAATAGTTATTATAACCAAAGGGTGAAAACAAAGTTTGTGAAATGCTCTCATCAAAATACTTTATAATAATTATTCATATAATTCATTCATCAATACAACTTTACATTTTTGAAAGATGGCACATGGGCACAGGAATCAAACCAAGAAACCTTATTTACACGATTATTATGAATAGGGTGTTGCCTACATTTTCACTTGTACTTTACATATTTTGTTAAAATATTAGTCTTCTTCAGAATAAATGTGTTCATTTTACAATTCTAATACTAAAATACACTTAGGCTAGTCATAACCTAGAATGTGATTGTGTTTTTATGCAACATTCACGTAAGAATCATCTTTGCTGCACAAGTGTGGACAATTTACATGAGGAATATATAGATTCAAAATAAAACTAGAAGTTGGGTTGAATTTCAAAAAAGGCCAAGAAACTGTTCAATCTAATAAAATACTTTTCTAGCATTATTAAAAGGCTTTAATTAAAAGGAAATCATGCTATAGTTAAAAATAAGATGGGCCTAAGTTCATGATAAATAAAAAATAAAATAAAAAAGAATTATTATTATCATTATAAAATGCAATACACAGTAAGTGGATATTAAAAAAAAAAAATCCTTGCACTGGCTTTGTTAATGTAGCTTATTAAACCAGCCTGTAGGCATTTAAGTTTAATATATTTTGAAAAAAAGCAAAGCTATACATACAATTAAGTATTATATGAATGGTGGAGTTTGGGTGATGAATGATTATAATTATGGACATAAGTCATGTCTCGATTATAGTCAAATAAATAGAAAAATGACAACTGGACAGGGGAATAGAACCCAGTACCTTTGGCTTAGTCTGCCTTAAACTATGAGTGAAGAATGACCCTGAACATGGGACAACCTCTGGATAGCTCAGTGGTAGAGCATTGGTGCACTAAGTCGAAGGTCCCAGATTTGATTCCACTGTCCAGGTGTCATTTTTCAATTTATTTGATTAATTTATTTTGTAAGTCATCCAAGTTATTACAAATCACTCAGAATATGATTATCAACAATATGTTTCTATTCTTGTATCAAATAATAGTTAAAAACTAAATTTTAAAAGAAAAATTTGAAAAGTCAACAGTCGTAACTTTATTTTCTAGCTTTATTGCCCAAAGTCTTACATAGGTCCAAAATTCAAATTTCATCATCTTATCAATGCTTTTCAGGACGACAGAAAAGTATAAAGAATAGTTTTATAATAATTTCAATAACAATTTAATAAGCAATATAAAAAAAAAAATCCATGAATTTTTGTCTTGTAATGATTTTTTTTCAAGGTCGTATGACAATGCTTGAACCAAAATTATGTGATGAATAGAGGGACATCTGAATGAAATTTTGCCCAGGAACATTATTACAATATACTCTCTTGAAGTTTCAAAATAATTGTTGTCTTAATTTTGGTCCAGAGCTAAACATTTATTTAGAGGAACATAAGTGATTTAAAGCCTATTTTAAGTAGATTTAAAATGCATATATGATAAATCCATAATTAATATATATAATACATTAAAATATGATTTTTATAGATAGCTACAATTCTGGCCAGTAGTGGAAAACGTTTTAAAGTCATATTTCTTACTGGACAGCTCAACTTACTTTGCTAATGCTATTTTTTTATGTCATTGTTGTAATTTTAAAATATACATACAAGTTAAAAATAAATTTAGATGATAGTTCCTTAAAAGTTTAAGCCAACATTTTATTCATTTAACTTTAGTGAAATATTGTATTGCCAAAGTGTTATCTATCCAACTTACTTATTCATGTGACTAGGTGGACTGCAAGAAAGGACCCGACTCTGACAAGGAGGCATTTGCTGCATTAGTACGTGAGCTGAGTATGGTATTCAAACCTAAAGGTTTGCTACTGTCTTCAGCTGTGTCGCCCAGTCGAGCTGTCATCAGTGCGGGTGAGTAGAAGCTATTGGAGGGAACAGCAATACAATTTAATGAAAGTATCACTATAATTCTCTTGATTTTAGAATATATATTTATGTTGTGAGGATTTTTGATATTTTTATATATGAGATAAAATATTATATCCCTATCAGCAGACTGAGAAGGCTGTCAGTGGGTTTTTATCCACAATAGTTTTATTAGCACGTCTTACTACTCGTTAGGGTATTATGCTAATAACATACTAATTACAATAATCTATTGGGTATTGGGAAGGTTTAATTTGGAGGAAGTGCACTCATATCTGCATGGAGGGAGAGTGAAAAATCATTTAGGGAAAAAAACCCTCAGCGCACCCGAACGAGATCGAACCCCAATCTCCCTGTCTTCAGCAGTTTAGTCTATTGCGAGAGAAGTGCCTTGGACCGTGCAGCCACCGAAGCGGGTCTTCACATTAGTTTATGCTTAAATAGCTTGGCATTCTCATGAAAGAGTGGCCACTTGGCGTCTTGGTCTCCTATCAACCTAGTAGCCTGTTAGTATTTTTACTATCAAAAGGGCTGTAAAAATATTTGTTTCACATTCAGAAGTAAGGCCCCTTATGACTAACCTTACATAACTGAAATAAGATTAATTGTTGACTTTTTAACAGTGTTTCACTATGAGATGTGGCACCATACTCATACAGTGAGATAAACTCAATAAACAACTAAAAAATCTTTTAATATCAATTATAATTTTAAAAATGCTTGCACTGAAATAAATATTGAAAAAAATCTTCTTTTTATCATAAATCACCAACAACTGGATTTAATAAGTATAAGTTTTAGCTATCCATCGTGATGTTAAAAATTGTTTAATGAAACTGATAAATCAGTCTCACATTACAAAACTCCCCATTAAGACACAATGAATGATAAGTTTCTTTGTTCACTTTTTGTTGTTGAGCCAGATATATAGCAAATGTGTTTTATCTCAGGCTATGATGTCCCTGTGCTGTCACAATATCTTGACTGGATCGCAGTCATGACCTATGACTTCCATGGTCAGTGGGACAAGATCACTGGTCATGTTGCGCCCATGTACCCGCATCCAGAAGATGTGGATGTCACATTCAATGCTGTAAGTTTACCCTCTTATGATATCTCACATCATTTATCCATCACGCTTTTTATCTTCTTTCCAAAACAGCAAGAGAAATAGCATACATTTCATCAATATAGCCAATTTTCTATTTTATTATAAGTTGGAGTTGGAAATTAAATCTGTATTTTTTAGAAATCAGAATTTTTTTTATATAACATAATTTATAATTACAGTGAAAATACAGTAGGAAATATTTTTTGAAAAATACAGACTTTTTTTTCATTGTAGGTACCTTATTCCTGGGTGTAACTATACTATCATGCTAATATGTAAGATTGAGGAAGGTAGAATTTAGAGTAAATATACTAACATTTGCTTGAAGGTGGAGAGGGAAATTGTTTAAGAAAAACCACCCTCAATATACCCCAGGTCAGGGTTCAAACACTGACCTCCCTGTCACTGGCAAACCAGACTAGATAAGCCTAACACTTAGGGCCAGTTTCATAGTCAGACTTAGTGAGCCTAAAGTGCGAGTCGATACTAAATACAGGACGACACCTACCTAGACCAAAATGGAACGGGCCAGTTTCGCATATGAAACTGGCCCATTCCATTCAATTTCAGGTAGGTGACGTCTTGTACTTAGTATAGCGCCGCATTTGATGCGTACTAAATCTGACTATGAAACTGGCCCTAAGTCTGCATTCACTCCCAAGGCAGGATTTACCACACCTATTATAATATCTTTTTCTAGAAAACATTACTTTTACAAAATTTCATAGATAATCAATAGTCAGGGAACGTTTATATATAATCTGTGGTGGTTGGTGATGTAGAAACTAGGGTGTTTACAAAAATAAAATTGTAATGAAGAATATTGTGCAAATATATACATATTTAGTTTAATTATATCAAGACAATACTAACATAAATATATGGGTCCATATAAAGTTTAATTAAATCAACAAAGAACATGCATACGTATAAATAGGCCTATATAAATTATATACATTTATACATACATACACATATTTATGTAGGTCTACATACGTGCAAATAAAGTAACTATATAAATCTACTTACCACAAAGCTATACCATAGTGAGCCAGGCAAGATAAATTCGCTTTTCTTCAGGTTAAATGAAGAGTACATAATGTTCCCTGACCTTACTACATTGACAATAATGGCATTCTTGTGGAAATGTGAATTTTTGTGCTTTTAACTTTTCTCGCTCATATGAAATAGTCTGATTAGCCATGCTTTGTTCATATATTTAGCTCTTTACAAAACAACAAGAAAGCTAAACAACACAAAGAATTTATTGAATGACAGCCACATAGTTAAGAATATTTTAAGTAAATGTTAACTTAGAATTTGCTTTTGTAATCACATTTTTTTGTTTTGCATACTTTTTCAATTAAATTTTGTTTATCAGATCCTAACCTTTTAGTTACTCTACTATCCTGATAAATTAATGTATCACTATTTTTAATATATTGCAATGTATTCTTCTTTAAAAAAATATTTAAAACAAAAAAAATTCTGATGTCATGTCTATTTACACTTTCAATAAGCCAATACGCATTTTATAATCTAATTATATACATAATTATATCCTATATATGGTGACACAAGGTTTAAATAAAGTTTTTTTTTTAAACTTCACTTCCAAATTACCAATCAAAAGAAAGACAATTACCATACTTAAAATGATTAGTCCAAACTACTTGGTTACTTACTCTCAACTGAATCATGACTGGACTCATGAGAGTCATAAATGTCCCAGTTTGCTTGGATTAGATTGATTGGCTCGACTCTAGAGGGGGAGCTAGAAAAATACTAAAATGTCCACAGCAAGGTAGTGCACATTTCCAAGCTAAATCTCCATAAGAGCTATGTAATTCTGTCATGCACATGCACATTAACACTTTTTCTGTAACAAATAATTATAGCATTCACACTGTGCTGCCAAACTGCCTACAAGACCCTATTTCCCACACTCATACTTGACACAGTTACAAACATTAAATCAGAAAATCGCTTACCACATTAGAAGAAAGTGATTGTTTAGTGTAATAAATTATCACATGAATCTAGATGTACTAATTAATTATTTAAAACTAAAGTAGTATATAAATGTAATCAAAATATTGGGGGTTCATGTGTATATGTGCTCACATACATGAGCCTCCACTGTATATAATATGTTTATTTTGTAAAAATACTAGGAGATACAAATATTTTTATTTATGATAACTCAAAATAAATTCTATTTTCCCATGATCAAAAATATAGATTTATTGATTAATTTTGGTTTTAAAAAAATGATGTAAAATAAAATTATACTTTTCATAGGAAAGGCTAGAGATTGTTGTTGACATTAACAATTAAGTACTGTCATTGACTTATAACATAGTACATTATTTATATTTGACTAACAGATAGGTATTTGTCTTATGATCCATGCAGTTGACGATATAGTGAAGATAGCATATGTTAAATTTATATAAAAATCTAATTCTTCTTTCTGTATTGTAAGAAAGACTGGATTGGTTCCTCATGTTTATACTTTACTCAATATTGATTTTTATCCCCATTACACCTTATCCATTGCTGAACGTTGAAAGTACCTTCAGGTATCAACTTTGTTGTGTGTTTTCAGAACTTCTCCATCCATTACTGGATCCGCCAAGGAGCTGATCCCAAGAAAATTGTAATGGGTATGCCGATGTATGGGCAGTCCTTCTCTCTGGCAGACAACAGCGAAAATGGTCTTAATGCGCCCACTTACGGTGGAGGGGAAGCAGGAGAGGCCACGCGAGCAAGAGGTTTCCTGGCATACTACGAGGTGAGCGATAACTCTTGGGAATAAAAACACTTTCAAAAATAACAAAATATCAACAATAAACAGAGCTGAGCCTTCACTCAATCAACAATACACAGTTTGAAAACCAAGTGGTGAAATACAAAACACTAGTTAATAACAAATAATACTAAATAGTGTGACAAGCACAAGATTTGAAAAGCTACCAGAAAAAGTTCAGATGCAAATTTTATACAACAAATCTTAAATCAAAAACTTTTCAATGCATGTTGGAATCTTCTTTGTCACAAGAATAGATGTGCTGTTGCTTTTCTTTTCTACCCACAACTGAGATTTAATATTAAAATGACTCTTCATTATTTTTAAATATCTACCTACTACTGGATGTATTGTTCATTCTTTCTGATCATTGTTAGACACTATTAAAATTCCTACTCATTACTGTTAGTAACAATTAACATTAGTACCATAGGTATTTATTTCTACGTGTTCCTTTTACAAAGGAACTACTATTGGATCTGCTATTCATTATCAGTCACTACTTATAAGTAAATATTAAATTTCAATACTCTTTATTCTACACTGCTAGCTACTATTAAAATTACTATTCATTACAACTTATTCATGATTAAATACTGCCCATTACAGCTTGTTTTTATTAAAATGACTATTCATTGCAACTTATTCATATTATTTACTGTCCCTTTCTGCTTGTTTTGATTAAAATTACTATTCATTGCAACTTATTCATAATAAATACTGTCCATTCCTGCTCATCTATTTAATTAAAATGAAAGAACTATTTATGTTTTCTCATTTCTGTAGATTACTGTCTAAGCATACTCATCAGGTACTGCAAGTTAAGACTCAATCTAATGATATTTCAAACTAATTAGTGTTTGCCTAAGTTTTTTGTGATTCGTGTCTTGTATTCTCATATTTATACTAATGATGTAAAGATGAGATAGGTTTAATTTAGAGAAAATGTACCTGCATTTGTATGCAGGTCAAGATGAAAACTAATTAGTAAAAATATCCCTCGTCGCCCAGCTGGGATTCAAACCTCGACCTTCTTGTCAGTTCAAACCACTGATGTAAGCTATTTTTAGTTATTATTTCTCTCTATAAGGAAAACCTCTTTTCGCTTTATGAGGTAATTGCATTATATTTGGAAGAAGGTACAGGAAAAGTGGATAGAAACATATAAAAGGAATGAACACAATATAGTTTTACAATGAAAAGAAGAACACAATTCACACTTTACATTGTTGCCATTGGATAAAGAAGCAATAGCAGCCTCTTGAAGAAAATAGATCATTACCTCCCATTCCCCCGACCTAGGTTTCGTTCTATTGGGACTCATCAGGAGAGTGTGTGAAAGGCGCAACACAACTTTCTAAAAGAGGAAACCAAAAACAACACAAAAGGGAGAAAATGGAAAATGGTAAAGAATGATAGAACACATAGATAGGAAAATGTTTCTCTCCACCTTTCCATTACCTTCTTCCAAATATAATACAATTACCTTTTAGTTATTATTAAAATTACTATTCATTTATACTTGTTATTACTAAAACTTATTGTACTTAGAGGTTTACTGTTCCTTATTACTCATTAATGCTAATTATTACTAAAACTACTCTTGATTTCTACTCATTCATTTAAAATACTATTGGATTTATTGTTCATACCAAGTAATTCCTTTTAAATTAGTAATGGTTTGAATTAGGAGGGAAACCCAGCACACTTACCTTGGTGATACTGGAGTAGAAATTGTTTAGATAGAACACTAAAAAACATACAAACACATTTTTAAGGACAAGCTTTCACTGTCACAGACGGCTTCATCAGGTCAAGAGAGTAGACTGATGCTCTAGGTTGAACTTCAAGGTTGACTGTTGACTCCACAAACTCAACAATCTCTTGAAAACAGGTTTCCCCATACTACAATCCTCCACCATTAAACAACATGTCTTCAAGGAGCCTCCAAAAGTAACCTATAAACAACCAGCCAATCTACACAACTTTACTTGTAAAACCCAAACTGCCGGACCCCACTATTCAACCCGAACCCAAACAAATATCAGGTTCATTTCCCTGCAACCGCACCCCCTACAAAACCTGCACCATACATAAACCAACAAATTCATTTTCCAGCAACATAACTAAAATAAATTTTCTTATAAAAGGCCACCATACTTGTGATTCTGAAAACCTCATCTACCAACTGGAATGCACCCAGTGCCAAGCACAATACATTGGTCTCACAACAGAAACATTAAGAAAGAGAATGAATGGTCATCGACATGACACAAAAATGAAAAATAAAGATAAGCCTGTAACATCACATGCCGAAACCCATGATCTGGACTTTAATCACTGCTACACAACCAAGGTGGTCAAATCCCTGAACAAAGAAATATGCAACCCTTCACAACTAAGGATATGGGAACTGGCCCATCAATATATCATCAAATCCAGACAAGCCCCTAACCTCAACCTTAGGTAATTCCTCTCCTTCCTACCAGCACACTTATTATTACATTCAATGTCACAACAATAATACAATATATAACACAATTTTTAGTTTTTCTATCTATCTATTTATTCATAGTGCTGCCATCTATACAGTAATATCATAACTGAAAAACAGTCAACTGTGGACAGTCAACCTTGCATTCCAACCAATAGCATCAGTCTACTCTCTTTACCTGATGAAGCTGTCTGTGACAGTGAAAGCTTGTCATTAAAAATGTGTTTTTAAACCATGATTTAGCCTAGTGCTCTATTCCAAATTACTTTTAAATTAATAAGTAATATTCTGCCAGAAATAAAAAATAAATTGTCATTGTAAGGTGTTTTTTTTCAATCTCACCATGACTGTAATCCAAAGAGTCAAAAGATAATATTTCTTTGCAACAGATTGTGGAGACCCTGGGGTGTTAACCCTTAAATCCGGGCCTGTATATCCTAATTATGGCCTAATATTACAAAACCTCTTTTTAAAAGTGTATTGCTATAGCAATTCCCTTTATATTTTCAACTCCTGTTTAGTACTCTCAATTACTTTTACTGTAGTTTAATTGTTTAACTTTGTAATCTCTATTTCTGCTAGTGACTCTGAAACTACACATTAGGTACCAATTCTATTTGTTCCTACTTCTTACATCCTTTATTAAATACTTATAGGTAAAGTTTTAAATTTCCGTTACAAAACTTCTAGTTCCTGTTATTTATATTTCCTGTTTAATACTATTTCTTACAATCTCATACATTTGTTGCTTCTTTAACAATAATTATCTGTTTAATATTGTTAGGACTTTTTGGATTAATCAGGAGCAAGCAGGGATTTTTATATTAACATGAGTGTGTGTGTGTGTGTGTGTGTGTGTGTTATGTATATATATATATATACTTATTATTATATAACTTGATTTGAATCAAATATAAAATAAATGTTAATTTTCATAATAGATTTGTACAAATATTAAGAAGAAGGGTTGGCGCGTGATAAAAGACAAGAAGGGCAGGATGGGGCCCTATGCCTACTCCCGGGACCAGTGGGTGTCATTTGATGATACAAGCATGATCCGACACAAGGCAGAGTTTATCAAGGCCATGGGTCTGGGTGGTGGGATGATTTGGGCCCTGGATCTGGATGACTTCAGGGACATATGCTCCTGTGAGCAATACCCGCTACTCCGGACCATCAACAGGGTGCTGCGTGGATATCCGGGTCCTGGACCCAACTGCGACATTGCTGCTGCCGCTGACAATATCAAGGTCGACATACACGAATGTGAGTAAAGTTAACAACCATTTCTTGAGACAATTATTTAAGTTACTAGATCTACTTCCATGTATTCATACAGCAAGGAATGTGTTCTTTGAATGTAAATTTTGACGATGGCAAGCTAAATATACAGTAGTAACATTAGGTCAATATTGCTTATTTCACATTAATTTGTTATAGTTTATAAAAGTGTCAAAATAATAAGATTTAGGTATAACAACACAAGGGAGCAAAGAGAGATGCTGTATTGAGAAAAATAATAATTTATGAAATAAGTGAACTCATTCAAATAAAAAAGTTATTACTAATCAAGTGTTACAACTTAACTCTTTCTATTTATTTTGAAAACATAGAGCCTAATTGAAAGTTTTTGGGTAATAGTAAGGAGGCAGCCATTGGTTGTAAGCTGTTGTTGTTGTTGTTGATGATGATGATGATGATGATGATGATGATGATGATGATGATGATGATGATGATGATGATGATGATGATGATGAAGGATGCTGTTACAAGAAATGCAGAAGTTTTATTAAAGGCTAGTGATGAAATAGGTTTAAAAGTTAATGCTGAAAAGACTAAGTAAATGGTCACACAGAGAGCAGAGATTGGGGACGATAGTTTAAAGATTTCTAGGAACGAAAAGGATATAGTTGGGAAATGCAAGCTATTGCTTGGTTGGTAAGTTGTTGACATCTTGCCTGCTGTCCAGGAATGTAAAACTTAGAATATACAAAACAATGAATTTACTGGTTGTTCTCTATTGGTTTAAAACGTGCTCACTTACCTTAAAATAAAATAAATTAAAATAAAATAGGCTATTAGCAAACAGGGTGCTTTGGAAGATAGTTGGGCCGAAAAGGAATGAGGCTACTGGAGATTGGAGGATGTTATATAAGGATGACTTACATACCCTGTACTCATCAAAAGACATTGTTAGAATGATCAAGTCTTGTAGATTACATTGGGCAGGACATGCAGAGCGAATGGTAGACTTTAGAACAGTGTTCACTGTATTGACAGGTAAACCCAATAGGAAGACAGATAGGAGGATAACATTAGCATGGATCTGAAAGAGGGTGTGATGAGCTGGACTGGATAGAACTAGCTCAAGAAAGGGATAGGTGGCGTACTTTTTTTAAGTGCGGCATGCATTTTTGAGCTCCTTGTGTCATAAAGTAAATAAGTAAGTAGTTGACAGTTTTACCATTTTGACAGTATTGTGGGTTTCTTTCATTTGTAATAGACGAGTTTGCTTCTATTTGCCCTTTAAAACCCTTATTTTTTCGGTGGAGATTTATAAAAGATAAGTATAACTTGTGCAAATATCCTTTGCTATTATAATAACTGATGGCACTTCCAAACTTTTTATATAAACCAGGCATGTCCAACCCACAGCCCGCGAGCCACTTGCAGCCTCCAAGTATGTTATGTGTAGCCTGCCAGCTCAAATTGAAAATAAATAAATTTTATAAGCATCGCATCTTACTATCCGTTCAGGCTATATGTTTTTATGCTAATTACAAAATGGTTTTAAGGCTTAGGGAGGTTATATTTATAGGTAGTGTACCCAAATTTGCATGGAGGAAGAGCAGAAAACCATTTTGAATAAACCACTCTAAGTACACTCGAATGAGATTTGAACCTCAATCTCCCTTCGACTACTGCGAGAGCAGTGCATTAGACCATATGGGCGCTGAAGCAGGTTTTAAATACTCAAAATTGCATTTATAAACAACAGATTAGGCTCTTTTAAGTGACGTAAATGCTCGCTAACATCCATTTAGTTTCCAGAAGTTTAGGTATAGTTTTAGGTAATTATTGTTGTAAGCCACACAGCACTAATTATCTAGCATTATTGTTGTAAGCCCCGCAGATCTGATTTTCAAGCATTATTGTTGTAAACCCACAGCGCTGATTATCCGGCATTATTGTTATAAATTCCAAAGTTTTGATTTGTCCCCGTACAGTGGATGAGAACTTGATCGCACCTTCAGACTCTGTTCTCTTGGAAGCAGTAGATGAGCCAACATGTGGAAACAAGATATTCCTGTCCCATTCAACTGACTGTAACAAGTACTACTTGTGCCACCATGGAGAACTATTGGAACAATCTTGTCCTGAAGGCTTGTACTGGAACACAGTGAGTTAACGGGGTGAAAAAAATAACAATGTTTGTCTTAAAACTGGAGTTTAAATATTTGAAACAGTAGAGTTTAGTTCATTTTAGTGAATAATTACAACCTGCACATGGAAATCGAACCCAATACTGGAACCAATGTTCCGCTTGTCATTTTTCACTTATTGAATTTGATTCAATTATTAAGACTACATATCTTTATCTTGAGTTAGCAGGAAAACAACTAAAATTATTGAGCATCTCAAAGCATAGTTTGTCCGAGAAGTTACAAAGTTTGGAAAACTAGAACCAGTTGCAAGATTTTAAATTTTTTTTCTGCTTGTGATGTTGAAGATCATTCTGTTTTTAATCATCTTGATTCTGCTGCATTGGAAACGAAGCTTAACTGAAAACTTTCTGGCTTCACTAGTCAATTTTCAGAAGTACACATGTTTCTTAGGTTTCATAATAGTTTTATAATTATTATGCCAATCTATAATTTGTATTAGAAATGAAAATAGTTTAATTTGAAAATACACATTTTATCAATCCTTTATTTATTTTTAGATTGGAGTGGAAATAAGTATCTAAGAAAAGATTTAATTTGAGGAACAAATAAAAGACATATATATGCACACAAAAAAAAGCATAAACACAATGGCTGATCATCGTACATTCAATAAGCTCCCTCAGCCCAATTATCCTCAAGTATTTTGATTTGTTTTAGCCAAATTATTTGGTAAAGGTTTTAAGCCTCTCATTCTTCGCCCATACTTAACCTACATAAAACAAATTAAAGAACAAATTTCCAACACAATTCATAGCTATCTATAAATTCCTAGTTTAGTCAGAATCAGATAGGAATCATATCAAATCCTCGCAGCGATCTTTACTGCAAATGCAAGACAAAATCAACAAATAATCAGTAGTTTCATTAGATTTCTATAAGCGTGTTCATAAGATAGTTGAAACAAACTAAAATACATTGATAAAGAAACATTTTGGATAAAATAGCATCACAGTTCACCAAGAAACATAAATGAAATAATTTACCCTACTACACAAACATATTAAATAAGGAGCATTTTGGTTTGCCAAATAGAATAATGGTTCACTGAGATATGTCACCACAAGTTTATCATTTTAATTTTTCTTTCGCTGCTAGGCAGGCAGTAGTTTTCCCCTTGATTATCGCAATGCTAATAGGTCGCCTTTAAGATTTTTAAAAAATTCTATTTTAAGGTTTTTTTCATCTGTTGGTTTCATTAGATCGGAAAAATATGGTTTAGGGCGGTAATATTATTTGAAAATACTGAAAATTTAAATTTTCTACAGTGCAGAGAAATTATTTTAAGAAATTTTGAGCCCTATATTTCATCCAAATTAGATTAGGTTTGTATGTTTTGTTTGCTATATTAGATTTTTAGAGTTTCAGATTTTTATCATAAGGATGGTATGCTTCATAGCATACATAGCAAATTTCAGCTCTATAGGACTCAGTTTGTACTTTTTGTCCACCATATTCGATCCGCAATTTTGGATTGTTCAAGTTTGAGATGTTTCTCATAAAGATGGCATTCTCCATAGGATTCATACCAAATTTAAGCTCTTTTGGCTGCTGTAAAGTGGGAGAAATAGCTCTGAAAAGACATACAGGCACTGCCTGGATTTTATTATGTAAATAATTGAAAAAGTACACATGAACATCAGAGTGTGTGATGGATGTGTGAAATGCTGTGAGCTCTAGACAAAGTTAGCATGATTGTTAGTAAAATTTTTTCAAATTATATTTTTAGAGACATGCTGGGAATGATATTTGAATATTACAGTGTTTACCAAACAGTTGTTTGTTACTTAATTACACACCAGAAATTGACAATTACTTGAAGAGTTCATATAGATAACAACATTGTTCTAGCCTTCACTTCCGTTACAACAATCTACTAGAAGTTTTGCATGGCTGTCAGGTGAAAATTTGACCTCCTAATTGTATATTCCAGGACCATTGTGACTGGCCTGAAAATGCCAAGTGTGGCTCCCCGGAGGAGGGGATGAGTAGCAGCACCAGCATCAGTATCACAATGACTGAGCAAGCCACTACCAGCCCGACCACGAAATTAACCACCGCTCGGCCAACCACCAGTATGAGGCCTTCCACGCCTGGTACAAGCACTGACACTGGCTACAAGGTTGTCTGCTACTTTACCAACTGGGCTTGGTACAGGTCAGTACAAACTTTACAATGAACCTCTTTTGATGGATTATAGTTTTGGTTTGGTTTCCATCAGCTGTTTCCTCTCAAAATGAGGAGGAATGGAGGTAAAGGTGATAATATAGTTTGGTAACAGACACACGTCGAAGTTGTTTTTGTAAATGATGGAAAAAATAGGACCCTTCGTATACAAAGCGTGGTGAGGAAGAGAAAGTTGAACCTTGACAGATAAGGAAGAGTGAGAGGAATCTTGGTATACAAGGTGGGAGGGGGGAGGATAGGGAAGGATCTTGACACATAAAGCGTGGTGAGGGGAGAGAGAAACCTTGGTACATGGGGTGGAATCATAAAAAGAGATTGAAAGGAATTGTCAAAATAATACAACAACTCTTACAAATAGTGTCAAGTTTATGTTGACATATCTGTGAAAGAAGTTGCTAAATAACTTATTTCCTGAGCCCTCCTTGATAGTAGTCAGAACATACGTCAGTCCCTCTGGAATACAATTGAAATTATAATACCATATTCTTGTGTGCGGAAAGAGGGTGAAAAAATGGAGTCAAGCAGGAAAGTTCCCTCTCAATTGTAGACAGGTAGTTGGGTATTATGAACATTGGTCTATGCTCTCACTTGTAGGCAAGGTATTATGAACATTGCTCTATGCTCTCACATGTAGGCAAGGTATTATGAACATTGCTCTATGCTCTCACATGTAGGCAAGGTATTATGAACATTGCTCTATGCTCTCACTTGTAGGCAAGGTATTATGAACATTGCTCTATGCTCTCACATGTAGGCAAGGTATTATGAACATTGGTCTATGCTCTCACTTGTAGGCAAGGTATTATGAACATTGGTCTATGCTCTCACTTGTAGGCAAGGCATTGGAAAGTACAAACCTGAAGATATTGATGAGTCACTATGCACACATATAGCATATGGGTTTGCTGTGTTAGATGGAACCACACTCACCATCAAACCTCACGACTCCTGGGCAGATATTGATAATGGTAAGCTACTTCATGTGAGCCCTACTATTAACTCTCACTTGCTTAAGGTGAACTTATTAACACAATAAGTGGTGTAAATTATTCATATTAAATCAATATGTTAAGGCATCATACTATGAAAAAATATAATAAATACACAAATAGTGAGTATATTAGAGATATTTTATTTGTTGGCTATGAACAGAAGTGATAAGTTTTTGTCTTACTATAGAGATATAATTATATTCATATTTTAAATTCCTTTCAACTAGACAGCCCTAAGACTTTTTTTTATGTATCTATATTAAGAGTAAATAGCCAGAGCTATATTAATGGTAATTACTTCAGTTAGATATCATATTCTGAAAATTGAAAAATGACACCTGNCTTTGTCCATCATAGACTCTGCCTTAAAATATGAGTGAAGAATGACCCTTGGCACGGGACGAATCCTGGATAGCTCAGTGGTTAGAGCATTGGCGTACTAAGCCAAAGGTCCCGGGTTCAATTCCCGTGTCCAGGTGTCATTTTTCAATTTTCAAAATATTATTATGTGTGTTTTACAGTTGCAAACAGTTTGTAGATTCTGATTGAGTTATTATAATGATATGTATTCTGCTAAAGTATGTTCACACACAAGGTTAATTCATATTTCAACTTTAGTAATGCAGCCACAATTAATCATTCAATTTTTCTTGTGTCTTAAAGTTCAGGCACAGTTTATGTTCTTACAGAACATAAAATTAAATTGTTTTTTCAAAATAATTTATAGCCTACAGTTTATTTCTTTTAATTTCCCTTCCAAAGTTAAGAGTGTAATTTTGTTGAGCTAAGTCTACTGTGCATTTCTTTAAGTGTTCAGTAGGGGTGTGCAAAGTCCACTTTTTCAATTCAAATCTATCTCGAATCAAATATATTAAATATTTTCGAAGCCAAATTGAAGTTTGATTATTTTTTAGTAGTTGTTTTATGTTTGAAAAAATATTATATTGGGGTTATTTAAATTACTTTATGCACTAAAATCACTTGAAAAATGTTTTATATTCCATAATTGTGTATTATTTGGTTTTAATCTGATACCATAAATCAAGTTATTATTAAAACATGTAAATCAGTTCCAATCCCCCCCTCCCCCATGCATTTTAATTTGTATGTACAAAACAGTTCAGAATGGCAGTAAATAAACATAAATTGAATATTTTAGCTGTCAATATTTTTATTGGCGGGCGAAGTTTAGTAGCGGGAAATTTTTTCTAAGCAAAGTTGATGCTATGAAAAGAACTATATAAACACTCAATGGTGTTTTTAATCAATTCATATGTGCTGCAAGCAAACTTTTGTGAAACTTCACCAAATAGACTAGTCTTCTGGAAAGTTGATAAAAAATTTATTTTCCATACCTACTTATATTGGCACTCAATTAGGGGTGTACGAAACTTTGTAGACTTCAACTTGGCCTTGAAAAAATATCAGCTTCAATTAGGTTGTGAAAAAAATTACAACTTTGACAATTATGATGCTTTTAAAATTAAAATATTGACACCAAACATACTTATTTATGTTATGTATTCCCTTTCTGAACTGTTATGTATATTTCAAATCAATATTCTAATGAAAAATTCTGACGTAATTAAATTGCATGTTGTGATAATAACTATTTATCCACTTAGAATGAAACATTAAAAACAATTGTGTAATAAACATTTTGTAAATGATTCCAGTTTTTAAAGTTATATAAATCAACAAAATATAATATTTTTTATAGCATAAAATAATTAACATGAAATATTCAAACTTTTATTCAGCTTTAAGAGTATTTTATATTCAATTTAGATTCACTTTGAATGGATGTGGACTTTTCACTCCCCTACCAAGAATTAACATAAAGAGGTTAAGAAACTATAATCATAAAGTTCACCTGTTAGTTTCATATGAATCTTTGAATTTGTTGTCATGATAACAATGAAGGTTCCTTTTGTTTTCATGCTATCTTTATTTTATCAAGAATTCTACCGCAAAGTGACAGACTTGAAGAAAAAGGGCCTGAAAGTGCTGGTTGCTATCGGTGGCTGGAATGATTCACTGGGCGACAAGTACAGTCGTTTGGTGAACAATGCGGCTTCTAGGCGCAAATTTGTAGAAAATGTCATTCAATTCATTGTGAAGTACAACTTTGATGGTCTTGATCTGGACTGGGAGTATCCTAAATGTTGGCAGGTGAGAATAATACATAAGAAGTTGCCATTCACTTTCATATCAAGCTCTTGTAAGTATAATATGTATTAATAACACTTGTATTGCCACACTTTAATCTAAATTGTGTTTAGCTTACGCTTACACTAACTAATTATGACTAAGAAATTAAATAATATAATTTTTGGAAAGTAAAATTAATCAGAAATTTATATTCTTTATAGTATAGTATTTTTTTACTAACTAAACTTAATTTAAAAAAATTATAATATGTTTTTTTTATTGTGCCCTTAAATGTTATTTAATAGATTGGCAAACCTGGATGAAAATAAAATTGATTTACTGATCTTTCTCTAAACTATTTTACATGTTTTCAAATGCTTAGCTAAAAAAATAAAATACAAATAACAGCTATGCAATGTGTTTGAAGGTGGACTGCACAAAAGGTCCTGACTCGGACAAACAAGGTTTTGCCGCGCTGGTGCAGGAATTGAGCACTTCCTTCAAACCTTTAGGACTTCTGCTGTCATCAGCAGTCTCTCCTAGCAAGGTCGTCATAGACTCTGGTGAGCCAAACATACTTACACCATTGAAATAACAAATTTTCCATCTTGGATGTTAAATGCTAAAATTCACTATCATTAAGACCGGTACATTCAGAATTTGTAATGCTAGTAAAATATAACGAATGAAAAAATGACTAACCTTAATATCCCACGTCAATTCCAAATCAGTATGATCAAATCAAATTAATTAATATCTTAAATAATTTCCAAATCATTAAAATTAACTTTCTAACTAGACTTAATACATCGATCATAAATTAATATGATCAACTGTCTAGTAATATTCTAAATTAGTCCCAAATCATCATGATTAACTCTTTAGATTTAAAATCCTAAATCAGGGCATGCGTGTCACTGGTTGTAATGTGAACAAGATTTGTAAGGCCACAGTAAAAATAACCAACAATAAATGAAACTTTTTGTCAATGTGGTATAATTTTTTCTTAAGTCAATATTTAAAAAAAATAAAATAAATTACCATGGATTAAATAGTTCAGAAATTCAATTTTGTTAATCACGGTTTAGCCACCTCTGAATATTATATTCTCTCAATTGAAAAATGATACCTAGACACGAGAGGACTCAGGTTCGATTCTTTTGTCCAGGTGTCATTTTTCAATTTATAGAATAAAACATTTTATTGCCATATGTCAATGAACTTTATTTAAAATCAATGCTTAGAAATTGTCTTGGCTCATACTTATGTGCATCTTGTGTTTTGCTGAAGACAAGAAGTTATGAACTGAACAAACTATCTTGACTAGCAAAATACAACATGTTTCAAACTAATATGGAAAATCTTATCCTGCTTTTGATATAAACATATATATACACAGTGAAATCTCTTAGTAGAGGACACCTTCCAGAATGACAAAAATGTCCGATACTAAGAAGTGTCAGTTATTGGTAAATATATATATATATATATATATATATTTAAATCATAGTGCTTGTACACAGTTTAATCTATATGAACCTATATTCTGTGGATATTAACTACAACAATACCTGCTTCGGTGGCTGCATAGCCTAAGACCCTACTCTCGCAATAAACTAGACTGCCGATGACAGGGAGATCGTGATTTGAACCTGGCCGGGTGTACTGAGGGTGGTTTTCCCTAAATGGTTGTTATGAGTCTGAACATGTGGGCTCTGCAATTAGATATTACACGTGCTGCTGTTTTCCTTTATAGGGAGTTGTGTTGACAAAACAAAATGTTTGAATCATGATTGATCTTAGATTGTGCTCGAGGCGGTAAGTGTAAAGTCCTGATTAAGATTCGGTGATTTTGATAAAAATAGGTATTCTTATGACAAACTAATGCTTGGACAGCTCGGCGACTACCAAGCGAATGAAGAAACCTATGCTTGCTAAAAGGTATATCTATCAAGTCTTAGCTTCTAGAACATTCCTTGAGTAACGAGAGGCAGCCATCCTTTGTGTCCCTCCCTTGCTTGCTTTTGATGAAGATTTAAATAATAGTGAATTTATAATAATATCAAGTTGGATCATATCTTATTATGTCTATAAATTAATCAAAAAAAATTCTGAAATATAATTAATACAATTCAAAATTTTGAATCAAAATAAACCCTAAAGCCGGATTCGATGGCTCTATCTTAAATTCGAATCTGTAATTTATACTTGCTTAACAAATCAATACAATCAGGCCAGAAACCGTTTGTGTAATAGAGTGAATAGAGAAATTAACTTGAGTTCCATGTCGTAAAGGAATCACATGGGTGACAGTTGTTTGTGACATAAAAAATATTTTATTCAAAAAAGTATCTAGGCCCACCTTTTTTAAAATATTATTCAACTTTTGCATTATGATTGAAAAAAAAGATGTTATTTTTATTTGATGTTTAAGCCTTTTGAAACTAGGGCAATTTTTGAAATATTTTATTATTGGACTGGCTTAAGAAACTTAGCATAGTAAAATCTTCAAAACAAATTTGATTAGAAACTGAACCTATTTTTAAAATAAAATGTTTGATCAATTTTTTTTAAGCATGGGATTTGACTAGGATTAGATCTGATAAAATAAATTTAGCATGAGATTCAATTTGACATGAATTTTTTTTTTTTTTTCATGAGATTCAATTCACAATTTGATTCAAGTTGTCCAAGATTTGAATTCGATTCATAATTTAAAATCATGGAATTGCACAGGCTTAGAAAAGTGTATTAGCATAGTCTAATCAAATGGCAACTAGCAACGACCCATACGCTGCGATTGGACTAGGATCCAGCAGGCACCATTGAGGACTTATCTGCGAGCCCACTCGGCTTTCTCACAACTTAGTGTTGTTCAGCTTCCACTCTCACACATTGGTTTGGGTCTCTTGCTGGATGCACAATATTTATATCTCAAAGTACAGAGCTATGTGTCAAAGACAACTTACAATGGACATGGCTATGTCTCACCTGTCTCTTATTCATTTCTTGATTTTTACATCACCTTGACCTCCAACTGAAAGGGGTTCATTGTTACCAAGCATTACTTTAGTTTCGTGGCTCACCTCTTGCAAATTTGTAAAAATAGTATATGCGATGAGTCATATGTGCTGTAACTCTCTTGCTCATGATACAAAAATCCCCATCATAGGCTGTTAAACAGTAGAGTTTCGGTTTGAAAGCAAAGATGTTTTGCTTCCTGGGGGTCAAGGAAATAGTGCACCCAAACAACTTGACACAGTCCAGTCACAGATTTACGATCGTTCAGGTCGGATCTCTATTCAGCATCAACAAAGTCAACTAATGTATGACTATTTATTTGCTTGTTGAACACTTTGCCAAGATTGACTGTCCCCTTTATGTACCACAATACTCACACCAAAATCTCCAATGAATGTCAGATGCACAATTCTGGAACCTGGAGAAATAATTCACTGTCACTACCACCTGGGTAGCATACTTGAGCCACCCTATCAGCTCCCAGTAGGAATGGCAGGTCAACTTCATATTTCTGTTTCTGAGGCAAGCTTGAGATTGGTTTACATGGGCGTTGAAATGGGCTTGCTATTTTCCATATGAAATCACTTGAGAACATTTTTAGATAATGAGATTGATCTAATTTTATCAAGTCCTGCTTCAAATTTCTTATTATTTTTACACCAAGAAAATTATCTACATTGTGCAAGTCGGACACCTCAAACTCCTTGGTTAGTTTCCCTTTGACAGTTTTTAGGTCAAACAGATTCTAGCATCCCATTCATAATCAAGTCATCTACCCAAAGTAGTAATAAAATGAGATTTGTTTTAGTTACCATTGTATGGTAGTAATCGCTAATCAGCTTCACCCCGATTGAAACCTAAGGGGATAACATATTGGTTGAACCTCTCATTTCATTCGTGTGATGCTTGCTTCAGCCCACAGAGAGGTTTTTGCTCTTGCATACAAATCTTGTGTCACTATTTTTTAGGCCATTGGGTTGCTTCATGTACACTTAATGTCTAAGATTTCCTTGAAGGCAGGGTGCCCTGACCTCCATTTGTTGGATTGTTAAATCCATTTGTTTAGCTATTATCATAATAATGTGCCGAGTCGACCACTGGTGCATAAGTCTCCTCATATTCAAAACCTGGCTAATTTTGTCGAAAACATTTTGCAACTAGTTTGACTTTATATTTAACTGTTTTATTTTCAAGAATATTTTTGATGTTGATGAACACCCATTTATTTAATAATTCTTTTTGTTTTGAGATAAGGTTTTGTCCTTCCTTAATGCATCTATTTCTTCATTTACTGTGTATTTCCATTCCCTGCAGTCACGCTGATATTTTACATCCTTTATGTCTTCAGGCAGGTTTTCTACATACACTAGTCATCTGGGTGGTTCTTGTTTTTTACTCAATTCCTTCTCTGATTTTATTTTATTTTCTTCCTCTGCTGGGTCTTTTGTTATTGTTCTATTTTATAGGCTACAACATAGTGAACTCGAGCAAATAAGCTCAATACTTTTCATGATACACAGAATACCATCTGTTGAATATGTTCTTTTACTTTTGGTTCCCAAAAATACAAAACCTTAAAAGAAAAGTTTATTTGTAGTTAATATTAATATACCTAATTCCCGTTTGTCAGGATGCATGGTTATTGGTGTTTTTATTTATAGCTAGGTAATTTGAAAGTGTCAACACTTTGAAATAAACTAGGATTATCAAATCCATATTACTAGCCAAGTTTTCCATATCTTCCCTCTTTATCAAGAATATATTTCTGGAGTGTAAAGTTAAATATATTACTAATTAATTTTTTAGAGAAAATATAACAATAAATATTTATAACAACTTTTACCGTGTTACAGTGAAGATTTTTTTTTTCAATTACAAATTATTCCTTTTGGTGATGCAAAAACAACTTGTGATAACCCACCTCAGTGGCATAGTTGACTAACGCGATAGTTTCGTGTTGAGTCAGATTGCCAAGAACAGGGAGATCAAGGTTCAAATCCCAGTCAGATGAACTAGTGGTGGTTTTTCCTAAATGGTTTTCCACTCCCCTCCACACAAATGCGGATTCACTTCCTCTAAATGCAACCTTCCCCTTTCCTAATCCTTTAGCGTAATTAGTACTTAAGTGTATAACCCAAACTGATATTAAGACGCGGTGCTAAATAAAAAAATTGTGGTTATTTTCATAATCAACAATGTTTTATTTTATATAAAAAAAAGGCCACATTTTTGTTGTGCTGCTTTTCCATCCACACAAGCTCACTAATTAGTATGCGGAGAACCTGTGAAACTTAAAGCTAGCTAACATTTACTATATGAATAATCTGGGGTTGTCATATTCTACTATATGACTATGATATTCAGGGTGAAATTAGAAATTACATAGGTATTACTTTCACAATTTGCTTAGGCTTGCCAGATTATATGATCAAAACCAAAATAAATTCGCATCAATACTGAAAAATTCTTGAAACTACCCTTTAGATAAGAAATGAGCAGATTGTGAATCCATCCATCTGTATGTTAATATTTTCATTTATGCTATTTGAGCAGATTGTGAATCCATCCATCTGTATGTTAATATTTTCATTTATGCTATTTTAATGGTTACATAAATTTTCAACACAAAAATTTAAAAAAGAACTACTGACAATCTAAATTTTTCATTACTTAAGTATTTTTTTCAGACAGCAAACCTGAAACTGAATAGGATGATGTTATTTTAAAAATGAGGTATGTGACTTTATTCCTTTGTAATGTCTTTGCAGGTTATGATGTTCCAGCTCTGTCTCAATACTTTGATTGGATCTCAGTGATGACATATGACTTTCATGGCCACTGGGACAAACAGACAGGTCATGTGGCCCCATTACACTACTATCCTGGAGACACTTATGACTACTTCAATGCTGTAAGTACAATAACTAGAGCAGTGGTTTTCAAACTGGGTTCTGAAACAATTATGTGTAATGGCGGTGGAAAAAATATATCAATGCTTCTAAATCATTATGCTAAGAAATTCATAAATGTCTATCTCATTAGCAGCATATCCAATTTAATAATGAAAAAAAAAAACTTTTTAACATTATAATAATCTAGGAAAAAAGTATCAGAAATAGGATATGTAACGGTACATTTTGAAGTTATATTGGGGTTTTTTCCTTGAAGAATACCTATTTAACATAAATGTAAAAAATAAATAAATTTTATTTTATAATTTATTTATAATATATGCTTATTACACAAATATAAACTTTTTAGTCAAAACTCAAAAACTTGTAGTTATGTTGTAGTGGGAATGAGGATGCGACATTAACACAATATGAGTTCCTCAGTAGATTTAGCAGTTCTTAAAGAGTTTTGTCGGATAAAGTAGTTTGAGAACCACTGAACTAGAACATAATATAAATACCTTGACAAACAGCAACTCATTCTAAGTGCCAGTATGTTCGACTGGAAAACTACCTCACGAGGTCAGCATTTGCTGAGGGGACTAGTGCAGGTGGTTTTCATGAGTTTTATTTTGATGTGTGTATTTCATCCTCTTCTGAGGTCAATTTTGATGATAAATTTCTCCTTTCTCATTTTGTGTATTAAAACCAGTGTAGCCTGCAAGTAGCCTAAATTAATAATAAGACATGTAAAAATAATTTTAACAATAGTGAACAAATTTAAACTAAAATACATTAGTATTTAAATGCAAAGGTTGGAAAAGATAAAGGCAAATATTCAACTTGTAGTTTTAAATTACTGTGGCCTAATTAATTGACATATTTACCAAAGTAATATCTGGTGTAGTCCATAAATTGTAAAAAGTAATTTTTCCACATACATTTCTTAGATATCTGATTCTAATCACATTCAACCTGCTCTTGTGTTTCTCCTGACAAAACCACGCTTCACATTCATACAACTGTGTTGACATCAACACACTTTTATATACTGCCATCTTTGCCTCTTTAAATAGTATTTCATTCTTTGCAATAGTCTACATACACACATCTGGTGATTTCAACACCTATCTTTTCATTTTTACAAAACATTTTGCCCAGATACACAAAATCATTCACTTGTTTTAACAGTTTTCCATTTATACTATATTGAGCAGGAGCTCAGCTGTCCTTATTAAAAACTGTCACCTTAGTTTTGGAGACATTTATACAGAGATCCATTCTACCTGTTGCCACATTCAAACAATTTAATGCATTCTGCAAGTCACTTTCATTCTTAGCCATTAATTAGGCATCATCTGCATATAGAAGCACTCTCACATTTACAGTGTCCATTTGCTCACCAACTGCGTCCTCACAAGCATCCCTCATACACCTATTCATAAATACATCAAATAACCATGGCGACATAGCACAGCCTTATCTAACACCTTGTTTAGTGTCAAACCATTCACTGAAAGCTCCATCCACCCTAATGCATGCTTTACTTAAATTATACACTGCCATAATTACAAACACGCTATACTCTTTCAGAACATTCCATATCATACTCCTATTCACCTGATCATATAATTTCTTCTGTAGTGTCATACATTTCTCAATCAATCGTTGCATTGCAAATATCTGGTCTATATAACCTCAACCTGGCATGAAACTACATTGCACATCCCAAAGCTTGTCCGCAGTTTTTTCACGTACCTTCTCAATTAAGACTTTCCCAATAACTCTGACTGGAATACTCAACAAAGTAGTTGCCCTATAATTCTTATATTCACTCTTACTGCCTTTGCCTTTGTACAAAAGAACAATGACAGCATTCTTTCAATCATTAGTAACAGTTCAATAGGGGAAAATGTACCATTGGAATACAAGGGAATACAATAATTATAAGTTAATAAGGGAAATATATTATTGGAATACAAAGGAATATTATAATTTAATAGGAGAAATATATAATTGGATTACAAGGGAGCAGAATAATTGTAATAAAGGGAATACAAGAATTATATAGCTTAATAGGGGGAAATACCGGAATATAATTTGAATATAAGAGAATTCATTAATTATAATTTAATAGGGGAAATATATAATTGGAATACAAGGGAGTATAATAATTATAGTTTAATAGGGTGAAATATAACCTTGTAACACAAGGAAAAAAAAGTGTACATGACAGGATTATATCTAAGTGTCATACAAGGTAGCACAGTACAGGCTCTCACATACATTACTTCACAAATTATTAATAATATTTATATACCAAATGAGGTTGGATAAGATGCATTTTTGTGTACTTAGAAACGAGAGAATACAAAAATGCCTAACCCCTATTGACTTATACTGTTTTTATATTCATTTTAGATTATAATTTGGCACTTATATTATGATGGAATTATAGTTTAAATATGTGTGATCCTTGTTCCAGAATTTCTCAATCAACTACTGGATCCAGCAAGGCGCAGACCCTAAGAAGATAATTATGGGGATGCCATTGTATGGGCAATCTTTCTCTCTGACGGATACCAAGGACACAGGACTCAATGCAAAAACTGCCGGACCGGGAGAAGCTGGGGAGTTTACCCGGGCAGGAGGATTCCTGGCTTACTATGAGGTTAGAATATAGCCTTTTTTGCAAAAGCCATTTTACTTCTACTGTATCTACTATTGTTAATATCTCAATCTCATTATTCCAAAATGTATTTAATTGATGATAATGTTCTATCAGTGTGCCTGGGACAGGTTCAAATCTGTTGCACTTCAAGGAATCAATAAGAGGTATTTGCCTAGTTGTTGTTTAATATTTTCATAAACATCCTTTCCAAAAGTTTAAATTTTTCAAAATACGTATGATTATCAAAGATTTAAAAATAATGTATTAAATAAAGTAGGCTATTAAAAATATTCTTTAAACATTTAACTATTAATTTGCTATGATACATTGGTGTTTAGGGATTTTGATCAAGCCTTGCTCAGGGAAAAAACAGAACTATATTCTATAACTATAACATATTGCCACACGCAGAGGTGTAACTAGGAATGATGAGAGTTAATGACGCCCATAACAAATAATAAATTACGGCCCTTGAAGCGTTCTTTAAAATTTGGCTGAATTCTTGTATTGGTACTAAAACTGGTTACACTAATTATGATACCAGCTACAAAATAGTTCAAACAAATTACAATTTTATTGTTAAAAAAGTGAAACTTATATTGTTGCTAATATTGTTTAAATTCAGCGCCAAGGGCATGTACCCCACCTGACTTACCTTCATTATGCCATGGATCACTAAAAATATAGCATATGGTCAAATCAATAACTATATCTTATATTCAAAACAATAACTATATCTTATATTCAAAACAATAACTATATCCTACAATATATCTCTATAAGGAAAACCTCTTTTCGCTTTATGAGGTAATTATATTATATTCGGAAGAAGGTATAGGAAAGGTGGATAGAAACACATATAAGGGGGATGAACACAATATGTATTTTACAATGAAAAGAGGTTTCCTCTTTTAGGAAGTTGCGTTGCGCGTTTCACACTCCTCCCTGTGAGTTCCGATAGAATGAAACCTAGGTAGGGGGATTGAGCGGTGACGATCGATTTTCTTTAAGAGGCAACCATTACTTCTATATCCTACAATAAAAATTATTGATAGAACTAGAACTATAGCCAACCATTTAAACTAAAACCATAAACTCTAGTTAGAAAACTACTAGCTTTCTATATTGATATAAGTGTAATATGATATCTATATTTCAAATAAGCCATACATTGGCAATCTTGGAGTTGGTTTTGACAATTAAAATTGCTCTTTCATGTTGATATTTTTACTAAATAAGTTTTCAAAAATACCTATCAATGTAGTTATATATTTCACACCATTCTTTTCTTAGATCAATTCCTAAACATTTTCTTAAAACAGCCAAATATGTTTTCTTGATTATGCTTCAGCAACCCTAAACCCAATCAAATTGATTATGCTTTAGAAATTAGAAACTCTATTTTATCTGATAATACTTCAGTAATCTGAAACTCTTATTTTACTTGATTATGCTTGAGTAATCCAAAGCTCTAATTTACCTAGGGTTTTTTTCAGTATCCAAAACTCTATTTAGTATTTACTTGACTATGCTTTAGTAATCTTAGAAACTCTATCACACTAAGTTACTCTTAATCTTAACGACAAAATTCAACTGTTTTAGCAAAGACTGGTTTTATACAAACAAACAATTACAAAGGATTTTAATCTGCAAACTATTAGTCCCAGAAGAAATTTACTGATGCTTTATTTGAAAGGACAAGAATTCAAAAATATATTTTATGGTATTACCCTTTAAAAACTGTGTAAATAGGACAAACAAATGAAACCACATTTGTGTGGGCGGAGAGTGGAAAACCATTTAGGGAAAACCACCCCCAGTTAACCCGAGCAAGATTCGGACCTCGATCTCCCCGTTCTTGGCAGTCTATCTCAACACGAAACTAGCACATTAGCTAATTACGCCACCGAGGCGAGTGTGAATTCTTTAGACCTAAAATAGGAAAGGAAGGCTTGCATAATGTCAGTAATGATAATGGAATAAGGTTGATAAATTTTATAACTCTAAGAACCTTATTGTGAAAAGAACTTGCTTCAAGCATAAGGATATTTATAAATATACTTGGACCTCCCCAAATGGGAATACACATAATCAAATAGATCACTTGCTGATAGATAAAAGTATCATACAGGGGTGGAGATTGTAATTCAGGCTACTACATGGAGTAACAAAACTTATGGAACAGTAACAAAAAATGGAAATCTCTCTGGTAAGTTAGAAAGATATGCTGTAGAGAAATTGAGAGATGGAGAGTATAGAAATATACATCAAATTGATATTTTAAATCGATTTGCTGCCCTAGAGTGCTCACAACATAGGAAGGATAACGATCATCCATAGAAATAATGAGAAATGGTCATTAATAATATTGTAATTGCAGCAAATAGTAGTGTAGGTCTCTGCAAAAAGAGTAGGGAAAAACCTATGATTTGACAATGAATGTTCAAAATTAACAGAGGAGAGAAGGGAAGCACAATCACATTGGTTAGAAGATCCTAGTGAATTGAGCTTAAAACACATTTAGCAATCCAAAAAGGAAGGCCATTTCCTTAGTCAGAAACAAAAAGAGAAAGTATTTAAAGTGTAAAGTTAGTGAGATAAAATCAAATATAAAAAAATAAGAACAGTGAGGAAATTATATAGGTATTAACGAATATAGGAATAGTTATGACCACTCAATCATATTTTGAATGATCATGAATGATCCAAATTGGGCGAGGTTATCAAAATCCATACTGCAGAACCACTAGACCCGTAGCCAAGTATTAGTGAGGTCAAATTGGCTATTAAAAAGTTTAAGAATCGTAACGCTCCGGATGTAGATTCAATTCCAGAGAGTTTATAAAGGGAGGTGGTGAAATCTTTATAAGAAATCCATAAACATAATACATAAATTGGGGTCATCAGTGTGTAATTACACAAACAAATCAAAAACAAATCAGATTTTTACTATTCAAATCATATTAGAAAAAAAAAGTGGAATTACAATGAGGCTACATAAATTATCTATGTGATTTTAAAAAGGCCTATGATACATTTAAAAGAAACAAATTATATTAAATTTTAATTAGGTTTAGGATACTCAAAAAACTTTTCAAGCTAATTGAGGCATATTTGACAGATACACATGGCAGGGTAAGGGTTGGGTGTCACTTATCAGATACTTTCAAAATTCGTAATGGATTGAAACAAGGAGATGCACTTAACCCTTTAATTTTTAATCCAGCCTTAGAGTATGCTATTAGGGTAATACACAAGAGTAGGGAAGGGTTTACATTAAATGATACAATACAGTTATTAGGAGATAGTTGGCTAACACACTAGTTTCGTGTTGAGCTTGACTGCCGATGATGGGGAGATCGAGGTTTGAATCTCGGTCAGGTGAACTGGGAGTGGTTTTTCCTAAATGGTTTTCCACTCTACCTTCACGCAAATGAAAGTTCACTTTCTCTAAATTCAGCCTTCCTACTTTCTAATCCATTAGCATAATTGGTCCTTAAGAGTATAACCTGAACGGGTAGTAAGCCGCGGTGCTAAATAAAAAAGCTATTAGGATATGCAGAAGATTTAGCTGTGTTGGGAAATAGTAAGGAAACTGTTGCAAGAAATGCAGAACGTTTATTAGAGGCTAGTATGGAAATAGGTTTAGAAGTTAACGCTGAAAAGACTATGTATATGATCACATAAACAGCAGAGATTGCGGATGATAATTTAGAAATTACTGTGAACAATATATAATTTGTATGAGTTTAAATTATTATTATTATTATTATTATTATTATTATTATTAGCAGCACCACGTCTTACTACCCATTCGGGTTATACGCACTTACGCTAATGTGCAATGGTAGGGTGATTGTGAGATGAAATGGAGTGAGTTTAAACATTTAGGAACAATTTTAATTAGAAGTGCATGCTATTACTCATTCAGTAAGGTGATAACCTCTCGTCTGCTATCAAGGAATGTAAAACTAAGAATATACAAAACAATAGCTTTACTGGTTGCTCTATGGTTGTAAAATATGATCTCTTACCTTACCTTACCTTATGAAAATAAATTTAGGGTGTTTGAAAACAATGTGCTTATGAAGATATTGGTTCAAAAAGGGATGAAGATTCTGAGGAGTGGTTATATAATGATGGGTTACATACCCTGTACTCATTACAAGACGATGTTAGGATAGTTAAATCTCATAGATTACAGTGGGCAGGAAAAAATGGAAGAATATAAAATCGTGTTCAGGACATTGACTGGTCATTGCGAAGACCTAGACACATATAGGAAGATAACATTAGAACGAACTTTAAAGAGATAAGAGCATAATGAGGTGGACTGGATACAACTCTCTCAAGGGGGGGAGACAGGTGGCAGTGCAGCAACGAGCTTTGTGTTCCTAATACAGAGGAGAAAGTAGGCCTATCTAAGACAACACTTTATAAATTAAATGTGAAGTACCCTAATTTCACCTGCTCGTACTCTATATAATCCTGATAAATAAATATTAGACGCAATCAGGATTAAAACCAGTCCCTTAAAAAGGTGGTTGAATCATGTCCTAAACCTAAATGTCGCTAACCCTCTTTCCAAAATTGATATGGATGTATCACAATGATCCCAAAGCAATTCGGTTGTTTGTAATATATGTTTTGGTTTTTTCAGATCTGTGACAATGTGAAGAACAAGGGATGGAATCCGGTGAGAGACCCTGAGGGAAGGATCGGCCCATATGCCCACAAGGGAAACCAATGGGTGTCCTATGATGATGTTTCCGATATCAGGCGCAAGGTAATATACCAACTAGAGTTTACCCAATAACACAGCAAGGATTTATTCTTTGTGTTGTATTTTGCACAGATTGCTTTTGTAATAATAGTATATTCCACAATCTAAATATTGTGATAGTGTAACACCAAAGGTGTAACTAGTATTTTGAAGAAGGGGGAACTGAAATCATGTATACACTTGTTTTACCTCTTATAGCCAACGGTTTTTCTTCTCACCCAATATATTGCAAGACAAAGTTGAAAATTGCACTCTTAGTACACTTTACTTCATTTTAAGAATTGACTGAAACTAAATAATGTTAAAATAACTTAAAATGGCATTTTAACAGAAAATAATGAGTCTAGATTTAAACATATAAATGATTAAATTTAGTAACATTTAAACTTTTGGTTAAAATATCAGCAATTTGAAAAATTCACTCTGGACAAATTCATTTTTTTCAACTTTATCATACACTAACTCTTGAACAAAATTATACTTTACAGCCATTATGTTTCAATCTTTTGTGTTCCCACTTCTCAAGACACTTGTTGGCAGGCTGGGCATTCAGGTTGATTCCGAGTTCTAGTAGTAGGCGTAGGCTGCATAGCCACAGAACATCAGTACAGGCAAGAGAAATAAATTCTGCCTCAAAGATTCTCAAGGCAATAGTAGGCTGCTTTCTACTTGTTAAGGCTATAGTTGAATCATACACTTTCAGAATAAATCTAGATGTTTACTTGCAACTGAAGTCATTGGCCCAATCTGCATCATTATATGCGATTAGAAGTGTCCCTTCTTATTTAGGAAAATGCTGTGCTAAGTGTAAAGTTCCCCGTAGATAGCAAAGAACACGCTTAATTGACTCCCATTGAGTGTTAATTGTTCAGCTTTGAAATCTGCTGAAATAAACAGAATAACTCTGGTCAGGTCTGGTGCATGACATTAAGGTGCGACAGAAGGGAGCGCGAGTAATTTTACAGTTTTTATAGCATTACATTTTTTTGGCCAAAATAAATCAAATATATCTCCAGTAGCAACATAAAATTTAGTTTTCTGGATGTGCTAATATCAACAGATCTTGAATATCTGTCAAGGATGTCCTGGAATTTTGTCAAAACTTTTTCTCTTTATTTAAAAAGTTTTGACAAAATTCCAGGACACCCTTTACAGATATTCAAGATCTGTTGATATTAGCATGTGCAGAAAACTAAACTTTATGTTGCTATTGGAGAAATATTTGATTTATTTTGGCCAAAAAATTTCAATTCTATAAAAACTGTAAAAATACTTTTGCTCCCTTCGGCCGCACCTTAAGTACACCAAAGTGCCTATGAACTCTCTCTACAGCCTTATACCAATTGTAGAAGTGGATCCTTCATCATAATTAGGGTGTTTAGGCTCCATTGGTGTTTTGACTATTTTGCAGTTTTGCATTTTGAATTTGCATAAAAGCCATTTTATATAAGATAGTCGACTAAGATGAATACAATCATTTCTTTTTTAAATGTTTAATCGAAGGAAAAATTGTAAGTTACCCAAATCTTTCATGTCAAATTTAGCTTGAAGTGATACTTTGATTTTCTCAAGAGATAGTGAGTAGTGTTGATGAACAAATTCTCAACAAAAATCAGAAGGTAGACCTTGATATCACCATCAACATATATGTACAGACATGTCTCATTCTGCACTGGTTGAAAACCAAGTGAGCTAAGGAAAGTGTCAAGGAACTTTTTCTATTCTCAGAATGCCTGCTTGAAGCCATATAATGATTTCTTGAGTTTACAAACAAGATCTAAATTATTTGGGAAAAAAAAGATTGTAACATGTAGACTCCCTTGGATCAAGTTCCGTTAAAAAATGTGTTATTTACATTCATCTGACATGCATGTAAATCGTCTCAGTTTGTGATGGCTAGTATTGTTCTCACAGTCATATGTGCTACTAGGGCATAGCTCTTGGTATAGTCAAAACCTTTTCTTTGTTAACAACCTTTCACCAGCAACCTTCCCTTCTAGCTAACCTTAAATCCTTTCTGATCTCTCTTGATGCTGAAATCCCAGAGAGGATATAGCTTTCCTGCCAGAACATAATGAAGTCAGTTCCCATGTGTAATTTTTATCAAGGGAATTCATTTCCTCTTCTGAAGCAAGTGTCCAGTTCCTTTCATCATTGATTAAAATGCACCTCCTAGAGTTTCTCTTGATGGGTCGAACTTCATCGATAAAAGACTACCCGCCTCGGTGGCGTAGTTAGCTAACACACTAGTTTCGTGTTGAGCTAGACTGCCAAGGACGGGGAGATCAAGGTTCGAATCTTGGTCGGGTGAACTGGGGCGGTTTTTCCTAAATGGTTTTCCACTCTCCCTCCACACAAATGTGGGTTCACTTCCTTTAAATTCAACCTTTCCAATTCCTACCTATTAGCGTAATTAGTACTTAAGTGTATAACCTGAGCGGGTAGTAAGATGCAGTGCTATAATTTAATTTAATTTAATTTTAAGATAAAAAACTTGTATGTAAAAGTAACTGGTTAACTATACTTTTTCTTGTGTAGGTTTGCATAAGGGGAAACCAGATTTCAAATGCAGATTCTTTATCCTTGGCACATTCAAGAACATTTTTTTAAAGTTTCTGGACTATTTGAGAATTGCATTTTTGATATTTTGTATTCCACTTAGCCAGTTTATTTGTCTTCTTAGTAGTGATTTCAGGACTACCACCTTCATAAAAAATTACTTTTGTTCGGTAATCACTTTGGACTACTTCCAGGGAATTGAGTTTATCAAGCAGTGTTTCCATTTTAAACTTCTTTTTGAAGTTTGAACCAACAAAAAATGGAACGCGATACTTTTCTTCATTGGTCACTATGGATAATATGGTTTCTTCTAGGATAAATTATCTAGAGGTTAAAGTTTAGGTCAATTCACTCTGCACATCGATAATAGTACAAAATGTTCATTACTTTGAAACAATCTGTGCCCATAACTTGAAAACACTTTACTAACTAAAAATTAATATTAACGTCACAAAAAGGAAGCAAAGCAGAAAGGAACAAATGTGTCATGGTGACAAACATGACTACCAACAATGGCAAAGAAACTGTGCCTAAATCTAAATGAATAAATGTTAAATTACTATACCAACAAATATTTCTCTTCTTCTAAATTTATAAAGGCAATATTCTCCTTATTTTTTAAACTAAGAAGTGTCTGTCTACTTCCTCATTGTGTTTGTATGGTTTGTTACAGAGTCAGTTTGTGAAGAGTCTAGGTTTGGGTGGTGGTATGATCTGGGCCTTGGACCTGGATGACTTCAGAAACAGATGTGGGTGTGGTCGTCATCCTTTGCTTCGCACTATCAACAGTGAACTAAGAGGACTATCGGCTGACACCAGAGACTGCACATAAAACACATTTGTACAAGCAAATATTCAGATAGATTGGCTTTATGAAGCAAGAGTGTATTTAAAGGACATGTTTGTAAGAGGTTAAAATACAAACACATGATACTAAATCTGATTTATATTATGTTGTGAATGTTGAGTAAATAGTAGAGGTGTGGTCATGCCTACAATATTACAAGGTTAGTCTCATCGCCCATACTGCCTTTTTATACTATTTCTAAAAGAGATGCTAAGCAATTATTAGGTTTACACAGATTCTTGATACGTCATATTTTGTAAAACAGATTTAGCTTACTATTTACGAGTGATAAAAAAAATTACTAATTTTTTTTCAATAAGTATCAAACATTCAACTCACACTTATAAGTTTGGTAATAACACAATTTACTTGCTTCTAAATCCATTCTATCTCACTATTTTGTGGTTTTATGCATCTTGTGTACATCATGTGTGATGGTACTAATGTTATGAGTGTTTGTAAAATGTATTTTCACAGAAAATAACTCATCCAATCCCCAAACTTTGCCAGGATTTTTCTGAACAAAAGGTGTTATCATTTTAAAGCAAATACCTACATCCATCTCTTACTTTGTTTCCGACTACTGTGTTTGTGACCACATATAAATGAGGATAATGTGGCTGTGGGTGGTTGTCATTATAGAGGCCATCAATGAAGAACATCCCAATATACAAGTAACATATTATCAGTGAATACTTTAAAAGGTGAGTTGTATTACTTGCTATTGGTTTTAAATACCTGGCACAGTTCACACTTGGTGGAAGGGGGGATACATAGAAGAACTAAAAATAAATTACAAAAATATTTCCAACAAATATTATAATACATTAGTATTGAGTTTTGACTACAAATCAATTTTATGTTACATAAAAATTTCTAAAAATAACAATTATTAGTAGACATTCAAATTTTAATATTTGGAATATGTGGTCATATAACTGAAAGTCTGGTTTTCTTTTACATTCATCATGGTTGGATGGTGTTATGTGAAAAATACCTTTTCTTATGCCTCACATTATTATTATTATTATCTAATTTATGTAATTATTTGGAACTAAATAAAAGAAAGTGTGTAAATATAATAAAAAATACTGTTAATTTTATTGACACAATCCTAATTCTCTCTCTTTGTAACCATTTTGAAAAGAAATCTGAGTAAAACATGTGTATAGGAGGAAAATTTCTAGGATGAATATAAAGTTGTAACGAGAATAAAAAAGGCTAACCTGCACTCTACTAAAAGTAAAGTTTAGATACAAACAACAATGATACATAATTCTAAACATAATTCTTAAATAATATTTTAAAGTGAATTCAGAAAGTCGCTAATATAGTGATTAAAGAGCCTACCTCACCCACTTCAATGACCATATGGTCTTGTGTTAGACTGGCCTGCTGATGATGGGGAGATCAGGGTTCAAATTCTGGTCGTATCTCCAGAGCACAGTTTTCCCAAAATGGCTTCCCACTCTTCGTTCTCATCCCTACCCCGTTTGAGTAATTATTCTATATGTGCTTATAGTTTGAACAGCTAGTAAGTCACTGTTATAAAATAAATGGTACGGAACTCCGCACAAACTTTCTCACTCTAATGATTAAAAATGGAGATATTTACTCAAAACTTGTAATATATGTGAAACGAAACAATATACACTAGTAAACCCGAGCATAAATTGCACTATACTTATGTAAAACATTTGATGAGCCCCGGTTTTAAATTTTTTTATTTTAATTTTTAAAGAATTAATGTCCTCTTTTGTATGTTTGGACCAATAAAAAAGATCAATATTGGGTCCACAAGGGTCAACAATTTGTATTAAAATTTCTACTTCCGGTTAAATTTTTCTATATTTTAGTAGATGTTGCATATTTTCAGTTCATCACATTGTTATTAAACTCTTCATTTATAAATGTTGGCCAATAAAAAATGTAAATATTGACTATTGAGTCTAAAATGGAGATAGTCATTGTTGTACAAACATTTTTCCTAAGAGGTTTAAGGAAAAATAACTAAATTTTTGAGATACTTTTATTTATATTTAATTACTCTGTGGCATTGGAGAATTATTGTGTTAAAACTTAAGTAGTATCGCTTTACAACTAAAGCTCACAAAATTGTATTAACATATTTGCAAGTATCTCATAAATTTATTGCCTAGTTTTATAAATATATATTTCAAATAAAAGTTCTTTATTTTTATTATTACTACAATTTTACGATGATGAGTTATTTATTAGGTATCTCAAATAGTTACGGAGATACAGATATTTCCGCTTCTATAAAGTACCCTAAAAGTCATTTTCATAGGAAAATGAAAATAGCCATTTTATTTGTGATCTTAATCAACGCCTAGATACAAATTTTAATCAAAATCGTTAGAGCCAATTTTGAAAAATTCGATTTTTTCTCTTTTTGCTTTTTATTAATCTACTCTTAATTTTAGGGTTAAACAGACACACAGACAGATGGCATTGCAAAAACCTCTTTTTAGGGTTCTGGGGGTCATGAGACATCAATACCCATATACATTTTGAGTTAGATTTGTTTTACGGTCGCAATACTTTACCTTTAGTGTTCGAAAAGTTAAAATATATATTTATTTGCGTATAGCTTGAAAGTTATTGGTTTTATAAAAAATGAGTTCCAAATAAAAAAAATGTATTATAAATAGCCCTACATATTTGCAATGATAAGTAATTTCATATCTCAAATAGTTTGGGAAATATGATAAAAAATAAGAATTTACGCATCAGACTGGAACCCTTAGTCATTTTGCTGAACTATTGAGAGTAGCCATTTTGTTTGGAATATTTATAAATGTTTAGAAATTAAATTTAATCAAAATAGTTAGAGCCAATTTTGAGAAAGTAGAATTTTTCTCTTCTTGTCCTTTAGTAATACTACCCTTAATTTTAGGGTTAGATATCCAATTCCAAAAACCCCTCGGGACAACCCTATGAAAACCCTAGATACCAAGTTTTAGCCTGATCAGTAAAATAGTTTAGGCTCTAGTCCGAGGTACAGACAGACAAACAGAAATTCAAAAACAACTTTTTTGGATTCGGGGGGTCATGAAACGAGATTCATCAAAATCTAGAATTTGATTTTTTTTTACGATCACAATACTTTCCCTACCTGTAAGATAGCAAGAAAGTAAAAATAACTTATCTCTGCAGAGTTGAGGGTTTTGAAGGAAAAAAATATAATCTTAGGTGCTTCCTAACAAATTCAATGTCAACAGTTTAGCTTATAGTTAGTTAGTTAATTAGTTATTTAGCACCGCGTCTTACTACCCGTTCGGGTTATACGCCTAAGTACTAATTACGCTAATGGATTAGGAATTGGGAGGGTTGAATTTAGAGGAAGTGAACCCGCATTTGCGTGGAGGGAGAGTGGAAAACCATTTAGGGAAAACCACCACCAGTTCACCCGACCGAGATTCGAACCTCGATCTTCCCGTCCTCGGCGGTCGAGCTCAACACGACTAGCGCGTTAGCCAACTACGCCACCGAGGCGGGTGTTTAGCTTATACATTTATTTTTTAAATGAACCTGATTCAATTTATAAAAGATTTAGTCCAATAATATATTTTTATGTTTTATTAATAATTTTAAGAGATAAAATTATTACTTTTAACATTTTATAGCTCCTAAATATTTTTTATTTAAGGTAGTCTTCTACACGGAGTAGTCTTTTACCGTACAAGTTAGCTCAGTGGCAGTGAGATTGACTGGTGTGCTCAACCTGACACATGAGGTCAGGGCTTTTATCGAGTCCCAGTCGAGTATATTAGTACTTGAATCTCCCAGATTACTCGGCTGCATGGCCTAAGTCGTCACTATCACGATAAGCTGTACTGCCAATGACGGGGAGATCGAGGTTTGAATCTTGGTCAGGTGTACCGAGTGTGATTTTCCACTCTCACTCCCAACATATATGGGTGCACTTCCTCTAAATATAACCTTCCTTGTTCCTAAAACCACTAGCTTAATTAGTATATAGGCGTATAACCCAAATGTGTAGCTAAAAAAAACCTATGGCTGAGTTTGGTAGTTCATCCCACAAACTTCACCTTTCATTTATACTTAATTATTGTATGGCGTTGCTTTCTTCTACTTTTTCAATAGAGTTCTAAGCATGCATTATTTGCTACTCTAGAGGCCGATATTATTTAAATATTTATTCAAATCAATCATTGACCTCAATGTTGTATTATTATTATTATTATTATTATTATTATTAGCACCGCGTCTTACTACCCGTTTGGGTTATACGCACTTACGCTAATGTGTAATGTGGTGATTGTGAGATGAAATGGAGGACCTACAGTTTAACGTGGAATCCGAACCACGGTGGAGGCCTGGCATTCCTCACATTCACACTCAATGTTGTAAAAATAAAGTGTATGCCACAAGAACACAAACTTGTGGCTTCAAGCCTGACCGAGATTGTACAATCTTTACCTAACATTAACAAACTGTAGCACAACTTCCTTCAGAGTTAAAGTAAAGCTGTTGGTCCCATGTCAATTGGGGTATGTAGAAGATACCTTAAATGGATGATATGAGCTACCTCTTCAGAAAAATTTGTAGCCACTTTCTTGCTCACCCAGAGAAATTCAGTGCGGGAGGCAAAGGGAAACCACTGCACTTACTCTCAACTTCCAGCACAAGTGCTTTATCCTAAATGGAGCAGGCAAGTGGCACTAACCAGTCAAAGGGCTGGACGCTGCTCCAGATGTAAGAGGAAGCACATCAAACTAACCCTCAGGTTGCAATCAATCAACCCTGCTAGAAAGAGTGGTTGCCATAGTAAAAGACTAAGGGCCAGTTTCATAGTCAGATTTAGTGAGCCTAAAGTGCGAGTCGATACTAAATACAAGACGTCACCTACCTGAAATTGAATGGAATGGGCCAGTTTCGCAAATGAAACTGGCCCATTCCATTTTGGTCTTGGTAGGTGTCGTCTTGTATTTAGTATCGACTCGCACTTTAGGCGTACTAAATCTGACTATGAAACTGGCCCTAAGTCTTGCATTGAAACAAGAACGTCAAGTAGCTTGAGTCTTGGCTCTGAAGGTTAATTTGCCTTGATATAACTTAGTCGACATCAGTGGTCTTAGGGTAAAGTGCTCGCCTCAGGACCTGGGTTCAAACCCAGCCAGGATCGACAGATTTTTCTTGAACAATAAAACTCCATATCACAACTTCCTTTGTAGGGTAAGTAAAGCCATTAGTCCCGTGTAGATTGTGGCATATAAAAAAAAACCTGAGAGGTATGTGAAAATAACTTTATGGCAAAATTTGTAGGCCCTTTTGCTCTTGTTCATAGAAATTCTCACATGTTGATATGATCAGTCAATTTAGAAAGTGCACGTTAAATACCACAAATAAATAAAGATAACTTAAGTTTTCCAGACTTAAATCTTATGTTTTTTCATATTATGATTCATTAAATTATTATAAATATTTTTTAAAGTAAAATTATGAGTTCTAACAAGTGGGGCTTTGATTAGGTACTTACATTCGTTGAGAATCTGCCAAGATATTATAAGATTGACAGTGCCGAGGTAATTAAGATTTTTTTTAATTAGGCCTAGTCATGCCATAGTTAACAGTACAGTAACAACAAAGATTATGTTCTACTTTAAAGGTAAAGTTATAAGAAAACATAATTTTGTGCTTATGCTAAATGTACTGGCTAGAAAATGTTGATTTGCTTGTGCATATTAGCAACTAATGTCATTTTTGTAGGCTCCTTAGTTAAACTGGCTTGTGTTTCTTCCAACTTTCTCACACAAGAGACATACTAATACACATTCATGTCACATCTAAACAGTCAATGAAAGGTATGAAATGAAGTCCAGGCCTACTCTTTCAGTGGGGGGAAAAGGGTAAAAAAAAAAAACATATTCATACTACTAAAAGGACTTATTTATTTGTAATCTCAGGTCTAGGCCTATATGTTGTCAACTTAAATTTATATTTGGAATATGGTAAAATTGTTTTAAATTAATTTTTATTGAGTGTAAAGTAAGGTATGTGTTTGTGTGACGGTAATATGCAAGTATTCTGTCTAAAGGGCTTCAAATAGCAAAGTACAGGATATCCACTCAAACTTTAAAGAGTAAAATTTAGACATAATTCCTGAAAAATAATAACTTTCCCCGATTTTTAAAAGGCTTTTTTCCTCCGGTTATGAGACTTTGAACAAATTATTACGAATAAAAATGTTTTGATACTGTGCTTCTCAAGCCACCAACCCACTTCGGTGGAAGCATGATCTAATGCGCTACTATGGCCATAGACTATGCTGCTAACGAGGAGATAGTGGTTCGGTCCCAGTCAGGTGTACTTAGGGTGGTTGTTCTTATATGGTTTCGCACTCTTTCACTTCAAGCAAATGAGTAAACTTCATTTAAATTCAACCTTCCTCATACCCAACCTATTAGCAATGGGTAGTAAGACGCGGTGCTAAAAAAGCCTCCAAATTTTATTACTAGAGCAAGTATTATTAATAAGTATGTTTAACCAATTCCCAACCTAATCAGTAGTTTTTGAATAAGGAACTCCAACAAGTAGGATAAATTGTATTTAAAAGATTCTTTTTTTTGATTGAATAAAATAGTAGCCTACCTAAGACTTATCTATTAATTTTACCCACAAATATTTTTAATTTTGATCAGGCATTATTAAATTAATGCACATCTGTAAAATGTTATGGATTTTATGAAATCAAATGTGACAAAGAATCACATTACATTATGCTATATTTTTACGATATTTATAAAAATAATAATCGGACCACAATGAATTTGGTTTATCATTAGGTCCACGGCCCACGAGTGTCACATTCCTGCTCTAAATCCTTTTAGCCCTATTTTTAAAAGTCTGGATTCAAAAAGTCATTATTCCACTTGTGATGTGTGCTCAGCCATGAGTAGAGTGTAGGAAAATTAAGCAAATAGTATGGAAGGCCTATTTTACAAATGTGTAACACCCAGTGGCAGTGTGTAAGGAGTTGGGGTTATTAGCAACAATTTTTTTTTTAACATTTTTAAAAATCTTAATCCCTCCAATTTTTTTTTTTTAATTACACTCAACAACAAGCTATTTGGGGTGGACCTGCCTCATAAATTTTTAGAAATTAGGATATACTTATAAGGGCAAATTTTTGAAATGTGAATGCCCCTAGAAGTTATTTAGAGTGATCCTCACCTGGAAGTGTTTTGAAAATTAAATGTCTCTAGAAACTATTTGACAACATCTTTCCATGACAAATTTATTTTTAAATTTTAAACGCCTCTAGAAACTTTTCGAGTTTAAAAAACAAGGCTAGCTTTCAGATTCATATCCAACAATATGAGAGGGGAGTTAAATATATCTAGAGGGGGCAAATTTATTTCAGCCAATAGCCCCTGGTTCCACAGCCACTGGTGGGGATGGTACATATCATCAAAAGCATTTTTTTTTCCTAACCAGAATATCAATATTATTTGATTATTATCACAAACAAAATAATGGCAAATCAATTAATAGTAGGCCTACAGTACCTATAGTAAATTAATATGACTACACCTAACAATGGCAACATAAAAACTAAAATAGAATTCTAGTATTAAGAAGCTTTTATAAAAAAAAAATTTACAGTCAACATTGATATTTATTTAGCGCTATTTTATCAAGTGACGGTTGCAGAGCTCACAACATGACACAGGCTTTTAAATATATTAAAATTGTTTCAGTAAATATTGTAACACACTCATATAAAATTATTTTCTTTATTTTGTTACAATATATAAGTCTTATGCCTATTATATTTTTAGTACCTATGGTATTGTACTTAAAATGATGTCAAATCGAATAATATAATGTTTTATAAAATTTGATAATTTTGAATAATTGCACAGCTAAAACAAAACTCACTAAAATAACAAGAGAAACAGCCTAGAAACATAAATAATGAATATATTTTGTGTTCACTTAAAAGTTCTTTGTATTAAAATGTTGACCCATGATCCTCTACAGTGTATGACGTGATCATTTTATAGTGAAATTAAATTGTTTATTTAATCAATAAGCTATTACTTGAACTTTTAATTTATTAATGCATAAAAGGTTAGGGTTAGGTAGGTTGGGTAAGGACCATATCTTTTATATAAATTAGGTATGGAAGGTTTGAAGGTTAGGTTTGCATTATAGCCTAATTACTGTATTCTAAACAGTGGCGGCTCATGAGTAAACCTTAAGGGAGGACACTCTCTTAAAAATTGTTAAATTAGGTAGACAACAGCTTACCTTATATCAACCTTATACTATCCTATATTTAGCTGACAAACTACACTATAAAAAGTATAACAGCTAATTTGGTTTGAAGTTGAAGATTGTCCATTGTGAAATACACACACACAAGTAAACAAAAAATATATATTAAATAGGTTCTTAAATTAACACTATCTTGAACACTATATACACAACATATTTTAAAAATTAGTGAATCAATAAGATTATTGTTTGAAAGAAAAATCAAATCTTTGGTTTTTGTCTGGTATTTCGCTAATCATTAACTGTTCTGTAGACAACATGGCCAAAGCATTTAATCTGTCTTCACTCCTGGTGATTCTTAAGTATGACTCGATTACTGGCCTTCCATTGTTTTTAGTTTCAAACTTTCCTTCTTATGATAAAGAATCAAAATTCAGTTTTTTAATATCAGAAACTTTCATTATTCACTAAAGTAATCGAAAACCTAAGCAAAAACGCGTCACACTAAACAGATCAACGACTTTCCTTATCTATGAACCAGCAAGCCGACTATAGCTGAGAGAAGACCACACTTTAGCTCAGCCCCAAAAACTTGTGAAGGTCAAATAAAGTGACATCAGGTTGTCATGGCAGCCACTCTGTGACTCATGTGGAACTCGGGGGCGCTTCTAAACAACCCAGCCAGCACAGAGTTTCTTAACATAAGAGCGCTTTATGTCATGTACTGGCATGATTATGGTTTTGCTAATTTCCTCAATAAAATGGGAAAAAGATATAACAATTTTTTAAATTAATTTATGTTTTTCCCTATGTAATGAAAAAACAAGAGAAAATTTGCTATGAATTTTAAAATATGTTTTGTTTCTTCTTTTGCTTTATTTTGCAGGGAGGGTGGCCCCAGAGCCCTCTTTCACGAGCCGCACCTGATTTTAAACATTAGTTAGAGCTTTTATATTTGTGACATCATCTAATGGCCATGTCAGTTGTTACCAATTGGTTTCAGGTTTAGTCTCATCATTAGGGGCTTACTTGAGTCAGTTGTGTGAGGTTACATTGTGTAATTATAATTTGTAGGTGTCAAAGATTTCTTCAAACAAAATAAAAATGCATCCTTTTTACAAGAGTTTTATTTGCTTATGCAATATGGTGAAATGAGGTCAATGTAGATACATTTTTAAAAACAATCATTCTTTGGGGTAGAGTTTTAGGTGTCATGTGTTTCAAAAACAAGACTGTCCAATATCCCATTTTTTAACTGATTTAATTGGTTTTATTTGTTAAAAATAATATTTTTTATAGTATTAATTAATTTGCTCTCTTATTTTGTTCATAAAAATAATCTTAAAATATTGATATTTGGTTAAAAAAAATCATCATTTAGGCTATATGAGTTTTGTGATGTGTACCATCCCCAATGTGACGGTCATGAAATTGTCTTCCTATCTGAATCTAACAGTACCTATGTGTGCAAGCTAACCACCTTTTTACTACTGTTACTATTAGGCCTGTGTGCCTCAATTTTCAATATCGAATCACAGCTTAATCTTGGCCAATTTGAATCAAATTCAAATCAAATCTCACGCTCAAAATTATTTTGATTTTAGATTCTGAATCTCATGATAAATTTATTTTATAAAATTGAATGCAAATCAAATCCCTGCTTTAAAAAAATCAGATTGAAACTGGTCAGATCGGAATAGAATAATTTATTTTGGGTTCAGGCCTACCATAATAAAGTTTTAAATTGAATGAGAGTTGAATATTTTACTATAATAAGTTTCATAGTCCAATCCAATAATAAAATATTTCAAAAAATGTTATAATTGTTTTACACATATTTAGGTTTATTTAAAAAAATGTAATCAATAGCACTAATCTCAAAATAAAGGTCGGAAGACAATTTTTTTTTTAATCATAAGGCAAAGGTTGAATAAATTATACAAAAAGGTGGGCCTAGCTACTTATTTTTAAATAAAAGATATTCTCTGTCTCAAATAACTGTCATCGTGATTTCTTTACGACCTGGAAATCAAGTTACCGGTAATTTGTCTATTCACTCTAGGTCAAGAGTTCCTAAACTTTTTAATACGGCGCCGCCCTTCCCATGTCCGATTTTCCGTGCAACACCTCTGTACCCAATAATTTTTAAAAAATTGCTCAAATTCGATCTGGTGGCATTTTTTATAAAGAAAATAGTCATTTATATCTTGTAATTTTTTAAATGTAAAAATACAAAAGTAAAACAAAATTAAAGAAATGAATAATAAGGGATTAGAGTAAACATATTTGTGTTTTTTGTACTTGATCTCATGTGTGCAGGTTGTTCATAATGGCGAAACATCTCATCCTGTATTTTATGATTTCAGTTTCACTTTTTCACTACTATAACATTTAAAACTGAGACACATTCTTACATGAAACCTGTTCTGGAAGAACAAACACATTGGATGTAATATGTGAGACTATATATACAAACAGCAACAAATGCATGAATGTCTTTCGATTCAAAATTATGAATAAAATTCAAATCTTTCCAATAAGGCTGTGTAGTTGGTACGGCAAGCCTTCGACAGACTCTGGCTCCTTTTTTCTACTGTTTAACTCCAACTCAGAATCCGATTCGGGCTCCTTCATAAATGGCTAAGATATATTAATTAGCTATAACATATTTTCTGTACATTGTTCTAATGAATATGATTTCATGGGAAGCTTTACCAACATTGTAAATGTCTATTTAAATAAAACTGATAATCAAAAGTGCATCACATCCAAACTCCAAAGCCCTTCTTTCCAATATTTACATTCAAAATTTTGAATTGAATCCAAATCTTACTAATATTCGGACTAGGATTTGAAATTTTAAAGGTTTGCATAGGCTTGGTAACTAAAGGGCCTAAGTTACAAGACGTGTTGGTAGCCATGTTACAGTAACGATAGCCTAAGCCTAAAAATAGTGATGTGATTTTTTTAAAAAAAATCTAATATTAAACCTTGTTTAGAGCCTAGTAAAATTAATGTTGCCTATTTTGCTCACAAATATGAATGAACTCTGTTTTAATGTTTTTAAAATCCCGATTAAAGGGCAACATGCAAGCCCTTTTCCTGGGATTTTTACCTAGCTGCTCGGTTTTCCTGATCAGTGGCCAATCTGTAGTAGCCTGCCAAGGGGACATAATTTTATTGAATAAAAAACTATTATAAATGAGACTGGGATATTTAGTAATTATCTTTAGCCTAATAGGTTTACTAGAGTAGTAAGCAAAACTACGATTTGATTGATGTAAACTAACGATGTGTAATTACATCAATGTTACTGTTCAAAACTAACATTTCTCATTTTTATAAACACCCACACAGTAAAATATGGGGTTCTGTGCTAACCAAGAACAGTAAGGGGTGATTCTTGAGTGGTTTTATACCAGCAGGAAGGTATTTAGGAGTTTAAAGTTTAATGACTTCACCAGGGGCAGATATTTGCAGAAAGAGTAGGTAGGGTCCTATGCCTATCGTACACTAGGCTGACTCAGTTTAAGACTATAAACCAATGTGTGTTAAATGCTTAGAGACAAAAATAATACCCTTCTAAGCCACAAGTATAAAATAGTAATCTTACTAAAGTCATTTAGGTCTAGGGTAGAGGGTCTAGATGTCTATTTGTAGAGCATCTCTAACCTTGTCCAGTTCATATTTTCTAATGACTGAATCTCTACAGGCTGTGAAGACAAACTTTTCATCACACGCTATGTCATATACTGGGTCATAGTCTGGTCCAGTCAGTTGGACTCGAACATGCTTCACGTTATCAGAGTCAGAGAATGGATGATATACACAGGAACCATCTGCTCTTCCACAAAAAAAACCTTCTCCTTTATAAGAGAGTATACTAAGTAGAGGGCTATTTGACTCGAACCATGTCATCAGAGGTTCAGAATGTTGACGTAGGCTGAAGAGAAAGATTTGACCATTTTGACACCCAACGACAAACTTATCATAGACAAGAACTGCAATACAGTTGACAGCGGACTTCAGGGAAAAATTAAATATGGTATTACGACTTCGCAACGCTACACCGCCCACTGTCCCATCTTCACAGCCGTACAACAATACTTTACCACTCGTCCCAATTTCTCGCTCACTCGGTGGCTCTTCTGGCTCGCCGAGGTTGTATTCCTGACCCAAAGAGGTCAGACAACAACAGTTTATGGTCACACTTGTATCGACCAAGTCCCCTAAACACGATGACTGACCACAGTCCCACAATTTAGCTAGACCATCCTTGGATACAGAAACTATATTCCTGCCTCTATCCACAATGCAGATGTCCATAACCGCAGCAGTGTGACCCCGTAGTGTAACAGGACATTGACCTGTCTCTGCTGACCATATTTTCAATTGCATATCTGCACCCCCTGTCACAAAAACAATACCAGATGGGAAAAAACGACATTTGTAAACATCTCCAATATGACTTTCCAAATTTCTTCTTAGTATACCTAGATTACTATCCCAGAGGTGGAGCTTGTTTTCTGCACAAACCGATACTCCTAACTCTCCTGGTGTCACGTCCAAACACACTACACTCTTCTTATGTATTTCAGAAAATATTTTAAAAGGCGCAACAAATATGCATGTGTAGCCTGTCTCGGAATGTCTCAAACCAAGGGTCAATGTTTTTAGATATTTGACTTCAAAGCCTTCAGAAGCCGATGCACGAGGAATGCCATCGTTTGTGATACTTTCAATTTTGATTTTACCATATAAACTTGGTTGATCGTGAAATTTGCAAGAAATCCAGCATTCCCCATTTATCTTGCGTAGTACGTCAGGCCAGTCACACTGTATGGACATAACCGGCACTCTCTCTTGAAACATTATTTAATAATTATTTATTAAGTTATTTATTTCCTTACTAAAAAAGTTCAAAAGTGTAGCATATTTTGAATTAAGGGGTTACGTTAAGAAATAGATATAGATAGAAGTACGTAACACCATATAAATAAAGGCCCAAGATTTTGTCATTTCACAGATAAATAAAAAAAGAAAATACCTTCTTTAGGTGGAAAAATATAGAATATCAATTATCAAGAATTAATACATAGTAAAAGCACCATTGATCACGAATCAAATGTCCAATTTTTATAGGAAGAACAGTAGAATTCACCAACATTGATTGGAAGTTACTAAGATTTGACATTATAGAAATGTGTTATTTTGATTGATTTATTATATATTTCATCCAAAAAATTATAATAACACTTTTAAACCACCTTCTTATGGATTACTTAGTAATTTATCTTTATATTATTAACTATACGGACTTAAAATTTAATACAAATGCGAAATTTTTATTTAAACGATTGTGGCAATATGAGCTAAAATAGTGCAAAGAGTTATAAATTAAATGTATTAAACTTCCATTCTTATATTATTAGAACTGATCATTATAAACCATAAACAAATTATTTGTTTTAAATCCTATACAAAATGGGAAACAAATATTTGTTTCAAACAAATTTTATTTATTTTTTACACTCCAGCGAATGAATACTATTAGTGTTGGGTATTGGTGTCATCAAAATAAACAAAGACACTACCAAGTGACTAATTTGATTTCACAATTAAGGCAACCTTTTAAAAAGTTCCACTCTGGTTCTTTAATTTAAATAAAAAGGACATATTTAAATCACAAAAAAATTATAAACAGTTATTTTTAAACTATTTTAAATACTAGCTTCATTTTACATATGTTGAAAGAATAAAATATACCGGGTGCTAGACAACGAGATTAAAAGCATACGTTTGTTTTCGTGTTTGTATAATTTGTGTTGTATTGATTATTAAAAAGGTCGGATGAAGATTAACTAGATAATATAATATATTTTTTAAAACCAGAAATTTGTTCAATAAAAGTTACTCGACTTTGGAACGTATGATTTGTGAGATAATTGTAAAGTTTATTTGGCAGTGGCTACTTGATATAAATCTTTTTTGAACTTCTTTATGCTTGTGTACGATTAATTACAAAGTGTTTATGGCAGTGACATATATTTATGATATATTTTATTTTCAATTTTATGTTAATATATTTTCTAAATTTCATAATGCGTGTGTATCAAGAAAAGTAGTAGGGCCCCTAACCTATTTAAACCATAAGATTGTTGTATTAACCTCTTGACTAGACCTAGGTTTGGAAAAATTATGATGATAGCGCTCTGTGACTATGTGTAGAACTACAGTCTCTATAAAGGCCAAAGTTGAGATTTGGAGGTGTTACCCTAAGAACTTGCTATATGTGGCTCATGGCTGATGTATTGTAATGTCTTATGTCTGCAACATGTATGAACATTTTAGACCGAGTTGGACTGTTATATATATTTAACAATTCTCGCTGTAATATCACACGGTGGTAGTGGTAGGATAATGCGCTGTATGTAAGTATAACTAAGGTGAAGTGAACAGTTCTAACATAGATAAAGAACCCAGTATGTCGGCTTCTGTATATTAAATACCGGCTCCAGACCCTTTCGATTTCAAATCGACATTGGAATGGAAATAATGGAAAGAACGTTTTATGCGTTTCAGACGTGTTTCAGGTATGATGAAGGAGAAAGAAGAAGATCAGGCAAATTCTTTTATTTATTTGATAGGCCCTCAGGCTGAAACTATTTTTCTATCGTTCAAGCTATTATCAGCCGATCAAAAGAAGTTTGATGCAGTCCTTCAGAAGTTTGACAGCCATTTTATTCCTACCAAAAACATAATCTTTGAACGAGCACTGTTCTATACTATATTCCAACAAGAGGGTGAGTCGGTAAGCGATTATGCTACAGATCTTCATACTGTTGCTCAAGATTGCAACTTTTATGTCGCTTTTTATGACGAAGCCATTAGAGATAGAGTCGTAGTTGGTATTATAGATAAAAATCTCTCGTTTAAACTACAATTAGATGCCAAATTAGGGAAAAAACAGAAAGAAACTTTAATAGGAGCTAGTCAAGTTTTATCTGACAAGGCTAATGCAACAAATAAACTTAAAATAAATAGAGAAAATTTTTTTAGTTATAGTAGGAAAACTTTTTCTAACTAAGATAAAAGTCAAACTAGAAAATCATGTTTTTGGTGTGGGAATAATACTGAACACCCTAGAACCAGATTTTCTGATAGGAATTCTACCTATCATCAGTGTCGATATGAAGGGCATTGTGTAACATGTTGTAAATTTAGATCAGTTGATGTTGACCTTGCCTCTACAGAAACTAATTATTTGCATGATAAATGGTTGGTAAACACCAAATTTTGTGGGAAAAACCTTTTTGCTAAAATTGATACCGGCGCAGATGTGAATATTATTGGAAAAAGTACATACGAGGAATCTTTTCAATATATGGAGAATTGCCATCAAATAAAATCCTAACGGGTCCAGCGGGCGCTCAACTCAAAACTAATGGCTGGATTTAAAGGAAACTCCAATACAAAAACAAAAAGATTTTTGAGACATTCTATGTTGTTCAAGGAGCAGATAGAATTCTTCTAAGCCATCATACTATTGAGAAATTAGGCCTTATAAAGAGGATTTCTGGGATAGGAAAAGCTAATTTTGTTCCAAAAACTGTGTTTGCCATGTAACATTAGCGATACTAGCTAATTGACTTTTACTACCCACCCCGAATAAAACCAATACATATAGACATCCTGCAATGTTAAAAGATTTACAAAACCTTCCTATATCTAAAATGTGTGCTTTACTCAGCCTATAGTCTCGGCGAACAACCAGCACACGACTTGTGTACATCAAATAATTTTGAAAAGAATACTTGCACCCCTTGGAAAAGAGGATCGACGATACATCGGTATGAGGTGATCTAGGCCTAAACTGATTGGGCTAGCCGGCCGATAGACAACCTGACGAGATCTTCACTGCCAACTCACCAGATTTCCGGACTGACGTGTCTAGATGATGACGGTTGTTAACAAGAGAAACATGCTGTTAGCACGTGATCGCTACGTGACGTTATACTTTTAATATGAAGATCCCCCTCCCAATATCCATCAACTAAACTTATATAAGGCTGGTGCTCAGCTAACATTTTTTACTATTAATTCCGAAACAACCACGAGAGGTCCTGCTCTGGACTTGGACATAATCGCTCCAGAATGATAAAACATAAACTCTTTATATTTTGTTAAATGTTTAAATATAAACGACCTATAGTTTGGGTGTTTGAACACTTAGTTAATAATGTGATTAAATTCGTTCCGTGTAGGCATCAGTAATTTATCACTAGAATATTTATTCTAGAAAGTAAAACTGTTTTATGGAACACTTAATGTTTCCTTTTTCCACTTGGGTGCTAGTCTCTTTGTAAAATTTACACTTATTAGTTTGGTAGCCACTTTTTGATTCTTAATCTTGCTTGTAAAATTTAATTTAAATATAAATTTTATTGCACTTGTGGTTACCAATAATGGTTTAACTTTAAAATTTGATAATGTTTAAATTATAGATAAAATTTTATAGGCATAATTTGTTTGAATAAATTATTAAAGTAATTTATTTTTGTTGGTTTATAAATTATAACTTTAACAGTTACTGATTTGTTTAATGAGTAATTACCAGTATTCTAATGTAATATTGCTTTGTTTTCTATTATAATGTGAATATTAACAAACCGAAATCTGCTCGACTACTTCCAAGTTGGTGGAAGTAATGGTCCCACAGAAGTTTGAGCTATGTCGGGAAGTCAAACCTTTGTGTAATTTATTTTGATTAGAATTGATATTTGAATTTAAATTTAAGCTCTTTATTAATATACTAAGGATTCAAAGGTTTAATTGGTTTTACCTGTTTGTTTAGTCGGAATTCACGATGTTGATTCAGGCACTTTGTTAACCATGTAGAGAAGCTCGTTAATCTCTTTATTAATATAGTAAGGATCCAGAGATTTAATGATTTAATGTGTTTGCTTAGTCTGAAGTCACAAGGGTGATTCAGCCGCTTTGTTAACCAAGTAGAGGAGCTCTTTAAGCTCTTTATTATCATATTAACGATTTTGTATTATTATTGGGTCTCTTCCAGACTAATTCGTATGAATAAATAATTTATGATGTAACTCTTTTGTTTCAAACGTAGTCGTCTTCAAGGACTACTATTACTTTGAGATTGTGTAGTGTATCCTCTAATGTACTGCGCAAGCACATTCTCTGCCATATTTATATGTTTTTCAACACTACTCAGTTCACCTTGTGAGACAATTTATTATTTATTTACCTCTCTTGTCGTGTGCTCCCGTGGTTATAGTTCCAAAAGCCAATGGATCCCCAAGGTTGTATGTTAGCCTAACTAAATTAAATCAACATGTAGAAAGAGAACTTTTACCTATGCCAGCAGTTGATTTTTCCCTAGGTCAACTAGAAGAGGCTTAGGTATTCTCAAAACTAGATGCCAACTCAGGATTCTGGCAGGTTCTCCTCAGAGATTCTTCCAAAGCTCTAACCACATTCATCACACCGTATGGAAGGTATCGGTTTCTTCGTTTACCTTTTAGGATATCCCCTGCTCCGGAGTTTTTCAGAAGGTCAGTGCGAATTTAGAAGGATTGGAGGGAGTTGTCTACCATTTTGACGATATTATAGTATATGGGCCAACTATTGAGGAACATGACTCACGGCTTTATAAGGTCCTTTCTAGGCTGCAAGAAGCAGGTTGGACTCTAAATGAGGAAAAGTGTTCGTTTCGGCAAACTTCAATAAACTTTCTTGGCCATATCGTATCTGCAAAGGGTGTTCGTCCGGACCCAAAGAAAGTTGATTCTATTCTCAAACTGAAACCTTCCACTAATGTAACTGAGCTAAAAGGATTTTTGGGTCTTGTAACATTTCTGGCCAAGTTCGTCCCAAATCTATCTACTTTATCGCAACCTCTTAATGAGCGTTTCCGCTCAAACGTCGACAGGTTATGGGATTGTCCACAGGCTCAAGCATTTGAAAAGATAAAGGTAGCTATAGCAAAGTCACCTAGTCTTGATTTATATAAATACAATAATGACATTATTTGGTTAGCTGACGCATCATCCTATGGCCTTGGTGCAGTTTTAATACAACGCCAAGATGATGGATCTCTAATACCTGTTAGTTACACTTCTCAAACTCTCGGTGAAGGAAGGACTGGTTCTCGCTTGGGAATGCGAACGCTTTTCTGATTTTATTACAGGCATTCATATAACAATAGAGACTGATCATAAACATTTAGTTCCTATTTTCACCATCAAAGATCTAGATTCTATAACCCCAAAGACTACAAAGAATTAGACTTCGTTTGATGAGGTATTCGTTTGAGATTGTTCATGTAGCTGGTAAAAATCTAATAATTTCTGATGCTTTTTCCCGCAATCCGCAGTCACTACTTGCTGATGAAGATGAACTAGCTAAAGAAGGGATGGCCTATGTCCAAGAGGTTGTCTATGAGCTTTCTGTGTCAGATGCCAAGTTGACAGAAACTGTTCAGAATCTACAAAAGGATGAGACTTGTATCCACCTTATGCAGTTTTGCCAGGACGGATGGCCTCTAAAGTCACAAATACCATAAATCTGCTTACCATATTGGTAAAATTGAAACGAAATATAGCTATAAAATGGTCTTCTACTAAAAGGTAATAGAATAATAATTCCTCATTGCATGTGGAAGGAAATGATAAATAAACCTTTAACCTTTAACGCCTACTCTGTTTCCTAATCGTTCTTAGCAAACAATTGGCACGAATCTTTTGAACTTAAAAGGTAACTGGTATCTCCGTGTTGCTGACTATTATTCCAGATATTCAGAAATGGATTTGCTGGAATGCCTTACTACTAGAGTCATAAATCATCTTAAATCTATTCTAGCCAGGCATGGAGTACCTGAAATCATTAGAGTTAATTGTGGCTCACAATGGATTCATAAAAATATAACAAATGAATTTTTTTTTCCAATTTGCTAAAGATTATAATTTTAAACTTGTTACATCCAGCCCGAAGTACTCACAAAGCAACGTCTTTATAGAGTCTGAAGTAAAGAATTTTAAAAATCATATTGAAAAGAGCGAGGATCCATACAGAGCCTTACTTATACTGTGCTCCATTTCTTTAGAATTTGGCCATAGCCCTGCTCAGGAGCGCACCCAGAATTTTAAGCGGGAGATAGGGGTGGAGGTGGTTTTTTACATAGTAATTTTCATAATTTTCACATTATATATTTCAATTACTGTAAAATTTGGAAATTTGATTTGAAGTAGGGGATAAGAAAGATAGAGAATCATCGATGCCCCCTAAAAAGCGGAGTTCCGGGGAAAATTTAGATTTCAAAGGATGCAAATGATTATATTCAAGTTAATATGTAACAAAATCGGATCCTCGGCCTACTTTCTAACACTATGTACTCGACTGGTTAACAGGTCTGTATTTACACATTCTTTTCCACACCCAGGATTTGAAGTTGGTGGGGGTGGGGGCATATGTTATTATCAACTGCCTTTTCCCCTCTTCTTGATACAAGTGTTTACATAATTGCTCTAAAACGATAATTTCAATTACTGTACCCATTTATAGAAAATATTACGTTATCACAGGTCCAGTTTTCATTTAAATTCAAATTTACAGTAAAATTAAAAATCAACAGAAAGAAGAATTCCTTTCAAAAGCCCTAATTAATGCACAAATTTAATCCCGTTTGTATTAAATATAATTAAACTAAATATAATTGATTAATTGATGGAACATAATGCTAATCATATTTTTGAAATATCCTTAATTTTCTGGGGGAGGGCCATCAACTGGGAGGGCTTCATTCCCCAAAGCTCCCCGTAGGTGCACCTCTGGCCCTGCTTAGCTCTTGATGGGGAGAAAACTTAGGGGATTTATACCAACATTGCCAAGTAACCTCGTTCCCTCATCAGTTAATTTGAACCAGCTGTTCCATAGAGAAGAACACAGACTGTCGAAACAACAAGAAAACTATGATCGTCACCACGGTTTTAGGCCTCTCAAAAGTTTGAACCCTGGAACAAAAGTCTATATCACTGACCGGAACCAGGATGTTACTCAGCACCTCTCAGAGGAGCTTTATCAGGGGGTACAAAGTTTATTTGGGGCCACCTTCCATTTTCCATTAAACCTGTTTAAAAAAATAAAATTAATTAATATTAGGTATCTGAAAAAATAAAAGAAATAAGACAAAAAAGATATTTAATTTAAACTTTTATATTATCTGAAAATAAGGAAAAACAATAAAACGAAAAAAAAGTATACCTCTACTTCAATTTAGTATTATTACTAGTAGTGGAAATGTGAATGCTAGTTTTCAATATATGCAAACGGTTTTTGAGATCCCAAGGAACTCTTAGGCCTCTTTTAGAACCCCGGGCCCAATGTACCCGCTTTATACCCTCTCATAGGGCCTGAAGGTACTATAGTGAAGAAACATGATACACCGCGGTTGTAATGAATCCAAACAGAGGAAGGAGAATTTTGAAGGAATTGGAAGTATCTTCAGCCTTTTAATGAAAATTGTCCTCGGGTCCAGCAAGAGTCAGATGAGTTGGTAAATAGCAGCTCATCATCTCCAGAAGAGAGTCAATACTACCAGTTCATCCAACGCCTTTAGAGGACAGAGGTGGCAAGTGAAGTACTTCAACTTGATGGTTCTTCTCCCAATTCATCCACTCCCACTCGAAGAAGTCAACGGTCCAGGAAACCTGTAGACCATCTCGATCTTTGGAGGGGAGATGTGATGATAGAACCCTGTGACTTTGTAAGCAACTACGCTCTCTATCCAGGACCAAGTTGAGTGTCAGAGGCGCTATCCCAAGTACTTGTTATTTGTGGTTGATGTATTGTAATGTCTTATGTCTGCGACACGTTTAACAAAATACACTTCGCCTTGTACTGAGTTGGACTGTTATATTCTTAGCTGTTATACAGTATTATTGATATTATATTATTAACAATTATCTCCATAATATTATACCTATAGTTTAAATTATCGTTTGAATGTAAGACTTCTACACAAAGCGTGTCGTTTAAACAAATGTAATAATGCAACAAGTTCCAATATTGTAATGTTTTTGTAAAGAGCCATGGATCATTGAAACACAATAATACATTGAATTGAATTGAATTAATAATTTTTTAACTAATATAATAATATTTTCTACAAGCCTGTAACCTAAATCAATGGTTCTGAACATGGGGAGGAGTAAAGCACTTTCCGAGGGGGCGTGGAAAAATTTGGAAATTATGTTAAAATCAGCTAAGAATTAAAGACATTCTTTTTTCAATTCATTTTCCAAAGTAAGATAATTTTTGCCTGAGATATTGGCAACAATGTTGTAAAACCCAATATTCAATACATCATAAAAACAAAACTCTGCCAATCATCAAATCAATTTTCAGTCAATTTATATGTACCGTTACGCTGCCAGTGTTACATTGGTTTTTGTATAAAGAAGTGATTAGAAAACATGATTGTTTAATATTTTTCTGTATAATTGTCTTAAAGAATATTGGGAAGTGTTGGTGTGGGCATTTGATGAAAATATATTGGAGAGGAGGGGGTAGGAATTTAATGATCTACCAAGCTCAAAAAAGTTGAGAGCCACTGACTTAAATTATCGTTTGAACGTAGCACAACTACACAAAGTTAGTCATTAAAACAAATGAAATCAAATTTTAAAATGCCTTATTTCATTGTTTTTATTGACATTTCAATTGAATATATGGTTTTTGAAACCAATATACAAGATAGTAGCCAAATTTAAATATATTGTCGTCTTAGTAGAATGTAAACATGTAAATATGTAAAACTTAATCGATTATTTTTTAATGTAAATGTTTCTTCACTACTTTCAAACAATGACACTTTTATTTATCGGAAACATGTTTTCGCACAAGAAAATTGAAATAAACCGTTAAATCTGTTCCCTTACAATAAAGCAGATGACAAACTTAAGCGTCATGATTTGGTCCTTTGCAGGGTCATGTTTATGTCCATACTGCACAGCACCTAAAACCATCACATTTTCTAAACAAATAAATATCTCCGCCTGAATGTCTGCTTGATTATTTATGGAAATATTATGTACTTTTAAATAATACTTTTGATGAGTTCTTTGTTTCAGAAGTCTTGGGAAAGTGAAAAAATTTTGTTACCACCAGTGGCATTGCTAATATTTAAAAGAAGGGAAAACTGAAAACTATACTAAAACTAAATATTTTAAAATAATTTGAACACATACATTTAAAACGACAATGTATTTATAGTCAAAAGTAAAAACAAATAAGCAGAAATGACACATATTTCAAACTTACTCATGAACTAGCATAAAATAAATATTGACTGCATTGTTGGATAGTCCGTAATTAATGGGTGCTAAAGGAGTATGTTCTGAAAGTCAATTCAATAAGTCAATGTGAAATAAGCGTCTTACGTTGGTTTGGGCATGTTGAGAGGTTGAGAGTGGATTCAGTGACGAAGCAAATATAGTGACTGTAAAACGTGCGAATCAAAAGTAAGTGGTAAGCCATGTAAGATATGGTTAAAACGACTAATATGTGAAAAAGATTAACACTATGGATAGGTGCAGATGAAAGCTTTAAAGTTACACAATTGCTTAGTTGAGTATTTGCGCACACCAATTATTTCATTCCAACTAAACAATTTAGATAGGTTGGCACCGCACACGACACTCAACAGTTGACTAGATAATTTATAGAGTGGAGACAACGCAAGTTGACACACATAAGTTATTTAAACTGGACGTGGATGAAACTACGGATAGTTGTGCCTTACTCTCTTAGGTATACTCTATTGCACTAGGAACTTGAAAGTTCAGTGGTGCACTTACAAAAGTACGATGCCTATATCTATCTTGAGCTACGAGTAGTTCTATCCAGTCCACTTAATTACAGCCTCTCTCTTTCAGGTCCATTCTAATGTTATCCCCCCATCTGTATCTAGGTATTTCCAATAGTCTCTTACCTTGGGTTTACCAGCCAATATCTTGAGCATGGTTCTAGATTCTTCCATTCGCACTGAATGTGCTGCCCAACCTAATCTGCGAGATTAACTACCCTAACATTGTCTTGTGATGCAACTAATGATTATGTAACCTCCTTTACACTCCAATATAGTTTTCCATTTTTGGATCAAATATACTCCTAAGCATTTTACTAATTAGTTGAGTCTGTAATATAAATGTGGGAATCGTCAGCTACATATGAGTGACATCATGAGCTATTGAATACCTGAGCCATCTGCGACAGCGTAGGGCTGTTATTCTGCCAAGTATACTGTTCAAAATTGTAACTTTAAAGCTTACTGCATAATATACGCCATTTGATCGTTGGTAAATTAATCTATGCATTATACTTATTTAGTGTTGGATCTTAGCCTTAAACAATATTTAGCCAGAATCTGGCATGTTACTCACATTACATTCATTTATCAAAGCTATGCTTTATACTTACAAGATATTTTTTTATTCTTATTCATTGATTTAAATGACATAATAATACAACCTTCATTGATCTGAAAGGACCGGTGATGCACCCCACTGGATTGCAGGCTTGTCAAAATGGCAACATATTGGAGGGCACTCCCTGATCTGGTGTT
>CABFWO010000931.1:145860-214518 GCA_902155825.1 Timema genevievae | reverse complement strand
GGCACGGGACGAATCCTGGATAGCTCAGTGGTTAGAGCATTGGCGTACTAAGCCAAAGGTCCCGGGTTCGATTCCCGTGTCCAGGTGTCATTTTTCAATTTTCTTTAAGAAATTGTGTTTTTTTTCCCTTAATTTTGTACCAGTCATATGTACGGGGATAAATAATTATGACTAAAAAAAACTAGATTGAGTTAAAGCTAGCATTCTTAATGTGAGCAGTAGTGGTCGTAATAGCCACATAAATAAATGCACAAGTGTGTACCGAGAGAAACAATGGTGGTCATATTTACCCCACAGATGGTCAGATATTTATACATGTTTCATATTTTCACCCTCTTAAGTTAACATGAGACGTTGAAATTTTAGGTAGGTACTCTAAAAAGTTTAAAGATGTCCTCAAAACATAACATTTTATCTCCTCGGTATAAATATAAAATTACAAATATGAAAAACACGAAAAGTGGTCAGAATTACCCCAACTGACATCTCATTCGGCTCCTCTGCCAACCCCTGTTTGATGAAAGAGAAGATTCTGTCTTTCTTTGATCAACATTTTTGGAATATGATATAACTGTTTAGAAGTGTCATATAAAAAAACTTTTTTCATATGCATTTATATACCTTCTTATAACCTGGCAGAATGACAGTAATTGGTCACCCCTGTCAACTGCCCCCATATCTTGTTGTAGTCACTAGAACAAACAGGCTTCAATTTTCTCTGTCCAGTTCCCCAGTCTTGCTTCCAATATTCTTTCACTTCAGATGAGTGCATTGTTGTCATCATATGTACCACTTTCTTGTCCCGCCATGACAGTGCTAGTATATTGTTGCACTGTATGTATGCCATCCCACCAAGCCCTAGATTTTGTTTTACCAAATCTTTTGGCACATTTTTGTGATTCGCTTTAACAGTTCCACAAACATTGCTCGTGGAACTATAAAGTTGTAAGTAAAGATCAGGGTAGGAATACCAGTTATCTAGATACATCCTATATCCCTTGTTAAGACAGTCTACAAAGCTACACAAATCCAGTACAGCTTTGTGGTTTGGCGAGGTTATTGCCAATATAATACTAAAATTCCAAATAGAGTCAGTTTTTCAGACATTTAAAAAATCTTATCCCAAATCTAGCATGTTTTGATGGGTTGTATTGAATGAAGTACAGGCGGCCTACACTTGACAAGTGACTTGTAGCATGTCACTCTCGTGAAGTGACATCTACAAACCGTAATCTGCATAAAATACTAAACTGAAATAAAGGAATGCAAAGAATAGAATTGAAACTGATATGTTCTGCAATAATATCATTTGTGTTCCACTTATATTGAGTGGATGTTCCCGGATACAAACATCATGCTTCCACAAACTATTCTGCAAGTATGGCGGAAGCGGAGGCGTGGCAGTTTTTAACAGACGTCTCAACTCCTGAACACTTGATGTTGAAGCCCACCTGACTGTCGTTGGTTCGCTGCTTCGAGCTACGAGCACTGTTGCCCTAGCAGACTTTCTTGGTAACTCTTTCTCCGCCTTTCCTACCTCTTCCCCCCCTCCCCCTTCCTTCCTTTTTCCTCATTACATGCCCATTTTTGGTCTTGTTTAGAGTCTGAGAGAAGCGTATATAACGAATGGCCTCTGGGTTCACAGACTGTAGTTCATCATATTATATCCTCGAAGGAGGAACCTCTGCTGCAGCACCTGAAGGAGATACGCATGGTCATGATGTTTGAGTTGTGGGTCTCACCACCTCAACACCGAGGGAATCTCGTCTGATGTTCCAATATGAAGTTCATCATATTATATTATAACTCTGCCGCAGCACCTAAAGTAGATATGGATGGTCTTGTTGTCTGAGTCGTGGGTCTCACCGCCTCGACGCTGAGGGAATCTCGTCTGATGTTCCAAGTATTCAACAAATGTCCAAGTCCTTCAGACTCGTGGTAGTTAATGAGACTAATTTAGTTCTTGTTAGTCGAAGTGGCTATAATATTATTTCTATGTCCATCAGACATGTTTTCCTTAGTCCATCAGACATGTTGTCATTAGTAAAAATGACTAATATTATTTCTACGTCCATCAGACGTGTTTGCTTTGGTCAAACTAACATATTTTTATGTTCATCAGACATGTTGTCATTAGTCAAAATTACTAATATTATTTCTATGTCCATCAGACATGTTGTTTTAGTCAGAGTGACTAAGTTTAGTTTGTGTGTCAAGATGACTTAATTTCTTTAGTCAGATAGTTTGACTATATATTTTCCCTATGTCCATATGACATAGCTTAAATACAGGACCTTTGAGCTATATATGTAAAAGGAACCTTGCTTTAAACTTCCTCTTCTCCACAAGTTCATTATTCAGTATTAAGACCCGCCTCTGTNGGGGGGGTTTCCTAAATGGTTTTCCACTCCCCCTCCACGCAAATGCGGGTTCACTTCCTCTAAATTCAACCCTCCCAATTCCTAATCCATTAGAGTAATTAGTACTTAAGCGTATAACCCGAATGGGTAGTAAGACGCGGTGCTAAATGTATTCAGTATTAAGTCCATATGACTTCACAATATCCCACGATGCCGAGGACGTCATGCTCACATGTTCAAATTTTTGTATGGCTAGAAGCAGGTTGACTAACGCCATTGTTTGAGGACCTAGTTAGGTCAGTATCTCGCAGCACTCTAGTTGGCATCTCTTTATTCTGTGTTACTATTTTGGGTGCGCAAAGTGCGGAACACGGCTAGTTTGGTATAGTGGCCCACTCAGATAGTATTTTCTTTCGCCCCTTGTTGGTACCTTATTTGTTCAAGTATTTAATGTTGTTGTGTACTAAATTTGATTTTCACCCTAGGCAGAGAGTAATGACATAAATGTACTATTGAATTCTCTGGCAGTACCCACTGGGAGAGGACCGGCCATAGTACAATTTAGTGTTGACACCTGATTGTTAGCCATCTGCTAATGTTATGGATAGACCATCCTATTACCATTTATTTTGTAGGCTGTCTATGAGACCTTTCTTAATTTCTAGTCAAGCCAGCTTTGCCGAGTTTAGGTTAGTAACTCTAAAACTATAGGATCTGTTGTCATATCTTTATTTGTAATTAATTCACCCTTCTGGTGGAAGTCTGGCGCTAGCCCGGCTGTTTGTAATCCTATACTCTATATCTACTTAACTTCCTTTTGACTTTTACCGTGTCATCTTGGACACGTATTCTCCCGAGCTACGAGAAATTCCTATAAGTTTGGAGTTGTTAAACCCTATCTTATTTGTCAGTTTAAAACTTAATGTTGTTCATCTAAGAATTACTTGTTTTCCCTAGCCAATTTAACAGACTTTTTTTCTGTTTATTATTCATTGGTCCCGCATTCAATCTTCTTAATCAATTGTAACCCAATATCAACTTTTTATGTTATTGTATAATAAATCTGTTATTGTTACCTATTGATTTCTCTTACCCTTATGAAACATTTCCCTATCTCTACCTTGTTATAAATTTACCTTGTAATAAGATATTGTTACCTCCTCTATATATTAGAGTAAAGGAGGTGATGGGGTATAAGTGTCCCTAAATGTTGTCTGAAGTTTTTCCATATTAGGTCTAATTATTTTTTTTATGTTCTGTTGGTTTTACTATGATATTATTTGCAAAAGGTAGATATTTACAAATATTCAAAAATTGTTTGCGTGGCATCGTAGCCCTAAAATAGAGTGTATCAATACTAGGTATTATACTCCAATATGATTGAATTGTTTGTTTTATGGTATATCCCATCAAAATGCAAAAGGCTAGGTACACACGAATTTCATCTTTTAAAGTTGAAAAAAATGTCAAATCCATTTTGTTGGAGAGCATACACATTTGTTTCATTTCCAATTAGTTCACACATAGTGTCTTCAAAATACAAACTAAACACGACCAATCAACTAGAATCATTTTGTAGGTTAGTATTCATGCCAAGTTGACCAATAAAACCATTAATATTACAATTGTAATTCGAGGACCGGTTCCAATCAATATAGTCACGAAAACATGATTTTTTGGCATGAGGAACGTCACCACCACCAACATTAGGCCTAGACGCACTATTCTTGTCTTTACTTTCACTTTCCCCACTGTCAGTTGAAGAATATTCACTTTGAAATTCACTTTCATCATTACTTTTGTTGCTTGTATCTTTTATTTTTTATTCAGTGTCTGAAGAGAGTAATTGTCAAATTTCTTCATCATGCAAACCACGCCAACTTGTTGATGAGGACTCCATGATTACAAAAAAAAGTACAAAAAGTATATATACTATTTGTAAACTCTAAGATATTATGTTGTCATTTGAAAAGGAATAAAGTGACATCTACTGGAAAGGCAAAAACTACTTCTGAAAGTATGGGTAAATGCATCCACTAAATAAAATTAATTTGGCAAACATGGGCCTTTATTTAAAACATCGATAATGATATGCGCAGACCAGTCCGCTTATGGCGATGGTGGCCATTTATCTTAGCGTGTACCAGTACGCTTGTGGAAGTTGAAGGGTTAAGTGCGTGTACCTATTGAACATGGTATGGATAAAGCAGATGCTGTTTCATAACTCTCCACACTGTCGTAAGTCTGAAATTCTCTACTGCCGCTATTCTTCGGGTACCGATGCCAGCATTTTCTTTAACGTGCCGCAAAATCTTTTCCTCTAGCCTAACAGCTTGGAGACTAACTGGTTTGCCACAGTTTGACACTCTTATTTTAAATGATTCTGTATCTTGCAGATGTTCATGTAATCGCTGGAATTTTTTTTTTGTCTGGAAAATATCTATTAAGAAAACAATCCAAAGCGAGACGTCTCGCTTCTATTGCATAACCCATAGTACATACCTAGTCAACAGGTTGAGAGCTTTCAAGTATGGTATACAAAGAGTTTAGTGGAATCACTTGGCTGTAACTCATAAATAAAAGCAAATGGGATACATGTTTATATGAACTTTTTTTGTTGTTTTTGTGTTTCCTGTCTACCAATGAGGTGGTCCCACATGTTACGATACACACTATATAATATATAGAATAAAATAATGAGTGAGGAAATCAATATCATACTTATAGGAAAAGAAGAAGTACCTATTTTAGAAAATAAAGACACACTACGAGGGACATAATTGGGAAAATGTGACGACTTAGAAGGAAAAGAGTGCGTACACTAAAGGTTGCTGCCCTTATTGCTGATGTCTGAGAGGCCCCAGCAGTTTCTTGAGCTGTGCAAGGTGCAACTCCTCTCTGTGCCGGTATTCCTGTTCATGCTTGTCTTTAGCCGCCTGGAGGGTTTCACGATGCATGTCTTCCAGGTGGCGAGTCTTGGCTTCCATCTGCCAAGCCTCGAACTCTACCTTGATACGCAATTGCTCCATCTCCAGACGGTGCAGCTCTTCGCCCCGCTGCTGGCGCTTCTCGGCTTCCTCACGGTTCAACTTGGCCTCTGCCAAACGCTCAAAGTACATCTCCTTTTCAGCTTTCTCCTTTTTCTTGTGTATGCAGACAGTCTTTTGCAGCACTCCTGCCTTGGTGGTGTGGAGTGGAGTGAGTGATGGTCCGGAGGGAGATGATGGTGGGGGAGAGGGTGATGATGGTTGAGGTGTAGGTGTGAGGAATGACAGAGGCAAGCTGGCACTACTTGAAGTTGTAATTTCTGCAAAATAACATAAGCATACATTAACTACAAACAAAAAATAAAAAAAGAATAAGATAGTTGCACATGATCATCAAATCAGTCTTGGTTATAGCCAGTGAAACAACATTTTCCATCAAGAAAAGCTTATTTTTATATATATATATATATATATATATATATATATATATATACACACACACACACACNACACACACACACACACACTAGACCAGAGGTCACAAACTCCCAGCCGGCGGGAGAATCATTAAATATCTAGTAATAATGTACATACACGCATCGGCAGGACCGTGGACTAAATGTGAGGCACCTCTGATCCTGTTTTCTGGTGACGGGAATATCGAGAGTGTAACTCCAGCCACATGCACGGATTTATTTCTCTTATATGGTTTCACACTCTCCCTCCACACAAATTCAGGTACATTTACTTTTAATTCAACCTTCCTAATCCCTTCACCATTAAAGTAATAAATTCCTCATTATCTGGACGGTTATTAAAATGTGTTGCAAAAAAACTATGAAATAAAATGACACAAACAGGCTCTGACTCGCGATACGCCTTGATTTTGTGAACCTGGTCCTTTAGATTAATTTGAGTTTGAGACTGCTGTACTAGACACAAAACAAATACTTTAAACAGGTGCAAGTTTTATTTCTTATAGATATTCTACATAGATATTTTTAAATAAATACTTCTAAAATGTCATTAATGTGCTAAGCTGTGATAAGGAAACCCAAAGCAAAAACAAAACAGCGAAAGGATTGCTGACTCAGAAGTATGTATAATTTACTCACCTTGAAAACTTCAATACCATTACCTACTGTACATATTGATTCAGATTAAGGTCAATAATTGTTTTTAAAATTACTTTTAGAGTGCACATTGTGAAGCTGTTTTAATACAATCAATATGCTTTGATCTTCTTCAGTGGCCTAAAGGTCTAAGGTGTCACTCTCATATTAGACTAGACTGCCAATGACAGGTAGATTGGGGTTCGAATCTCGGTTGGGTATATTGAGGGTGGTTTTTCCAAAATGGTTTTCCAGTCTCCCTCCACACAAATGTGGATACACTTTCTCTAAAAAATTTACTTTCCTCATCTCTAGCTCATTAATGTAATTAGTACATATGACTGATTATAACCTAAACCGGTAGTAAGATGCGCTGATAGAACAAAAATACATATATATGCTGCATATAGTAATAATTGTAGAATTAACTTAGTAAATATATTATTAAAATAGCAAAGTTGTTCTGATTAACATATCTAACTAGTAACTTCACCAGTTTATAGTACACATTTAGTAAAAAATTATTGTTAATTTTTTTTTAAATAAATAGAGATACTTCTCATGGCATTCCCAATCTAATTTGTAATTATGAGTATAAACTAAAAGAAACTTAATGTGTGTGAGTCATTATGAATGTCTCTTAAGCGGTAGGCCTACCATATTTGAAATTGCACATACCTGCTGTGTTGAGATAATCCAATCCGCTAGTGCCAGCAAGAGTTGAACCAGTTGACAGGGTAGCAGTCACCTCTGGGACGGATATTTTGTGGCTCTTGGTAGCTGCATCTTCCATTGCCACTGTATCTCCATCCCATTGATAACCAAGAAGGTAGTTTGGGTGGGGAGCTACCATCTCGACTTCAGGGCATGATGGCCTGAGAGCCTTGTAGAGACCACCTTCAGTATTCCCCAGGTCCCTTGTTCCTTTGACCAATTCCTTCTTCCGCCGTGTCTTCACATTATCCCAATGTTTCCGCAGCTGAACAAGGGAGCGCTGGAATCGTTCATAAAATGAGATAAATACAATTCCATCAAACTATTAAAATAATTATTGGTTTGATTATATAAATGCAGATTTTTCCTTGCATACCTAGAAAACTACCCAAGGGCTGGGAGAACTAAAACATGTACCTAGACCTATAATATTAATTAATTTGCCACCTTTAGCTTCCAAATTACTGTAATCATTTATTTGGTAAGATTATTTTAGTTGACACTTTTACAGTAAAATTTATGGCAATAGTATGTTTCGTGTGAATATCAGAAGTATGTTTTCATTGATACATAATACTTCAACAATGAATTATTATTTACAATCACTAAATCAAGAATACAGACATACTAAAATTACTTTAAATGTTAGCAGGTTTTCTAGTATTAAACAGTTATCAATGTATTCTCCATCATCACAAAATCATGTTCCACCTTAGCAAATGGCTGAAATGCCTCAACATCAGAACTCAAGTAAATAAATTCATAAATTAATTGGGATCGTGAAACTCCTAGCCTTGCAAAAAAAAAAAAGTCTTACAATTATCTTGTATAAATTTACTTACTTAGTTAGAAACTCGAAGGTTCATTGCCACACTTTCAAAAGCACGCCATCTATTCCTACCTTGGGCTAGTTCTAACCAGCCCACCTCATTACACCCTATCTCTTTCAGATCCATTCTTATTTTATCCTCTCAACTGTGCCTAGGTCTTCCCAATGGTATCTTCCCATTAAGTTTGCCAGTCCTAATTTTTTTAATTTGTGCTACATGTATTGACATTTTGGCCTGGCATTATCTCTGTTTGTAGTCAATTCGCTCACTCCAGGTTTTGTGTGCATAATACTATCGTATAGAACTATTATGGGCCAAAAGTTAAGATCTATATCTCGTCCCCTGACCTGAGATATTAAGCTTTGAAAAGTGCTTTTTTTCCCCTCTCCAAATATTTGAGAATTTTTAGAAGCAGAAGAAGTCTCATGATTGATGCTTGGTGTGTGAGGACAAGTATTTCCAACCTGTTTGTAAAAAAAAATTGTGACATATTGACTGTCCTTTCCTGAAAAATATCCCCCTTGAAATGGGAATATTTTTGAAATAAAGCTAAAATTTAGGCTAAAATTTCACCCTTTAGGATTGAGTGTAGGTGAAAATGCCATATAAGCAAACTTGTAGCCCTTTATTTTCTGACCCAATTACTTCCTCCCCTCCCCCATGTTTTTAACAGGAAAAAGGCTGAGATATTTACATTTCTGTAAACCATTAAATTGCAAAAAAATGTAACAACCTGTAAAAACAAATATGGCCACCATGCACAAACCAAAAGCATTAAAATTAAAACATGTTAGGGTAATTGGGGAAAAAAAAACAGTTTTTAAGAAAATAGTCAGGTAACCATTTAATTTGTTTCTGGAACACTTTATGTGTACTGACTCACCGCTAAAATTATTTAAATTAAGAATTTAACACCAAAAAATAAGAACACATCTTGGAACGTTTTACCACCAACCCCACTTTCAAACTTGATTTAACCAGCTCCGAAGCCCACCTAAAGCCTCTGAGTGATATTGTTAAAATAAAATATTTAATGTTCATGGGGATATATTAATTGGTTGGAATGTGTCATAAGATCAAGATAGTAAAACAGGAATCTATCACAATCCAGGATAAAGATGGTGTAGATGCAAATTAGGTAATTTAATACAAGGTATTTTATTGAGTAATTTAGTTAATTAATTAGTCCCGCTGGAAAAAAATAATAATCTTAATGTTGGTACTAAGTGTGTATTCGGTGTTTGGTGTATTGATTCCCAATAATATTACATTTTGGTATCAAGGTAACTAACAAAGAAAACCTGTTTATAATGAGAGTTTTTGTGATTTAACTGGTTATGTCTTGGTATCAAGTTTATTCGACCAAGTGGTTCTAGCCAAGGTGAAGGGTGAAAATGACTTTTGAGTTGTGTTTCTTAAACAAAGATGTCGGCTGGGATAGATTTGAAGAGCTCTGGTTGTTTAATCAATTGGTGTAATCCCAGGTCTACTGTAAATTGTCCTAATGTGCTGTAGATAATTTTGATGTAAGTTATATAACAGTTCAAAACCATTTCAAAATAACTTGTTCTTGTTGAAATCTAATCTAGAGGGTCAGGATGTTTTAAATTGGAGCTCATTGGTTGAATCAGAGCTAATTAGTTTGGTCAAAAAATGTAGGCCAAACTGAGGTTAGGTATGTCTCGCTCATCAAAACTTATAACCAGCCACGATACTAAGAGCACCGTATACATCAATACCAATATAATCGCAAAAACATGCCTATATTCACATGAAGCGTATACCAAAACAAAATTTCACTATATTATACAATATACAACAATGTTATTCACATAAAAACTAAAGAGCAAACAGATGTATGAGTGGTTCTAGTGAGGGGAGTTCTGTTGTATTTGAGGTTATATAAGATGTAAATGAATAATCTTAAGGATCCTTGCATTATCACCTAGACAAAATATACACAAAAAATTCCCTGTTTTTTCCCAGTTTTCCAGGTGCATAGCGACTCTGTAAAATTCTCTAGTTCTTGCTTATGCAACTGACAAGGATACCTACATCACAAAGTGATGACACAATAGGCAAAAGTAAAGACTTCAGATACATCCATTGAGAAGAGTTTTAGACTGTATTACCTATGCATGCTGTCACCTTGACATGTACCCTTGCCAGTTGCATGCAATGGCACGGACATGGCAGAGAGAGGAGAGAGAACTTCAACAAATGTTGTTAAATTTTATTTTTTATTTATTTAAGGTATTTTATTTAGGCCTACATGAACTTTCTGAATTTAACATTTATATCAGCACTCGAAAATTTCTATGAGTGAAAACGAAAGGGCCTACCAATTTTGCCAGTATAGGTATTTTAACATACCTTCCATGGTTCTTTTACATGCCATAATCACCAAGGGACTGACAGCTTTACTTCCCCTCCAAAGGAAGTAGTGTTACAGATTTTTATCACTCAAGAAAAATCTGTTGACCCTGGCTGGGTGTGAACCCATGGACATCATGTCCTGAGACAAACACTTTACCTCAAGACCACTAAGTGAATCCTCGCTTCTCCTATCATATAGAAGAAGTGATGATTACTATTACAACAATGTAGCACGGAGGTTTGGGATAGATGAAACATAAGAGAAATATACACGTTTAACCAATCAGTTTATTTAAATCCAAACAAGTGAATAGTATTACATATGGTTTACATAATATATCTTAGCTTATACAGAGTATTACATATGGTTTACATAATATATCTTAGCTTATACAGTAATTTATTAAATAGAGAAGTTAAATCAGTTACCATAGATGTATACATCCCAACAGGGAAGAATTACACTAAACACCTAAGTGACTAAGAATCAACAGAAGTAAGGAGGAGTCTATTGTATAGTCTAGTAATGCTTCTAATTAGGACTAATTCACATTCAGCTACGAAGAAGAGTCTGCCTCAACACAGCGACAATATAAATAGGAAGCAAATATTAATTTAAGGTTATGTTACAATTCATAACATTATCCAGCCTAGTCAATACTAAACTTTAACTATTATTCAACTATAATTCAGGTATATGCCTTTCAGGTCTGAGTTTGTTGTTTAAGATATCAAGTTCTAGTAAGTTCTAATTTTAAAGAGTTACTATGATGGTAGTTAAATGAGCTAACTAGCATGAGTTAATTCCATATAGAGTTAGGTAACACAAAGAAGAGGAACTATCATATTACAAATTGTAAATGGCGAGCTAACAGGAATCTAGGCTGTTAGGATACTATGGCTGGTCTATTCCCAAATAGTACTGCCTGAACATTCAAGAGTATATTTATACTTCCACCCTATCTAAGGTACACTACAACTAGTGCAAACAATTAATGTATTAACTGATACAAACGGCGCCTGAGGGGGGCTGGAGCCTATGCACTATCCCCGCGGGCCACTACTAGGAACTAGTATAGCTCCCACAGGTTGCGCACCGAAAATAAGTACACTAAAGAGAAACAATAGGGACTGGTATCAGTCACAGACCTAATTAGGTCAATGAACAAAGCGTTAGATAGCCTGATTTCCACCATTAAGTGATCTTAAGCTTGGCCATACAGTTTAGGAAGTCATTACTGTTTTCTAGTATATACCACTATGTCTTATGGACATAGAAAAAAAGTGAGAAACTCTGACACAAAAAATTATGTCTTAAGAACATAGTAAAAGAGTACTAAGACTCTAACGTTCTCTGCTAATTCAAATACTCATAGTGACTGCCATAACTACTTCTGTGACGTGGAGGTGAGACTGACACCTCACACATTGTGATCGCCAGTTGCTAAATCCGCAGATGTAGGAAGTCCAAGAAGTTCCTCCATCAAATTGATGCAATTGAATACAAAAAGTGTAGTGAGGAATGACGGTTATATATAGACAGAACTGACGTCTTCAGGGAGGGTTTTCACCTGGACACAAAGAAGGGGGGGGAGAGGTAAGTTGCAGAACTGCACCGAACGAAAACTAGCGCTTGTAGACGGCACGAAGAACAGAGAGAAACAGCTCTGCCATTTCATCGAAGTGGGGCCTGCGGGTGAGATGTCATTCTGTTGATCCCATCAACAGTCAGCTGGGGCATTTTCCTGAAGTTTGGGCGTTTCCAGGCAACATGAATTCACCGTGAGTTAATATCTCCCACACATTCTTAGAATTTATTAGTTCTTGTATTCATCGTATTAATCATATGTATGGTAGTTTGAGTGTACGTGTGCTACACAAGATCAAGAAAGGTTGTTAGAAAATCGGTAAAATTGCACAGCCAAACCTCTATGTATGGGCTATTATATATTTAATTTACTGTATAACTCGATACTTGTCAACACCAAAACCACAATATTATTATAACCATTGAAACTGGTAAATGCATTCTGAAGCAAAAATGTCCTATGCATTAATGTATCATTTACCAAACAATAGAACATCAATGAGTTAACACGAAGTAAACCCACACACCTTTCCATCACAACTGAATCGATTTAAACTGCCACACTCTAATTCAAAAGAGAAATGATGTCATCTATATAAAAACCTAAATTAATATTCAAAACAATTATTAGGATACAGACTTAACATTAAAACCTTAGATAATTTCAGCCTAGGAGTATACGCCTATGGGTAATTATTATGGTTATTTTCCCACTGATCTTAACCTAACCTTTCATGCGTTTGTAAATTTAAAATTTAAAATATTTATTAAAACAACTATTTAATTTCAATACATTTAATGACTATGCTTAGGCCTAAGTCACCACCAGAAACAATCATGAGTCAACATTGTAATACTAACTATGTGAGTCAACACAAAGTTAATCAATATTTACATTTCACTTGTGACTGTAGAGTTTTGTTTTAATTTAATCCTAAAGTAAGCCTATAGGCTAACTATTCTAAATTATCAAAATTGATGAATCTAAGTAGATAGCTTATTTAATGTATTTTTAGATTTTCTGACTACTTGATTGTGTAGAAATAACAATGAAATATCTTATACAGGGCCTATAGGGATATAACACATAAAAAGTTTCTTAGGGAATGGTGCATGCTGAGCGCGAGATTCTTGAATTATTTTCTATGTCATGTATAATGTTAAATTTTATATTTTTTAGAATCTTTACACACAACAAAAGCAAATTTACAATGATAAAATTAATAGCCTATCGTAAAATCATTCTATGATTAAAAAAAAAATAACTCAGCTAATTCTGGTAGCCTATAAAGTCCTTGATTATAGCCTAATGTTGATTTATTGTAAATTTATTAATATGTATTTAACGTTTACAAATAACTTGGGCTATCTACAACAATTTCCATTTTAATGTAACACACTTAATTATTGTAAATGAATAAGTAGGTAGTGTGTTGTTTTTATTATGATTAAAAACACTTTGTAACCAACATATCTTCTAATGCAACAATGTGAAGTAGACTTTCACAGAATTAGGCCTAAAATAGCTTTGGTTCCATGTTGGGACATTCTTTTGAATATTTAGGCTACATTCTATATAGTAAGTAGGTGTGTTTTAGTAAAAAAAATTCCATTTAGAATTATTTTTACAAATTTTTTTTATTAGCACCGCGTCTTACTACCCATTCAGGTTATAAGCAATTTACAATATTAATTTTGCTATTACCTGCCTTGGTGGCATAGTTAGCTAACGCACTAGTTTTGTGTTAGCTAGACTGCCGAGGATGGAAAGATCGAGGTTCGAATCTCGCTCGGGTGAACTGGGGATGGTTTTTCCTAAATGGTCCCTCCACACAAATGCGGATTCACTTCCTCTATATTAAACCTTCCAAATTCCTAACCCATTAGTGTAATTAGTAAGCCTACTTAAGCGTATAACCCGAACGGGCTGTAAGATGCGGTGCTAAGTATAAGTATTAATTTCAGTCCTTGTCACATGTTAATGTCAAGTCGGCAACACTCAGTAGACATTTCATCTTTGCAGAGTTAAATGATGGTTGTGAGTGTTGAGTGCTTATCGGCTATTTATGGCATTTGCTGAGTCTGATCTTAGTTTTGTTCGACATGACAGGAAATTTAAAAGCATTAAAAAAATACAAACATCCATAGTGACCTACTTTGCTATGGTACTGACTATACATGGTTGCGCCTGTTTAAAATATTACACTCGTGTTCCACCAATCATGTAGGTCCTTCGCGCAGGGTTGAAAAAACCAGGGTTATTTAAAAAAAAAAGTTGGGTTACATTGGGTTTTTTTTGGGGGTTTTTTTGTGTTTTAGTTAGAGATATTATATATGTTATCTGATAAAACTAATAATTCAAATATATTATTTATTTGGGATTCAGAAAAACATTTTAATTTTAATATAGTAAGGAAAGGAGTAATAAGAGACATGATAAAGGAAAACAATAATGCAACAATGTAGTTCTTCACAACAATACTATATAAGCTAGAGGTTGAAAAAAAAGATTGTGTAGAAGGAATAGAAAGAGGTAGGAGGGGAGACCATTCATCAAATTACTGGCAAGCCAGCTGCAGAATTGATTGTTGCTTTCTTTAGTTAAAGATAAAAGGTAAGAACTTTTGCTATCTCATTTGCTCTTTTGACAAAGTATTATTTCTAGAGCTTAGCATTAATACAGTGTAAGTAGTTAAAATGATATTATCCCAAATGAGTTGCTAGTTGAACATATTATTTTGTTCAACCAATTAAAACATATTTTATAGCTTAGTCTATTGTATAAAATCCGTAAATTCAAAAATTGTGTATAACACCAAATACAAATCAATCTATTATTATTATTATTATTATTATTATTATTTATTACAATTATTAATTATTATTGTTACTATATTTATTAAATTATTATTGGGTTTGAACCAAAAGGTTTTCAACATAATGAATAACCATTTTCAAAAATGAGACAATTGATTTGTATGCAAAATATAATAATTAGTGATTTTTTTAATAAAACCCAGGTGGGTTTATAGGGCTGGGTAAAATTATAACAACCCTGTCTTCGCGTAGTGATATGGGAATATTTGTTTACGGTACTTCAGGTGTTAGGTTAGGATGAATCAATAGTTAAAAATATAAAATGTATCATTATATAACACAGAAAAAATGATAGAATCTCTCCCTTAGCGCGCAGTGCTCCCGTGTCTTATATTAACAATACTAAATATCCTCTCACTGACATTGTTTCTAAGATCATTGGTGGGTACTAGATAGTAGAGATGGGCAATAAATCACTGATTGTGATTTTTTTCACCGATACCATTTGATCACCGTTACTCCCAGTGACTCAATCTCAAAAGTATTGGTGATTGAGATATCAGTGATTTTTTTAAATTTATTTATTCAGAATTTGTTTATAAAAAGAGCCAAAATCAGCTCATATATATATATAAACATCCTAAAGTAGGCGTGGTTCATTCACTCCCCTGTTACATACATTTAGGAAAGTGATATCTATTACAGGCTATACATTATTTGTCCTCACCCGGCCACATTTTTTTAGATGCAATCACCCCAATGATAGTAAGATTACAACAACAACAAAAATAATAATAGTATAAAAAACTTTACTTTTTTTTTTAAGTACAGTATACATATAAATTCAGCTCAAATTATCACATCAGTTGCTACAAAATTTCAGCTACCTTTTCACCCACATATCACCAGAGAAAAATTATTTTCCAGAATGTACCTCTTAACTTCTTTTTTAAAAAGATTAAGTTTCTTCATCTTTTATTTCTTGTGGTATTATATTGAAAAATTTTAGTCCCTTGATCTTTATTGAGTAGAGTCCAAAAGTAGTGGTGTTTACTCTGTTCTTGGAGATTGGAGATACTCGCATCATATGGCAACAGTTACTCGAGCTATGGAGCTAGTATTGTTTCTTCTAGCCACTCGAGTAAATATTCGCTTCGCGGTCCTTGTTATTCTTTTATTTTTTATTTTCTACCAGCTAATTGAGAATCGACCTTATTAACTGGCATGTTTTATGTGTATTTCTATTTAAAACACTTGATTTCGTAGAGCTCATTTTTCAAAAACAGTATCAAATTGCTACGTAAAAATGATTTTAATGGTTTAAATGTTTGTCACATGCGTTTTCAATACAAAATATTTGTTGTCAAGAACAAAACAAAAAGAGAGCTTACTAAGCGAATCAGGATTCTTTTTAAAAGTAGGCTCCGAAAAAATGTATTTATCCTTTTTTTCAGTGGTCCTATGCACAAAATCGCAAATAGTAAATAAAAATAAGTACCAAAATAGAAAACATATAAATAAACCTTAATATTTACTATGCGTTGATGATTCTAATCATCCTAGTCTAATCTAAAGTGTATATAATAATTGATTAAATATTTTCTAGCATCTCTTAATTTAATGTTAAGTCTCAGTGCTGTGGTTATGAGTTTTATTCCTTTATATTTAAATTGGCTAATTTGCTTCTAATATGTGTAGAGTTCATCTACTATTAGTTGTATGGTATTTAAAATAAAATAACAAAACAATAATATAATATATGACCTGTATTCCAAACATTTTCTAAACCAATTGCCATTATGCTATGTTCATTTTTAATGTCACATAAATTTTAATTGTATCAAAACAGATCACTAAATAAATTACACAATTACAAGAGTTTCTCATAGTACGTCAAATAAGTTTTAATATTGGTATTAAAGTTTAACATAATGTTTGTTGGACCACTAATTTTGTCCAAATTATATATTTCATTATAAATATTAAATAACATCTTTTGCTCTATCTTTTATTCAATTGTATGAAACTTCTTAAAACGCATACTTTTGTATTGACTGTACATTAGTCAGGCAACATGAAACCCAGATGAAACCTGAAGATTAGGTAGCTGTATGTCAAATGTCAATTTCAGTGCCGACAGGAAGAGCTTATATTAGGTCTTTAAGTATAAAATTCAATTGCAAGCTGCCAAACTCTCGAGTAATTAGTTTTCCTTCCAAGTTCAAACCAATTGTCATGGGACTATTCGAGTAAATACCCAGTGGAAACTCAGAAATACTCATTACTCGATTGTACTCGCCTACTCGGTCAGCAGCTAAATACTAACTTTGACCGTGGTTGCAACCAAATGTGAAAGTGAAAAAATATAGGTCCATCAAGACACTGTGAATGCCAGTCACAGTGAAAAATCACTGGTATAAATTACCGATATTTTAAAATTACAATCACTGTAGTCACTGATATCATAAAATCACTGTTTAGCCCATTTCTACTAGATAGTAACACTGCAGACCCAAAGATGTAGTAAGGCTCGTTGACGTTCGAATTGGCTGATACAGTCTTCTATAGTAGGTGTGTGGATAGTGTGATTTCATCAGGAGTATAAATCAAGGTTTCTTCCAAGGATCCTCGAGACTATTCTGGTACAATCCTAGAACTCGATCTTAGCTTATCTATTGTCACGTTTCTCAAGTAAAGAACGAACAGCAAATGAAAAATAATTCAATTACTTAATTTTAATAGAATTTATTCCAACAAGCAAACTCAATGGTAAAATTATAATTCATTATTATTATAAAAACTGCTCATGAAGGGCCTATTAAAATGATAATCACACTCACCCTTTGGAAATTGCCGTTTGAGTTGAAATACCTAGTTATTTCCTCCCACGCTCTCTTTTTGGCTGCCATTGTCATAACGTCCGATTTTTTATTTTCTAGAATAGGAAACTTTTTAATTTGCTTCATTAGATAAATATGTGATTTCTCACAAAAAGGTACACTCTTTGAGTTTTCCGCCATTTTATTCAATTAAATCACAGAAAAGGGATCAGTATAGAAATTCCACTCTAATGCTGGCAAATAGAAATACATTGCTAGCGCTTGCGGCGTTAGTGCCTTGAATTAAAAGATTCAAAGTTTGACGTTACACTTGGAACACAACGCATTTTCTATTACGGAAAGTTAATTAATCTATTCTTATATCAAATTCAATCAAATGTAACTAGATCCATTATTTTATAAGTAAACCGCCTTATAAAATTCAGAAAAGTTAGCTAAACTCTTTCTTTAAAATAAACGACAAATTTCTAACAAAACTGCAATAACGAGTTTTACATAGACTTCACAATTACTTTTCTGTAGACTTCACGTACACGCTTGCGCATTCCTCTGTGACGTCATTGCAAGCTGATCCTAGCGATATTACCTCAAACTAGTTTACGTATCAGCTAGTCCTGTAAGATTACCCACCCCATGAATTTAATATTTGTACTTCTTATCACAGATCACATTAACTGTAGAAAATTTGGATTATTCAGCCTAAAACCGTTGTAGGTAGTTTTCTGCGTTACTAGCGCTTATGTGAAACTGTTGGCCAGCCTCTGTGGCTAAGTAAAAAATAGTTTTTACCTGTGCTGCCTATTGAGTTGAAGATAGCGGTCTTTGATTATACTCTTCTTTTATTGTCTTACATAAACACCCTAGTATTTCAAGTTTCTAATGGAAAACAGCGTTCTCATTCGCTCATTTTGTCTGGTCAATCTCCCCTCAAGACAAGTTTCGCAACGCTGAATATCGAGGCTGCCAGTAATTCCTTCTTACTCCAGGGCACCGCCTTCAAACTTCATTGAGAGCGAGGAGATTTGGCATAATTTAACTGAGAGAAAGAATGTAATGTAATGAAATGTAATGAAATAAGTTGGATTTCTGAGTTGTAAATTTTGATAATTCGTTTCGTAAAATTAACTTATTTGAGAAAGTTTATCTTTTTTGATTGTATTTTCCTGTATGTATTACGTTGAATATACTAAACCCCATACGGGTGGTTTTATTTAGTGTAAATTGGTTTCTTGCCCTTGTTGACTATGACTTTGTGATTGTAAATATTGCTTTTGAAAATAATGTCAGGCTAACCTTTAGTCTGAGGACTTGCTTATATTGTTTATTAACTTTGCGGCTGTATTCTGGTTTGTTACATTTATCTCTTCTGTATTTTAAGATTTTATTAAACGGATTAATTGTTTGCAGTCTTGTATCTACTTCCCAAGCTCCTTTGTTTCTTTTATGTTTTTTGCCCATAATTTTACTATGGGGTTTATTTATGTTCATAAGTCTATCGCCCCTTTACAGTCGCTTATATTTATTAAACTTTTAATAAAATAACGAACTTTTAATATTTTTTCTAACGCTTGTGTTTTTCTTCATGTAGAGTAAATGATTCCCTCCTAAATATTTTTTACACCACGCTACCTACTCAATGGTATTGAGCAAGTAATATCTTAGATACAAATTAGCCATAACCTAAGAAGGAAAATAAACGCTCAAATCAAACATAAATGGTTGATTATTTGTACTTTATTGCATTTGTATTTTGTTAGTATTACGGTACCTAAAAATACAAAACCTATTTCATAATTGCTGGCTAAGAATGGCGATACATTTGTAAATTTTATCAAAATTTCTCTTTAAATAAATGTGACTGAACTTAAATGATATCTTTAATATTTATGTTTCATTTAAAAATAAAATTATTGTTATTGTATTGACTTTATTCTAATTTAATTTAATTTAACTTACTTAACTATCTATCTTTTTGTTTACGCTCTACTTCCACATTATCCTTTTTCCTAACTTTGAATCTTCACACAACTTGTTGATATTTGAAATTCGATAGGTCGATTTTAATATCATCGAATTTTGACAAGTACAAAATAAAAAACTACGTTTCAAGGTGGATTTGTAAAAAGGAATTTTTCCAAAGTGGGTGTTTTATCCGTTATGTTTATTTGTGGTTAGTAGTGCTCCTGAAAAGAAATGCAAAGAAGTGGTAGGTTTTACTTAACTTAAAAATATCTAATGTTAATTTAATTCACTCATTGATTATTTAATTGCTATCAACCTTTAGGTGTACCTAGTTAAATTACAAACTTAACTTCAGATGGCGCCAAAACTGATTACCTGAGTTTTTTTTGTTAGTGTTGACTTAATGTTAATCATTAATTAAAAAATATGCCCGTACTGAATATAACAGTCCAGTTAAAACATTAATTTGTACGTTGTATTTTTATATCCAAACTATAATTAGACTTGTTTGTCTTAGGCTTTATTGAAATAGGCTAGGGACTTAAATTCAAATCGTTGCTATGGTTATTTTTCTTTGTATAGAAAACTTTTTCTCATCACTATTGAGATTATCATGAATAAATTAATAGTTTCATGGCCTACTAGAGCATAGGGATATAAATCTTGACAACATGAGGGCTCTATTATTTCTTTAAATCTTTTCAAACTCGACAAGGGAAAAGGCTTTAGTAATTTGTTGGAAAATTATGTTAAAGAACATCATTAGTACCAGATGTCCTGGAAGGAGACCTATTATTTATAGTCTTTTTCCTATCACCTAAAACAATAAAAAAGACAAGGTTGAAATTCTTTACTAGTATGTGTATTCACCCTGTTTAATCAAACTCTTATGAGGAAATTGTATAACTAGTAAGACGTAGTGCTAAAAAAACTTATGAATAATGTGTCCGTGTCTTTTTTTTTATTATCCACGATTTAATTTGTTGGTGTAGGGCCTAATTAGTTCATATGCTTATAACTCAAGCTGGTAGTGAGATGCATTGACAGTAAATTTTTTTGCCAATTTCTTGGTTTTAGTACCTACCAGCCCTAAATAACATCCAAATAATCTTGTGCTGTTTTACGTTAAATACATTCCAAGGATCTATATATTTTTCAGACATTAATGGCAATATTCTTGTAAGGATAACCAAGATAGGCCTATTTCAAACATAATCAATGCCTTGACAAATATTTTCTTTATTTTTCCACTTTTTATCAATAGTTAATTTTCACATATTATATAAATTAATTGCACTATATTACTAACACCTTTTTAGTGATTATAATTATGACTGGTTTAGCCATCATTTAATCTACCCCTTTTTTGTCTACACTAAAATACAGTTTTTTTACACATGCCACTGGCAGCCCAAGCACATTTTAATAATTTGATAGATAAACTGAAGAGTGACATAATCCTGTTAGTTCCTTCCACCAATTCCAACATGTACTATCTAGTCTCTCTCATGCACTTTGCTTTTATACCACACCGATTACACGATGGAAAAAGTCGGGGCAGTGGAAGGTTCTAATGACGGCCAAAATTGAAATAGGTTAACCAAGAACTCATTTTGTTCTCCTTCTATATATATAGCCTATTAATCTCACTAAGAACTTAGATAATGGAGAGTGAGGTAGCAATTAAAGTAGGCCTACTAGGGAGGCTGGGTCAAAGGGTACTCCTCTGCCTCTTCTCGCATTCTGCCAAGGATTTTTCCATTGATGTCGATTAGAAAGCGTTGGCAAATTAACATTTTCTCTAGCCTAACAAATTATTTAAATTGTAAAAAACATAGACTAGGCTTATTAGGTACTGTAGGCCCTAATTATAATTTAAAGCATTTATTTTCAAACTCAATTTATGACAAATGAAAAATAGGAAAAGCATTTAAGATTTTTCAATTAAGTTGTTAATTAGAGATCTGTAAGGAATATACCATATTACTTATTAGGGTAAAGCAATTGTATTAAATACAATAGGTATCTACTATGCAACTTTTTTTCAGATGGAAAAGGCAGACATGTTAGCAGATAAATAATATGACGGCAGGAGAGGAACATTTTGTGATTAGCTTTATCTAAAAAAGCACCTAAAGAAAATTCATTCACAATACTTAAATAGGAAATTTATGATATGTTGTATTCAATATCTAAATCTAAACACTGCACACAAACTAATCATGCTGATATTATCTCTTTTCTGTAAATTTCATCATCACATGTACATTATTTGACAATTAATGGCAGACTGTTTAAAAAGATTTAACTTCTCTCCACCCAACCTTTCAAACCCAAGCTTGGATCATAGATTGGGAATGGTATTTGTTCTCACAGCCTGATACTTGCTCTTGAACCATCTAGTGGGCTAGACCTCTGGACTTTCGTCTTTAATTAATATAAGTTCCAGCTTTATTATACCTACCAAATTTGGTCCAGATATGTTGAACATAAATTTAGTTTTCAAAATGTTGGGGTGAATTTTAACAGCATTATTATACAATTCAAAATCTTTCAAGTAGAGGCACGCTATAATTTCAAATTAATGAATGTTACTCTATAATTTTCCACACATTATAAAAATCATTGCGTTAGTTGGGTCGCACTCACATTGGAATGAAAGATACTGTCAGGAAGTCAAAATATCCAGGGGAATATTGTGTGTCAAGCCAATCTCTTATTCATAATCTAATTTAAAGTTTATAAATTTTAGTTTATCTTTGTTTTGCTAACAAATTATTCTGGTGAATATTAAAAATAGCCAAACTTACTGTAAAAGGTGTTCTTTGCTTTTTGTAGAGCACATTATACTACTATTAAGTCACATGGCTGACTCACTCACTGACATTAATGTTTACCCACTTCCAGATGAGCTAGAAACTTGAAATTTGGCAAACTTATAGCTTATAGCCTGTAACCGACGAGAAAATTCCAAAAAGTTAAATAATTTTCAACCCTCGAAAAAAATTCAAAATGGCGGAGCAACTTTAAAGTCGGTGCAGACCTTTCTTTGGAGGTCTCTTATGGCTAAACGGTAAGACCTATAAAAAACGGATTGCAACAACAGCGACAGATTTGGCGAGATAGAGTAGATTTTTTAATTTTAGGTAAATTTTGCACATTTTCCACACATTCATAAATAACTAAGAAAAAATTAAAATAATATATTTACCATATATTGTCATAATATTATAAGTTTTTATTTTAAAGCCAGAGTCATAGTCATTACATTTTTACTGACTCTGACTCCATCCAAAATTACTTCCAAATCCACGACTCTGACTCCACAAACTTGGTTTTAAATTATTTAGCTTTCTTTAAAGGCTTAGGCCTACTAAGCTATTTTTCTGTAGTAAAGCAGTGTTCTCAAACTGTTTGTGAAGCATTCCAAGGTGTATGTGCAGCGGTGCACCCCAGCCCCACTCCAAAGCACACAAATTAATCATAATAAAAACTTAAAACACATAAAGTACCATACATAGAACTAAAGAGCACTGAAGATGTGTTGAATGTGTTAAAGCTAAATTGAAAGATTATGACAATATTCTAAAATTATACAATAATACGCATTAAATAAAAGTGCCCATAAAATATCCAATAAAAGAAAGTAAAGGAATAATATTTTTTTCTTGCATTGTGTGCACTCTCCAAAAGTAAATATCCAGATAGTCACAGAGTATGTGATGTACAAGGGAGTTTTATTCATTAAATATGTTTTGATAACAGTAAACAAATTAACAGAGAATTTTACATTATGTCATGGACTCTTATAAGCTTTTCTTTCCCTCTTGGCAGCTTTGTTTAGCTTGCCATTTGAGTTTTATTAAAATTTGGATTGATTGAACATTATACTTTACAACAGTTTATTTTTTTGCGGCCCATGAAGTTTCATAGACGATTATTCTACTGCAGTAAAATTGAGGTTTCAAGCCAAGAAACAAAAAGTTTTGATTAGCATGGGGAAAATTCATGAAAGCTCCAACTGATGTTCATTCACTAATAAACTTAATTGTGCTCTATATTTTTAATAACTTGTGTATCTGTATGAGTTCTATTACTTTCAACCTCATAGCTGATTATAATGTGACCCGCCTCGGTGGCGTAGTTGGCTAACGCGCTAGTCGTGTTGAGCTCGACCGCCGAGGACGGGGAGATCGAGGTTCGAATCTCGGTCGGGTGAACTGGGGGTGGTTTTTCCTAAATGGTTTTCCACTCTCCCTCCACGCAAATGCGGGTTCACTTCCTCTAAATTCAACCCTCCCAATTCCTAATCCATTAGCGTAATTAGTGCTTAAGCGTATAACCCAAACGGGTAGTAAGACGCGGTGCTAAATATTATATTATTATTATAATGTGGCCCACCACTAGATTCAAATATTCATTTGTGACCTTCGAGCACTTTTAAATCATGGAAGCCCATATTTTACAAGATAATAGGCCCTTATGTATTTGGTTCCTTTTTTTTTTCTTTAAATTTAGAGGGGGATGGAGTTTGTTGGTTAGTCCATTGTCCATATAGGGGTATGTGACTAGGGAAAGTTTGGGAAACACTGTAGTAAAGTATTGCTGTAACTAACTGACTTGATTCAGATTTTTTTTTTTTTTTCAAATTTATCTTATGATAGCAAAATGTGTAGGCCTAACTTTTACGTGTGCATTACATTTTTAGTCCACACCCATTCCTTTTCCCAACTTTCATGACAAAACGTTATTCGGTATTTCATTTAAACTTCATATTTTGTCCACATTAGCATGGTGAGGGTGTGGGAAAATATCGATAATAAATCACGTGCGTAAAATCACCCCCAAATACATCATGTATGGATTTGAACTTAACTCCCTGTCACTAGCAGTTCATTCTAATGTGATACTGGCACCTGATACTATGTATCCACCGGTGTAGGTGTTTACATAGTGGATGTATACTTGTACTGCTGTGTGCTGGAGAGATGGTGAGTTTTAGGTCATCATATTGTCTGTAATAGTATCCATCCTCTTATTTCTCGTATGATTAAGTTTGCTAATATAATTATTATGGTTCCTCATTAATTATTTACTTATTTATGAACTGAATGATTATATCAACATATGAGAATTTCTTTGAGCGAGAGCAAAAGTGCTTACCAATTTTTCCCAGAAAGGTATTTTCACATACCTTCCAGTCCGTTATTATACATACCACAATCAACATGGGACTGGTGGATTTACTTCTCCGAAAGAAGTTGTGCTGAGGATTTTCATCGCTTAAGTAAAATCTTTTGACCAGAGCTGGGTTTGAACCCATGAACATTGCTCATTTTATTAGAAGTAAAAACATTTAAAAATTCTTTTTTGATTATAACCATATTAATTGTTGCTTGTATAAATCTAATTCATTTCACACATGATAGAAAGTGGACTCGCCTTGACTCACTCTAATTGAATTCATATTATATGGTACACTTTTTAATTTAGTGCTAAAAATAAATTTAGTTTTGTTTTCATGTTAAATCTAATTTACAAACTCGTCTTAAACATGAAGTTATTCAGAATAAAGGGTTTTTACCTACAAAAATCTTTGCTTCTTTAAAAATGATTTTCACTAAAAAGCTTTATATTTTCGGCTAGACATTCTTGAATAATCTATCTGGCCCATTGTTTAGACTTTTATTCTAATAATTTGCAACAGAAAATGCTGGTAGTTGCTTTATTCTTCCACCTTCTAGCAAAAAAAAAAGATTTTTAAGATCATTAACAGTTAGCTTTGCCTTTTTACAGTAAAAAATGAAACAAAATGAAACTAAGACACAACTAACTTTGTTTAATTACATCATTAGCCACATGAATTCACACCATCGCCATACCAATTAAATCAAACCATACATTGTATATTGCAGCATTAGGTCTGCTTCTTGAAGATTATTGAAGTAAACTCGGGAATTAACTTGCTACGAACAAGGTGACAATATTAAAATAGAAAGATCCACCTTACTTAGATGATGACCCTTTGCAAACTTTAAGAAGATTGGGTTGCAATTAATTAGGATGCCCTACTTAGAAACATCTTCACCATAATAGGCTGTACCAATCCACTAATCATGAGCTAGATTACACCATGATAGGCTGTACCAGTCCACTAATTGTGAGCTAAATGACATGATAGACTGTACTTGTCCACAAATAATTAGTTAAATGACATGATAGGCTGTACTTGTCCACAAATAATTAGTTAAATGACATGATAGGCTGTATCTGTCCACAAATAATGAGCTAAATGACATGATAGGCTGTACCAGTCCACTAATCATGAACTAAATGACATTATAGGCTGTACCTGTCCACAAATAATGAGCTAAATGACATAGGCTGTACCTGTCCACAAATAATGAGCTAAATTACATTTTAGGCTGTACCTGTCCACAAATAATGAGCTAAATGACATTTTAGGCTGTACCTGTCCACAAATAATGAGCTAAATGACATTATAGGCTGTACCTGTCCACAAATAATGAACTAAATGAAATGATAGGCTGTACCTGTCCACAAATAATGAACTAAATGACATGATAGGCTGTACCTGTCCACAAATAATGAACTAAATGACATGATAGGCTGTACCTGTCCACAGATAATGAACTAAATGACATAGGCTGTACCTGTCCACAAATAATGAGCTAAAATGACATTATAGGCTGTACCTGTCCACAAATAATTAGCTAAATGACATGATAGGCTGTACCAGTCCACTAATCATGAACTAAATGATATTATAGGCTGTACCTGTCCACAAATAATGAGCTAAATGACATTATAAGCTGTACCTGTCCACAAATAATGAACTAAATGAAATGATAGGCTGTACCTGTCCACAAATAATGAACTAAATGACATTATAGGCTGTACCTGTCCACAAATAATGAACTAAATGACATTATAGGTTGTACCAGTCCACTAATCATGAACTAAATGACATTATAGGCTGTACCTGTCCACTAATCGTGAGCTAGAATATATCACGATCGGCCTTACCTGACCACAAATCATGAGCTAGATTACATCATGATCGGCCTTACCTGACCACAAATCATGAGCTAGATTACATCATGATCGGATCTACGAATCCACTAATCATGAGCTAGATTACATTTTGTTTACCAATAAGCTATAGTACTTGGGAAATGTAAATTATGTTTATGAAAAAATAGTTAGCACCCACTTTGGTGGCCACATGGTCTAAGGTGCTACTCTCCCAATAGACTAGACTGCCGATGACTGGGAGATCATTGTCCGATCCTGGTTGAGTGTGCTGAGGGTGGTTTTTCCTAAATGGTTTTCCACTCTTCATACAAATGTGGCTACACTTCATCTAAATTCAATCTTCCTCATCTTTAACCCATTAGCATAAATAATTAGTACATATGTGTATAATGTGAATGTGTAGTAAGATGTGATGCTAAAAAACAAATTTATTAGAATTAATTGTATAGCCATTGCTCTTAATAATAATATTATTATTATTAAGTGTTCTCTCTTACGGCAGGTTCATTCCTTTTGTCAATGAACTTAGATCGTCAATGCACCCTGTCCTCTGCTTCCTCCTTGAGCTCCCCCAATTTTCTCATTTCCTTTATCTCATCTAATATTTGAATCCTCCTTCCTAAGCTTATTTTTCCCTCAACCTTTCCTTCTATGACATCATGCAGAAGACAGTTCCTCCTAAGGATGTGTCTGATCCAGTTTGCTTTGTACTGAAGAAATCACATCCAAAATGGTTCTATTCTCACCCACTCTTCTTAGGACTTCATTTGTCACCCTGTATGGCCACCTCATCTTCTCAAGTCTTCTTCAGCACCACATTTCAAAGCTCTCCAGGTATTTCTTTTCCAACTTCTTAAAAGTCCAAGTTTCTGCTCCATACAGTGTGCTGCTCCAAATGTAGCATTTCATCAATTTCTTCCTCAGTTCCAAACTAAACTTGCTGGTCAACAGTAACCTTTTGTTGAAAGCTTCCTTAGTCATGGTGATCCTCGACCTAATTTCCTTGGTGCAGAAGGCATCCTTTGTCAGCAGACTTCCCAGGTAGTTGAAATGCTTAGTGGCATCGCGTCAGGGCAAGCACGGCAAGCACTACTTGCCTTTGATTGAAGATATGTAGTTATTTTATTTAATGTTTGCGGAAAATATTCTCCTCATAATCATTTAAATGTAATTCAAGCATCAGTGGGTGTGAAAAAAAAATCCCATACACGGCAGTGACCGTAACATGCATGCAAGACGTGGACTAGTCCATCTAATGGTGGTTGAAAGTCTGTATTTATTTTGGAAGGTTGAGAAGGGGAAGAACTGCGAAGTCACTACCCTTTTATTCCCCTTTCAAAACAGAGTGATGGTATGGTATGAAAGGGGAAATTAATATAGTCTAGGTACTGATCCCGTGTCTACATATCTTAAAACAGCTAAATGCTTGAAAACAAACAAATACTTATAATTGAAGGAGGTTACACCCCAAATATAAAGGTTTTCAACTGTTTTAACATATATTAAAAGTTTGAAAAAAAATCTTTTTTTATCTCATAATATTTAGGATTGCTTAAGAAATTATTTACATTAAATACCAAAATTTTCAAAATCATTCAATTACTAGGCTATTTTTCCATAAAAAGGGCAAAAAGCCATATTTGTTTTCTTTCAAATATTGTATGCGATCTCAAATGCCGTGTAAACAGTCACTGGCTAAAATTTGTGTGCAATCCATGTGACTAAGATATTGTACAATTTCTAGCACAACTTTTTGTACAAGAAGTTGTGTCTTGTGTACCACCGGGCTTTAGAGTTTTGTGGAGTTTATTGTAGCAGGTGCTTTTGTTTCGATGTGTGTATTAGTGAAAGCTAACAAAGTTTTGTGGAGTTTATTGTAGCAGGTGCTTTTGTTTCGATGTGTGTATTAGTGAAAGCTAACAAATGAAAGTTAATAAGTATATGTCTATAATAAGTGATAACACAATAATGTAAATCACAGAACAGAAGGATGCCCAAAGCCACAACTATCATAAAAAAAACCACCAAATAGCTTCTTGAAGCATAATTTTTTTAAATATCCGGGATCTCCCCTTTTAAGCTTGAGGGCACCCCTTCCAAACTTGCCTAAGAATTTTGGTCACGAGACGCTACTGGAACTGCTCTTTGTTTTCCAACTCCTGGCCCTGGATTCACTATAGGACCGGCTACACGGAGCCGCACCGCACCGGCGCGGACGAATCATCGAGAGAGCATGCTCCGCACTTTTGCGGTGCTGTGCGGTGTGGACCGTGTAGCCACCTAGTGCCGGAAATAAAATGTTAGGAGCTTCCGAACTTTGTTTTCATGCTAACCACTAAGCACTGCAGGTATGGACGAAACAGTGATCACAGTGACCTTGATTTTAAAAGAGCAGTGATTTATACCAGTGATTATTCAGTGATTGGCACTCATTGTGTCAGCACTTGTAAAACTAGGCATTTCTTTCACAGCTGTTGCACGTGTGACGCTGTAGTCATTGTTTCAATTATTACGTACAAGATAAACAATATTATATACAACAACTTATTGAACAACAAAAATTCTTCTTAATTATTAGCTAACTTAAAACTTTACTCCTCGTAATTAATAACTAATTTAATTTTATGAAAATAAGTGAAAACCTATGCAAGTAAAAATAAAAATACAAACTTATTTTGTAATAGAACTCGGTCTATAAATAATAGAAAAATGGTTAGAAAATGTGGTGCGGTGCGGGTCCCCTTCGTGTAGCAATACCTTAACATGTGCAATTCTGCTCCTGCGCAAGTCTAGAAATGGCGCAACTTTGCACCCAAGATACGCCTTATTATTTGCTCCATTTCCATATTCACTAAACACGAAGCAAACCGGTGGCAAGATTATGGGGACGTCACCATAAACGTCATCAATTGTGCTCTTTTCGATCAATCCTTGAGAAGAATTTACTTTCAAAGTCAAGGATACTTTATTTTAAATCTCTAATGAAAATGACAGCAAATACAAAGATTTCTAAGCATTTTGATTATAAGCTAGCATTAAAATTAGAAGCGGCCTCTTTCTGGGTGCCTTCCAAAACAATTTCAGTACATCATTTAGTATTTATTTATATTATTAGTTTAAAGCTTAAGTTCCATTAATAAAATATTTATAGAAACTTTAAAACTTATTTTAAAGCTATACTAACCCCCATATTTAATGACGAGATGTCTTTGGACTTAGAGGAATACAAACCTCTTTGGATCTAGACCAAGACTTACACAATTCGTGGTTTTGTTTTGTAATAACGCAAGAAATGACATTGCATTGTTGGAATGTAAAAATTCCACAGTAAAAATACTTTGTTAGCACTATCTAAATTGAAACAAATTTTGTGCTTGACAGACCTATGTTATTTTAATTTCTTTATTATTAATAGGAGTACAGTTAACTAATTGTATTTTAAGCCATTACGATAATATGTCGAGATTTAAATTTATTGAAGTGACAATCATGATTTAATAGTTGCGCCTACTCTTGTGTGGTGGCAAATAAAAGGCTCAACTTTGCCCTCATATTGCACCTTCTTCTTATAGTGAATAGGGATTTGGGTACATCTTTCAAACTTGCACCGGCGCAACCTTTGTTCCCGTTAGTGAGTCCAGGCCTGGTTTCCAATTTAGATTTTCAGTGGCCCTTCATTTTTTTAAACTAACCATAACTTTTAACTTCTCACTGTTGATCTCCATGCCATATCTTCTTCCTATCCCCACCAGCTGGTCTATTATCTCCTGCAACTCTTCTTTATTTTTGGCCAGCAATTTTAGATCATCTGCCTATTTTATTGTGTTGATCACGCCTCCTCCTATCCGTGAATTGCCACGTCCCTCTAGAGCTTTCTTGACTAGTCACTCTCCACAAAACAGCATCCCTGTCTCACTCCTCTTACTTTATCTACGCTCTTGGTCTCTCCATCATTCAGACTCACCTTCACTCGCTGTCCCAGGTACAGGTTTTCAATCGGCCTTCTGTCCCTCCAATTGATGCCGATCTTGAGTATTTCTATAAGTTCCTTCCACTTTACTCTATCGAACTCCTTTTTACAGTCAATTACACCACTGTAGACCTCTTTCTTGACTTCCAGCACTCTCTCTGAAATTATTCTCAGCATCCCGATGGCATCTCTGGTTCCTTTTACTTTTCTGAATCCAAATTGCTCTTTATCCATCACACTTTCTATTTTCTGTTCCAGTCGCCCATTGAGTATTCTTGCCACCTTCTTCCCCGAACGAGAGATGAGGCTAATGGTCCTGTGGTCACAGAATTTCTCGGCTTGTTTTTTCGTCTTTGGGGCCACCATGGTTGCGTCTATTAAGTCCTTAGGCCATTCTCCTGTGTCGTAGATCCTATTTATACGTTTTGTCAGAGCCATTAATCCGTTGTTTCCCATTTCCTTCAGAAGGTCAGCTGGTATGTTGTCATCTCCAGGAAGTTTCCTTCTTCGCTCATNTTACATGGGGGGAGGGGGAGTACATCGCAGTTTTACGTAACACACATCTTATACTTCCTAATGGTGGGAAAATGTTTTTGTTTATGTTTTCACCGTTGATATACATACTTATAGATAACTTATGACATTTGCTCTTGATGTGAAAAGTTACGTAACACTCGTTGGAAGGGGGCGGGGGGGAGAGGATCCGACTAAAATTATTGACTACATGATGTTACATAGACGGAAGGGTGGATTAAAAAGTTAATTTTAAGCGCTACGTTGTTTATGGATGACTCTAATATATGAAAGTTTCTTCAAAGGGTAAGTCTTCGTTTGAACCCTTGTTTGTGACCTCTAGCTGATCGATGTAAAAAAAAGGGGGAGGGGGTTTAATAACCTCAGTGACAGACTGTCCATTTTTGTTTGACTGGATGCGAGTTAACAACACAAAACGCCACACGAGTGATTCTCTAAAATACTCTAATCTGGCTTCAATAGCCGCATGGTCTACTCTAAGGTATGTATATAGGATGCCTGTCATTGCTGCTCGTAACAAGCACGTTGCGAGCGTCCTCTGAACAATAGGCGAGCCGAGCACACCACGAGCAAACGACTTAGTGATCTCAGTTCAGTATTTAAGAAGGTGTGCTAACAGCTAGCAACGAGGAAGCCATAGCTTTAATTCCGTCCATTGGTGCTATGCTAATTACACCCAATCTACTTTTTTAAAAAAAATGAAAGCCTCGACGTTGGCGTACTGAGTTGTATAAAAAACGGGCCGGTTCGGAACAACTGGGAGATTTAAAGATCCAGCACATTAGCGGTCAGTACAAAAACTTTACCAGGATGCCTCCTACAGACTTAGAAAATTTTCTAAATAAAATAGGACATAAAATCTCCATAAAGAAAATTCGTTTTCAACGTCCACTCTCCAATGCCTAATAGAAAAAATTGGTTAACAGAGTTTAAATAAGAGCACAAATTTGTATAAGAATCAACGTATAGTTTCACTTTAACGAAAAATAAGCTCAAATTTTTTTCCGAGTGTTATTTTTCTTATGTTCTTATGTTTTCCCTGCCAAAATAGCGATTTCCTTTTCCACACATTATTTAGGTTCTTTTTAAAATAATTGTTATCCTTAGGATCCCATTAAACATTATGATTTATATAAAATTCAACCAAATGAAAAACAAATTCTTCTGACAAGATCTCCATGCTCGCGAACGCGCGTAGCCCTACTAGTTAACGAAAGACGCCCCAGCTAGAATGGGCGAATCCTTTTGTGTTCGTTGCAAAAACCGACAGCCGGCGATTTGGCACGAACCGCTCGTGAGCCGACCGAAGCACGCTCGCGAGATCGTCCCATTCACACAAATATGTTACGTTACATGCTCGGCTCGCCTGATCTATACCCACATTAAGGCGTCATTCTCGTAATAGACTGGGCTATCAATGACAGGGAGGTCGGGGTTCGGATACTGGTCTGGTGTACTAAGGTCAGTTTTCCCCTCTCCCCCATGCAAATGCGGGTATACTCTAAATCCATCCTTCCTCATCCCTAACACATTACCATAATTTATTACTCATGCTTATAACACGAATGGACAGTAAGATGTGGTGCTAAAATAAATATATTTGGAAAAAATATACCAGCGTTTGCCTGGAAATTGATTGGTAAACCATTTTAGGAATAATACTTTTCAGTACACCCGCCCGGGATTCGTACCCCAACTTACTCGTATTCCGACAAACTAGATTAGACGCGACTTTTTTTTCCCTCGTTTTACCACCAGTACACATGCAGTCATTTTGGAATTCACTGTATTTTTTCAGATTTTAGAAAAAAACCTGTTACATTTAATTATTCTTTAAGAAAGTGGCACCCGCCTCGGTGGCGTAGTTGGCTGACGCGCTAGTCGTGTTGAGCTCGACTGCCGAGGACGGGTAGATCGAGGTTCGAATCTCGGTCGGGTGAACTGGGAGTGGTTTTTCCTAAATGGTTTTCCACTCTCCCTCCACGCAAATGCGGGTTCACTTCCTCTAAATTCGACCTTCCAAATTCATAATCCAATAGTGTAATTAGTACTTATGCGTATAACACGAACGGGTAGTAAGACGCGGTGCTAAATAATAATAATAATAATTTAAGAAAGTGGCAAGAATTTTGTTAAGTTATGCGCAGTCTCTAGGTCACAAATACGATAAATGATAAATTGAGGTATACCAAATTAAGGCGGGAAACATTGCAACGGGCGTTTTTAATCATTTTAGAGACAATACAGTTTTGGTGTAGTGGTTTGCACGTCTTTTGACTGGCAGTTTCCAACCTTGAAGAATACACTGCTTTCATGCGGAATGTAGTTAATAATGGGTTCGAATTCTTTCTGGATATTATTAAGTGTTTGTTCCTAGATGTTTACTCACTCTCCTCGACCTCCGTGAGCTTGGGGTAAAGTACTCGCCTCAGGACCCGATGTTCGTGGGCTCAAATCCAATCGGGGTTGACGCATTGTTCTTGAGAGATAAAAATCCGTAGCACAGCCTCCATCGGAGGGGAAGTTAAGTTGTCGGTCCCATGTCGATTGTGGCATGTAAAAGAACCCTGGAAGTTATGTGAAAATACCTTTCCCGGCAAAATTGGTGAGCCTTTTTGCTCTCGCTCATAGAAATTCTCGTGTGCTGATATAATCAGTCGGTTCAGAAAGTGCACGTTAAATCACCACATACATATTTTTTCTCACTCCAGGCAAATTTTGGAACATTTTATCTAAGTAGGCTACTAGCCTTGCTTTTTTTGTTTTTGTTTTTAAAATAAAAATAGTGCGTCATAGGGGTATCTTCGGTTTCTTGTATACTTCCGTTTTTAAAAGCTTAGCTAAGATATTCTGAAGTGCTCCAGAAATTCCTAGATACGCGGACAAGGGCAGGTTTTAATGAACGTCTCCTAGTCCTTGTCTGTGTATTAGGCTGATGGAAAATAGAGTGGTCACGTCGTCAACCAGTCTAGACCCCTACTATGAACAACCCTCAATTGACCTCGTCACCCGCACCCGTGGCCAAGTGGTCCAAGGCGTTTGGCTCTCATTGCACCTCTTCAAGGTCGACATAGGAGGGCCTGGGTGTTAATCCCTTCCAGCCGGGTGCACTGAAGATGGTTTTCATAACCTCTCTTCACGTTAATTTAGTCAAGATAGGTTATCCCATTTCAACGTTTATTAGGCGAGTTTTAAATACCTTACATTGATACAAAAACATAAATTCTTAAACAATAAAAATAGTTTACACTGTTACAACATTATTATTTAATTTTGAAGTTTTTCTGTCAACATATATTTATTTAAATCTTCTAAAACTCAGGCTATTTGGTTTATTAACTAAAATAGCTAGGCTATAAATTAAAATCTTCGTGGAAGCATAGGCCTATGTCTAAAATAAGAGATAAAAATACTATAATAATAATTTTGAATTACAAATCAATTCTGTTCAGGTGCGAATAAAAGAGTTAGTGTGTTCATATTCGTCAGAGGAAGTGGGGAAGTGTTATCAGTAGATAAACAAGATATTTCGCAGGCTGGACCACTCATGTTATTCCATTTATTTCTATTTCCTACATTAGCGTAAAGTTGTGATTGTGCATAAGTGCGTCAACCACTCCGCAAAACTAGTTTCGAGCTCACTTAAGAGTAGACAAAGTTCTTAATAATACCTCCGTTAAATCTATCACACAAAATATACCCATGTTTTAAAAAAATAAAAATTTGGCATTCCATTTACGTGACTAAGTGTTTAGAGAGGTAGCCACAAGTCTACAATAACCTGGTTCGATATTTGATGGTGCTTACAAATCACAAAGAGATTTAATATATACATTAAAAAAAACTCCATGGTGTGAGCCCGCAAGCTAGCTATATCGACCAAGCGGCCGCCGCCGTTAGCGATGATAGTGCCAACATCTATGGATAGAGAAAGTCATGTGGTCAACACACTGAGCCCTCCGGCCGTTTAATTTCAGTTTTATAAACTGCAGCTGGTACTTTTTTATTCAACTAGCTCCTCATTTGTCCTCACGAGTCTTGGGTTTGACCCCGTTAAAGACCCACAGACTCATAGATTTTGAAAACGCTGAAGATTGAACCCGGGACATCTGGATCTGTAGCCATTAACTCTGACCACTAGAACACATAGGTGGTCTTAATATATAAATACCTGCTTCGTTAGCCGCGTGATCTAACGCGCTACCCTCGCAGTAGACTAGACTGCCGATAACGGGGAGATTGAGGTTCGAATCTCGGTCGGTGTATTGATGGTAGTTTTTCCAAAATGGTTTTTCATTCTTCCTCCACGCAAGTGCGGGTACACTTCCATAACCTTCCTAAGCCTTAAAACCATCGTAATTAGTACATAAGCATATAACCCAAACGGGTAGTAAGATGCAGTGTTAAAAATAATATAAATACTGGTTGATTTTTCTATTCAATTAGTAACTAGGTATTTAAGGTTTGGGGGTGTTAAGTTAATTTGTAAGTCATGGTCAAATATGTGTATTTTGGAAGTGTACCTTATCTCATATATTATTATTATTTATTTATTTATTATTTAGCACCGCGTCTTACCACCCGTTCGGGTTATACGCTTAAGTACTAATTACACTAATGGATTAGGAATTGGGGAGGTTGAATTTAGAGGAAGTGAACCCGCATTTGGGTGGAGGGAGAGTGGAAAACCATTTAGGAAAAACCACCCCCAGTTCACCCGACCGAGATTCGAACCTCGATCTCCCCGTCCTCGGTGGTCTGGCTCAACACGACTGGCGCGTTAGCCAACTACGCCACCGAGGCGGGTTATTATTATTATTATTATTATTATTATTATTATTATTACCACCACCAGTAAATCTAGGCGAGTAGTTAGCACTAATGGCCTAGTTACTAACCAGGTAAGTTGTTGTTCGGTCCCTACCGGCTTACACTTGGGGGGATGATTCACTCACATTGTGATTTTCCATTCTATTTCCAGGATAATATTTTTTATTCAGTTACAATTTACTCTCATTTTCATATATTTCCTGTATTTTTTTAATGATCAAGTTGGTTTATTAAGATTTTATTCGTATTTATACTTACACTTGTGACCACATTGTTTAAGGCGTCAGGCTCGCACTATATAGAATTGGGGGAAGAGGGGGAAGGACAGGGATGTGCACACAGGATTTTAAAAAAAATCTAATTTGTTTAATCAACAAGTCTACGCAGTATATCATATAATTCTGCACAAATTTCACGTGAACATTAAAATAACAAACACAAATAACAAACTATGCTAATACAATTTTTTGTTATTAAAACTTACATCACAGTTAACGTGGAAGGGATTCACTCCCCCTCTCCGGCACACCACCTTGCACACCTTTCAAGATCGAATCTCGGCCGGGTGTGGTTTTTCACTTGTGGTTTACCACTTATCTTCCCATCCTAGCTTCACGCTAACGCGAGCCTACTTCCTTTAAACTGCCCTAATTCCACCGCACTCCATGTATTTAAGTCATTAATAACCTTATGCTAAACTCACTAAAAAAATAATTCCATTTATTAGTAACGCTAACGGCCGCCTCTATGTCGATGCGTCTGTATATTTGAATGTTTACGAGCTTGGATTTGAACCACCGCATCATTTTTGTTAGATAGTGCCACTAAACGAACGTGTCTTAAGAAATTATGCGCGTGCCTGAAATAACTCTTTGTGCCTTTGACTATCTTACCAGCACGTGTGACAGCGAGCCTTGAACTACTGGATTTATCAACTTAGTGAAATAGTTTGGTGAGTCGTGTATTTGTCGCACTCAACTGTCACGCTCATCCTTGGTAAAATATTGGGCGTCATAACTTATTTGTTGGTCTTGCATGAAGTACGCGCGTCGACATTTCAAATTGGTCTGCATACCCACGGAATTAGATGTGTGGAGTCTCAATTGAACGGGTGTCGTCGTGATTGGAAGGTCGTGTGTGACTCTCACAGCTGTCGTTTGGTAGGAGAGAGGGGTGACTTTTTGATTTGATAAATCGCTAATATAAAACGGACGGGATGAATATAGTTCCATTTTCATATGAAAGACCTTTTAGAAAATGCAAACACATTTTTTTTTGCTACCAAAATTGATCACATTTACTTTTTTATTAGTGTTATTTCATAGGTATTGATTGATAATATCTATCAAAAGTGACCGCTGCAATTCACATGACTTGATGGATGGATACGTGAAAGTGTAGATCTCTGAACTTTTATAGCTGCCCTTCCGATGATAGTTGGATTATACTTTTCTCTTTTTATTGCGAGTGAATGGGCGATGCGGTCCCGACACCTTTATCTTAGTCTTTAGCGCGTTTACCTTACCGAGTTCAAACGGTCTCGGTTCGATTCACGTCATGGCCGTGAATAAATTGTCATGGGTGAGATTGAGATTTCTCTTTTAACAGTGATAAATTGACTGCTAGGCGCTGTCTCTTTTCTAAAACCAAGCTAAGTTGGACAGTCGCGTGCCCACAAAGGGCAAGCCTGCATTAATACTCCTAATAAAACATATAGGTGTTGGACATTTTCTAATGCTTGTATTTGGTGTATCAAAACGCTTTCTTCTAGAATAATTTGTCGCATACGACCAGAATATAGAGCTAAAATTGTGATGTGTATTGGTGTTCATGACTATTAATTTGAAGATTAGTTGGTAGATTATATTTAACATATTGCCATCTACTCTTAGAGTTTAGCTTTCTAATTTTACATTATTTAACAAATAATCTGTGAACGCGATTGTATGGAAAAATTAAGACGAATAAAGTACTAGCGTTTTAATTTCGGGAGACACAATAACACCAGAATGCAACGACAGGCGCGTGGATGGATACACGCGTCAGACACATTCTGGCCGGGTTGACCGATGACTGAAAGGCTGGGGTTTGAATTCCATTAGTGAATACTGAGATATATTTTTCCTAAATGGTTTTCTTCTCTACTTTCATGCAAATGAGGGTACATTTACTTTAAATTTTACTTTTATCTGTATCCCACTAATATACATTTATGGATTTCTCTGAAAGTTAGTAAGGCGTGGAGCGCGAGAACAAACCTATTATTATCATCGAAGACTGCACCATCATTGGCGTGATTTTAGGGTGACTTGGAGTAGAAAACAATGACAGCTCTCTAGGGAGCTATTGTAGTGCTGGTCCGCCTCTAGGTAGTTATGGTTTTATTTTGTTGGAAACTAAAGCGCCGCCCTAATATTATTATCTCGGTCTTCATCGCGTCTAACTACTCGTTAGGAAGTTGAATTCAATACGAGAAAGATAATTTTCAAAGAAAGGTTCCAAGGTTAGCTTGAAGATACAGTATAACGCTGACCATCCGAACTCAGTTTATTTGAATTGCCAACTAACCGAATCGCCCCAACCAAGACGTAACTACTCCCCCCCCCCTTCCCCCTCTCAACACTCGCTGTGTCAATTCACGTGGTCGTTATTCCGGTCAGTTACTATTCAAATTATTTACATTTATTCATTTTTCATGTTTAATCTGTTTTAAAAGATTTTTTATTAAAATAACAGTACCTTATAATGTTTTTTTAATTGTTTCATTATAGTTTTTATTAGTCAAAATATTATAATTTTGTACTAGTTAAATGACCTTTGTCACGAATTAATTCGAATAGGTTTGTGTTCTATTGTCGTAAGGAACCACATATTTTTAAAGGTCTTCCAATCTAACATTATTAAATTAAAGTCGTAATAAATTGCCACTCTTATGAATATATATTAAACGTGGAATAGCCAATCTTTATAAAATGTCATCGCATATTTTTCTCGTGCTCCGCGTCTTACTACCCGTCCGGACTACCCACATATTCACACTAATAGAGTAGGGATAAAAAGGTTGGACTATAGGAAATGTGCCCTCATTCACGTGAAGGGAGAATGATGAATTGCTTAGGGGAAAAACATCCCAGTATACCCCCGATCAGGATTCAAACCTCGACATTCCCCGTCATTGGCGAACCAAACAAGACGGGCGCCTTTCCCCTCACGTTCACCAGTGTGTGTGTGTCACTATTCATCCTATCAAAAGTGACACCTGTAGAACACATCACTCGACGAATGAATGCATTAAAGTAGCGTGTCAAATTTGTTTTGTTCATTAGGGTCACATTGGAAATTGAATGTACTGAGAGAGCTGCGTCTAAGAAAATTCAATATTGTCCCCATAGTTAAGCTTAAAAAATCAATTATAAATTAATTATTATTAAAAAAACGAAGACGTTACAGAATTTTAAGAGACTCATTTTTTCCCCAGAAATTTTCAACTATTTTTCTAGAAAGAGCTGGTTGTATCCTGATTGCGAACAGTTCATATTTCGAACAGGCAAAATTCGTCCAAATTACGAACACACCCAAAAATGTTATGACCATCTAAATAGTCATTGTCCAGATTGTGAACAAGTAAAAAATCAACTCGCGGGAATTCCTTCGTGAAGGTAGAAGGGGTTACTAGCGGCACCCGCCGGCCACCGGGGCTTTTTTACTGACCAAACTTAACCTAATATAACCTATCCTGACATAAACTAACATAACTAAAATATTTGTGTGTATAATTTAGTTAAATTAAGACTGACGAGGCTGAAAGAACTTAATGACTGCTAGGCACCCGTGGGTCGCCCCTATCGAACTAGGAGCGGGATGGCATAGCAATATGACGTGCCCGCAATCCGGATTCCTCCCCATATATCAAAAATCTCATGTTCGCAATCAGGACTGTTCGAAATCAGGAGGCCACCGTAAATCTTGTGTCGAAGTCACTTTCTTATTGCTGACAAACGTCTGTCCTAAGTTGTGATGTTTCTAGTGTGTGTTTCTTTTGATGAGATAAAACAACAGTTCACACACTCGTGTGCTGCCAAACATTGTACACTTTTGGTTGTAAATTTAAACATTTTTGGGAATCGATCTCTGGTGGCCAAAATTAACATTTGTACACCAACCTGACTTGATGGATTTCACCAAATAAAAGGTTCCAAATTTAAAAGTCAAAATGAGTGTATTCATACAACGTTTATAATAATATGTATCGGGCCGCATTGCATGCTGGTTCATCAAAAGGTCCGCGGGCCGCACAGAATAACAGATCGGACCACACGCAGCCCGCGGGTTTTGAATTTGGCATGTCTGAATTAAAGCATGGACTATTACAATTGTCGATTAGTTGTGGGACAAGGTGACCTGGCGGTCTCGAGGTAAGGTGTCGGACTTCTGTGCTGGGTGTCCAGGGTTCAATCCTCGGTCCCGGCACAGATTTATCTGATTGCCAAACCCTTCCTTCACTCTCTGACAAGACGTGTATTAATCACAACTTGTGAATGTGTGGAATGCCAGGCCTCCATAGTGGTTCGGATCCCACGTTAAACTGTAGGTCCTCCATTTCATCTCACAATCACCCTAATAGTACACATTAGCGTAAGTGTGTACAACCCGAACGGTTAGAAAGATGCGGTGCTAATAATAATAATAGTTGTGGGACAAACTATAAACTCGTGCCTTGAAGGCGCTTACGTAGTGATACAGTCCAAATGTCGTAGGAAAAGTCTTTTCTGAAAGCTTTAAAAGCTTCAAGATTAACTTTCACGTATAGTCACGTCACGTCAAGTTAAGTGGTCTGCAGCTAGCTTTTGATAGATGATATCAGTATCTATACACTGATAATAATAAAGGTTAGTTAATGTTAGCCTAAAAAAATTATGTTGTCCTAAAAAGTTGTACTGAAGACGGTGTATCCGCATTTGCGTGATGGGAGAGTGGAAAACCATTTTGTAAAAACCACCCTCAGTACACTCCACCGAGACTACCTCATTCTCCCCGTCATCGGTAGTCTAGTATATTGCAATAGTAGCGCCTTAAGCCCCGTATACATCGGGCGAGCCGAGCCTGTAATGTAACATGTAATGTAATGCTCGTCAGTTTGGGCTTGGAACGAGCAAGTGACATAATAACGATCTCAGTTCAATTCACTATTTACGAGAGTGCACTATACTTCAATTTAGTTAGCTATCTTAACTCTACTAAATGTCTGATAACGAAGAAGTCTTAGCCTTAATTATGTGCAGTGGTGCTATGCTAATTGTGGCCAATTTATTTTTTAAAAAAAGCCTCGGCGACGGTGGCGTACTCAATTGTATAAAAAACGGTCCGGTTCGGAGCTACTGGGAGTCATCTTCCTTCAGATTCTTTTTATAGTAGTTTTTATCCTTGGGTTCCCATAAAACACTATAGTTTTTATAATATTCTATCAACTGAAATACATATTCCTTAGACCAGTTCTCAATGCTTGCGAACACGCTACAAACACGTCCCAACTAGACTGACGAATCCCTTTGTGTTCGTCCGACAGGCGGCGGATCGCTGCGAATGGTTTGTAGCGCGCTCGTGGGCCCGTCCCACTTAAGACGAATCTGTTGTTATTATTTATTATTTAGCACCGCGTCTTACTACTCGTTCGGGTTATACGCTTAAGTACTAATTACGCTAATGGGTTAGGAATTGGGAAGGTTGATTTTAAGGAAGTGAACCCGCATTTGCGTGGAAGGAGAATGGAAAACCATTAAGAAAAAAAAACCCCAGTTCACCCGACCGAAATTCTAACCTCGATCTCTCCGTCCTCGGCAGTCAAACTCAACACGACTAGCGCGTTGGCCAACTACGCTACCGAGGCGGGTAGAAATCTGTTACATTACATGTTACATTACAGGCTCGGCTCGCCTGATGTACACGGGGCTTAGCGGGTGATTCGTTTGTTCTCGCCTCAGGTAGTGGAGCTGGCCACAGAGTCAATCCTTGTCCATATAAGGCAGTCCCAAGGCGAATCTCGCCATTGGCTGGCTCTATCTTCATCTTTGTGCTCGACACTAGCTTCGCACTGATTAGTTTTAAAGACGACTACCGAATTGAAAACAAAAAGCTATTTTATCAGTTATTTCTTTACGTATTTACTGATCGTACAATTTATAGCGACTTTAATATCCATTTAAAATTTTTTCTTTAGCACCGCGTCTCGGGTTATACGTTTATGTAATGATTACGCTAATGGGTTAGGCATGATGTTTGAATTTAGAGGAAGTGTACCCGCATTTGCGTGGTAACCCATATAGGAAAGACCACCCTCAATACACCCGACCGGATCCGAACCACGATCTCCGCGTCATCGGCAGTCTAGTATATTGTGAGAGTAACGCCTTACACCATGCGGCCACTGAAGTGGGTCGTATTATTAATTAAAGCTAAGATTTAATTTTGCTGTCTTTTCATTTAGGAACAAATTAACGGCTCTGTTTTGACTCCAATTCTTGACATAGTGCTTGCTATATGAAAGAACGCAGAAATCATTCGTACGGTTGAACAAGTGCTTTTTCCCCTCATCGGTGATCACGCGTACAAACTATACAAAGGCGTCATTCTAGTTTTGTTTGGCTTGTTGGTGAAAGGAAGGTTGGTCTTCGAATCCCGGCTAGTTGAACTGAGCGTGTTTTTTTTTAAAAAAAAACTGTTGACCACTCTTATTTCACACATGTGGGTACAATTCCTTTATCTGATACCTTACCCACACCTACCCAATTAGTGTGAATATTCGGATACATAAATGTGCTGCAATACACGGAACACGATAAAAAGAAAAACCATTCTTGGTGTTTTAAAAAACAATTCAATTTAACTTAGCCGATAGGAAACTGTCAAAGCTTGAATTTGAAAGTGACTTTGCCGTTAATAAAAAAAAACTCCATGGCGTGAGCCCGAAATAGAGTTATACCGACCTAGCGGCCACCACCTTTAGTTATGTTAGTGCTAACATTGGCGGATAGAGGGTGCCATGTGGTCAGCGCAACGAACCCTCCGGCCGTTAATCTCAGTTTTCTAGACCAAAGCCGCTACTTATTTATCCAGGTAGCTCCTCATTTATCCTCACAACGCTGCGTTTAACCCTGTTCCAGACCCACTGCTTCACAGAGAAATTCTGGAGATCGAACCTGGGACCGCAGAATCTGTTGCCAGGAACTCTTGCCACTAGACCCCATAGGGTGGTCCTTTGCCGGTAAAGGGTAGATTTGACGTAGAGTTTCACCGCGATTGTAGTTGGGCGCATTCTGGTTTCGAGCCCTAGCGGGATCGAAAAAATTATCATAGGTGAAATTAGGGCTCACAATTCTGAATTGACGGCTGGAGGAGGACTGGGTGCTGTGTACTCTCTAAGGTTAAGCTAGTCTGCGAGTCGTGTGGTTATATAAGCAATCGGTTCAGAAAGTGCACAATAAATACACCCATTGAAACCAAGTGATAGACGCACCTAATAATTTGTTTTTGACATTGTAGCCGCTGTTTGCAAGCACTCGACTAGGGCTGATTGGCGCGGAGTTTAGATTGTCGTATCCTGGGTGAGGCTGACATGACGTCATCTGTCGCAACCGTCACTTCGTAATAAGGGCAACATATTTATTTTTATAATGTTGCGCTTCTTACTACTACTACTACCCGTCCGGTTTATCCACATATTTACACTAATGGGGTAAACTTTAGGAAGGTTGAATACTAGGAAATGCACCAGTTTTGCCGTGGAGGGATGTTGAGAAACAATTTAGAAAAAAATCTTAGAACTACAGGCTGGGATTCAAACCCCAACCCACCTGTCACCGATTAACAAAACACTTGGCGATACTAGCGCTTTTGTCTGTTTGCACACCGGTGCGGTGGCTATGAGTGGCTTATTTTAAATCATATGACAAACAGGTCTCTTTTCGTTAATTTATTTCTAAATGAAGTGTAACTAACTTGACTTGACAACGATAAATCCTAGGCCCTCGTCTGTAATCAAACCTGGGAAGTCGGGGGGGGCTCATAAAATAAGTAAGAGAGACTACCGATTGAACTAGGACACCGGACCATTAACATTAATTATTTTTAGGAGTTATAGAAGTATTAGGACGAACCCATTTACAAAATACGGGTTGTACTAAGGTGGAAAAATTACCTAAGATAAGGTTCTTTCTTTTCATACGTTTTTTTGATTTTTGTGCAAAACCTACATATCAAGACTTTTTTTTAGCGCGTTCAACCTCTTTTTTTGTGACATCGGGAAATCTTTCTTATAGCTTCCATACAGTCACAGACTAACGAAATAAAATATATGTTGTGGTCTCCCCATTGCTTTTTTGTAAACTTTGATATAATTTAATCTTTGAGTTAAATGATAGCGTACAATCTGAATGGGTAATAAGACAAACTGCTAAAAAAATTAATAAAATAGTCATATTTAAAACAAGTAAATTAAAATTGTTAGGTAGAATTCGAGAAATTTCTGTTGAAAGAAATGATTGTTTTCTTAAAGTGCTGCTTCGTCTTTGAATATATTTTAAATTTTTGAGCACCTCTTCGGTATATAACCTTTAATTTTTTTTAAACAAGATTAAAATTTGTTGGGTAAGGGAATCATGGATTAAAAGGAACCGCTTCACGTTTTAACCATATAGATATTTTCATTTCTTCACCTGATATTGGCGTATAACCCGAACGGGTAGTAAGACGCGGTGCTAAATATTATTATTATTATTATTATCACCTGATATCGAACTCGAGAACCTTAGACCACTTGTTCACGGAGATGGTGCAGGATAACGATACTATTAATAATAGTAGTATTGAAGACGAGTTCTTGAATGCCACCTGTAACATAAAACCATCTTTCAACTTACGCCCACCTCGCGCCCATGTATCCCACTCTGGGGGACGTGTTTCCGGATTATGGTACAGTCACAAACAAATAAACCTGTCAGCTTTTCTTAAAGCTAAGCAAACAAATATAAAACAAATAGAAATATAATTTCCTGATGTAATCAAATATATTCTAAATTTTACTTTTGGGAGAATTTAACGTTAAATTAAAAATAAAATCTTAAAAACGAATTATGGTGACTATCTACAGGGCAAACCCGTAATAGATAGGGATTTTTTTGGTATACTGGAAGACAGAGGGCTATAAGGTAATTTAATTAAAATAAGAACAAATATGGGAATTTTAATACCTGGCTGAAAAATCATTAATCTCGCGCCTACAAACTAAAATAAAACTAAGAGATTTTATTCATCGTATGTAAACTATATATATAAATGCATTGCCAAGTTAAGGCGTTTTAACATGAAATGGTTGTATAGAGTTTGTTTTTTTAAATACCACATTTATATACTGCCATAAATAATACCTATACTCTTTGATACTAGATAAAGATCTTCTACACATGGCGATGTTTAGGAGCTGCTAGGATTTTTTTTTAAAAGAGATAATTATAATGAATAAAAAAATCCCCATTCACCAAGAAAAACTGTAAAAACTATATTTTGAAAATCTGGAAAAGTCGAGGAATTTTATAATAAAGTTTTGTAGCCTCCCTGGACTTTAAAACTAACTTAATCTAGGACGGTAAATTAAATACTTCACACTCAGCACTAAGCTTATAGATAAATATTAACTGAATTCAATAGAACAAACCAGCACGCACATGGTAAATGTCCTTATCTCCATCCGGAATCGAACCAGGGGCACTGATATTTTTGATCTACTTTGTGTCTTGCTACTCGTCCGGAATACACGCATTTAATTACACTAATTGATTAGGGACGAGGAAGATACCCGCATTTGAGCATTGAAAGAGTGGAAAACATTTGCGTAAAAAAACTTCCTCAGAACACCCGGCCGTGATTTGAACCCCGACCTCTCTCATAATAGCCTGGATTGGCATCTAGTTTGCGATCCCACTCCGAGACTTGTGATTGATCACTAGCCATTGAGGCACGCGGATGGGCAACCAATTGTGTTTCGATATCTAAACTCAAACATGTATTGAAACCCCGCTGTACAAGAATGTCAGGCTTGTACAATCATTTTCAACGCATATAGATAGATATACCTGTGTACCCTAACATGTGGGGCTCACTTCATCGGTGGACAGGGGACACAAAAACAATTAAAACAGTTCATATAAACGTGTGTTCCATTTTACCTTGTTTCCTAGTTAACAGTCACGTGATTACACTAAACTATTTGGATGGAGATATTTCTCGAATGAACGATTTCCTCACAAATGAATTGGTCGTGTAGGACCTACTGACTGGCTTGAGGGCTCCTCAAACTTAAATCCACTAGATTTCTATCTGTGAGGCCACTCGAAACAATTTTTTTTAAATATATATAGATTATATACATCAGACCCGCCTCGGTGGCGTAGTTGGCTAACGCGCTAGTCGTGTTGAGCTCGACCGCCGAGGACGGGGAGATCGAGGTTCGAATCTCGGTCGGGTGAACTGGGGGTGGTTTTTCCTAAATGGTTTTCCACTCTCCCTCCACGCAAATGCGGGTTCACTTCCTCTTAATTCAACCTTCCCATTTCCTAATCCATTAGTGTAATTAGTACTAAAGCGTATAACCCGAACGGGTAGTAAGACGCGGTGCTAAATATTATTATATACATCAGAACGTTCCTAAAGTACAATTTAAATTTCCCAAAATAAATACATATTTTAACAAATCCTCACAGGAATAAATAAAATTATTAACATTCGTGCGGCCACCACCGTTGATGGTTGCATGGTATAAGGCGTCATTCTTATAATATAGACAACTTTAGTTGGCGACGAGTTTGGGGTTTGAATTGTGATCGGGTATATTATGGGTGTTTTTCCCCCTAAATTGTTTCTCACGATTTTTACGTGAATGTTAATCCTCTCCTCCCCATTGGTACCCATGATTGGTAATAAATATGCGGCTATTCCGAACGGGTAGTAAGACGTGGTGCACGCACGTACACACATGCAGGATTTATTAAAGGTCGTTAAGGTGTCAGTTTTGTCCTTGGCTGTGTATTGGTGTGTTGGTAACGACCCGGACTCCCGCAGGGGCGGGTGGGAACGAAACGCGCATGCCTGCGCCGGCCGGCGAGGTAATCGACTCTAAGAGTAAAGAGGTGCGGAGAAGGGGGTTTCCGATATCGAGAATCGTCGGCCGGAGCTCGAAATCAAGACCTTGACCGTGGCGCGGCTCTCTCACCGTTTATCGATCGCAAAAAAGCGCAAGTTGTTTTTGTTTTGACAGGGAGTCGAATGGAGGACGTCTGATGTAGAACACTGCAATGAGTGATTCCATATGTTGTTTCTGTAAGTAGGGATGCGTCAAAGAGTTTCAATAGATTTTTAAAAAAATAATCTTCTCATTGTGTGTACTTAACGACGCAACGCAGGTGCGCTTGGGAGAGGCGCGTGATACGTTATTTGGTGTAGACTGTAGGTTGTCGAATTTGTTAAGTTGTTCCTCGGCCATGTTTGTTGTTGCAGGAGTCAGCGGCGTAGTTGGTTGAGGGATCTTGTCGTTGAATAGTCGGCTTGAATGCGTGGCTCACCCTCGCCATTGTGTCACGTTTTAAGTTTTTTATACGTATAATAAACCACTTATTTTTTCCTCGTGTTTTCTTTCCCATCGGGTCAGATCTTTTCTCTTGTCCTACACACACACAGTGTCTCGGTTTTATGCCTGTGTTGTTGCCATGGAGACGTAAACAAGTATAGTGTGGCCTTGTGTCGTGTTTATGAGAGGCTGCTAAGTTCAGTAAGCGTGGCAGGGCCGTGGTGTCAAGTGGTGGGCGATTGGTGCCCTGCATGTTTTCCGTAAGATGAATTTTAAAAGGATCGCACCATGTTACCGGCGATGTTGAAGCTATCGATCGCTTGTACATTAATAAATACGTGTTTTACTTTTTAGAGTACTCACAACTTTAATGTAATTTCGTTGTTGTTGACAGGTTCTGATATCAAATATTGATTTCAATCGAATTTTGTGCTATTCGATTAGAGTGAAAGTGCTGTCGGTATTTTAAAGTGCTGCAGGTTGCACAGTTTGGTTGGGAAGGTCGATTCGACTATGGGTAAGTGTGAAACATTACTTTGGATTTACTCTATTTTAGATCGATATGTTGAATTGCATTTCTAATTTAATGCGATGAAGACATTTGGGGGGAAAAAATTGGTTCAATTTGATTACCAGTAGCTAATCGGGAACTTGAATATTTTCCATTTAACGTTTAGAGACTGAAAATTTATTAATATTCTATTAATTAGACTATCGAATTTAGAGGGCCTTTGTACTACATTGTTTTCGAGTAGTGACGTATTTGAACGTGTGCGAATAAGCTTGGTATTCCCTAGCTTGTAAACAGGATTTTATCAGGAATCACTACATTCTGTCTGTTTAGGCCGGTTTATGTCCTGTGTAATCTTACAACTATGCCGATAGTATGCTTTGTTTTACTGTATAATTGATTTTTTAAGGAACATGTTATAATAATATACCTAATGTAATAGGGTATATATATTACGAAGGTTATTAAGGGGGGATGGAAGGGAACGCGTGTATGTAAGTATTTTTCAGTTTTTATGACTTTTTTTTTTGCAAAATAAATCAAATATTTCTTTAATAGAAACATTAAGTTTAACTTTATCATGGTCATTGCATAATTTGACCATTACGTTTCTCTTTATTCAAAAAGTTTCTGGGCATCTGCCATTATGTTCATGACGCATATTATTTAGGAACTGTGGAGATTACCAAACCCTTCCTTCACCTCTGACAAGACGTGTATTAATCACAACTTGTGAATGTGAGGAATGCCAGGCCTCCACCGTGGTTCGGATTCCACGTTAAACTGTAGGTCCTCCATTTCATCTCACAATCACCCTACCATTACACATTAGCGTATAACCCGAACGGGTAGTAAGACGCGGTGCTAATAATAATAACTGTGGAGATTACTTAATGTCGAAAGTTGTTGAAAGTTAAGAAGCAATATTTTATTTATCCTAGCAAAAAAAAAGTTTTAGTCATAAAAACTTGGAAAATATGGATTTTAAATTGATGAGATTTGAAAACCACCTCTAGGTCAATCGGGATAAATTAACCCTCCCTCTGGTTTGGTCAAAGTCTACAACTTTTTTTTTGTGGCAGTCTTGCTAGTAAAATCAACGATATTTCTAATCTCGTAGCTGTCACTGTATTGTCTCACAAATATCTTACACGTGGGCTCAAGGGACATAAGGTCAGATTCCCGCCAAATAGTGTACCACCTTTAGATTGTAATACAGACCTTGTGGGGAGATTAGTTAGTTACTAGATCTTTCCCGCTGGAGACAGAATATTTTCACTTTCGTGTTTGTGTCTACTGCTATACATTTGTGTGGTGCATTTTATTATATATAAATTGGATTTGTGTCGAAAATAATGAAATGGTACTACACATGTAATAATTAGTTTGACAAAAACTCAACTCTAATAATAAATTACCCACTTCGGTGGCCGCATAGTCTAACGTGCTACTCTCTTGTTGGACCAGACTGCTAAAGACTGGGAGATCGGGGTTTGATCCTGGTCGGGTGCACTGAGGGTGGTATTGGCCAAGTTTTCTACTCTACGCAAATGCGGGTGCACGTCCTCTAAATTAAAACTCTTGTTTTAGCTGTAATACATACAGTTTAAGATGCGCGTTATTCGTGAGGTGAGAGTGGCTCTTAATAGGAGGGATGTAGTGGGACATGGGAAATGGGGTTGTTGCAGTTTTTATATAAAAATTTTTTTTTGTCAAAATAAATCAAATATTTCTTTAGCAGAAACATAGTTTAATTTTCTTCACATGGTGACCTCCACACTTTTTGAAAATATGTTAAGGATGTCCTGGAATTCAACCTTTTCTCTTAATTTAAATAAAATTCACATCTAATGCGGCTATGCTCATCATGACAGACATTCAAGAACTGTTATCACCTTGTGAAGAAAATTAAATGTACTGAAGCAATATTTTATTTATTTTCATTTGGTTTCTTAAAACTGCAACAACATTGGCCTTTTCTCGCGTTCCCTACATCCCCATCCTAATAATTCCGATGAGGAAGGTCCATTTGGCAACACTAACCAAACTCTTGCGGGCTACTCGAGCATTACGACGGTGTTTTGATGGCGATAAGTCTGTTGGGGCGTGCTAGTTTGTGTAGATGATTGATTTCCCGGTTTGCGTTCATTGCCCCGCCTGTACAGTGTACACTCTCTGGTGATGGACGGGCTTTACTCACCGGACACGTGTGTGTGTGTGTGTGACGGGAAGTGTGTGAGTGAACGAGATGCTGACACGTGAGCGCTCACACTTCCTCTTATCTTGTCAACACCGTCTGATTTATGTGTGAACTTACTAGGTGAGCTATTGGGTAGACAGGCCAACGTAGGCGTGGATACACAATAGTTTGCTTATTTATTAAATACTTTGCTATGTCAAGAAATAGAGGGCTAAAGTCGTCTCAAATATGGCAAAACGACTTTCAAATCATTGGTATCAATTAATATTATCATTGGGTGACCTGGTGGTCTAGGGGTAAGGTGTCAGACTTCTGTGCTGGGGGTCTGGGGTTCAATCCTCGGTCCCGGCACAGATTTTTCTGATTACCAAACCCTTCCTTCACCTCTAACAAGACGTGTATTAATCACAACTTGTGAATGTGAGGAATGCCAGGCCTCTACCGTGGTTCGGATTCCACGTTAAACTGTAGGTCCTCCNTGTCCCCCCCCCCCCAGCTGTATATTGTTGTAATTCAGTTTATCTTTCCCCTCTCCCTATTCATAACCGTGGTTAAACTTGATCCTTCCGGTTCTGGTAACATTATTTGAAATACATTGGGGAAAAACGAATTAATTGGTACTATAGCTCAGTCGGTAGCGCAGCCGGGAATCGAACCTCAACCTTCCCGTCAACGGTAATTTAATATTTTGTGAGTCTATATCCTTAGACCGCGTGATCACTGGTATGCCTGGCTGGCTATTAAACCCGGTAGTAAAATATCTAGCCTTGGAAACCAAATGAATATGAGGAAATTTTCAATTTTTTTCAAATATTTGAAAATATCTTTGGATTTGGTCACCAAATTATGCCGCAAAAATCAGTAAAGTTAAGCATCTGGAGAAAATTTATTGGAAAGTTTTTTCGATGGCAAACTTAAATTCCTTTCCACAGTTTACTTTAAATTACTTGGTTTTAATACCCCAATATTTCTGAATATTTCCTTTGATATCTGATTACGACTTGCCGGCTATTTATGTAACACATTTTACATCTTAACGCTTTTTTTTTACAATACACACATTTTCTTGCTAATTGTTGAATTATGGTCATACTAAAATTGAAGATAAATTAACCGAAATGTGTTTTGAATATGACTGTGTCCAAACCAAGTGGGTTTCTACCTTTTGAAACAAAATTTTACAATATAGGCCTATATATTAAAAAAAATCTTTGTTACTATTGAACCCTCAACATAAATATAAGGGCGTCAATCTTCGAGTAGCACGTTATTTGAACCAGTTTATCCTTAATTTGTCCTTAATCTCTTTGGCGCAAATAAACTTTTTTTAAAACATTTCCCTGTGGCTAGACGCTTCGCCAACTGTTCAGAATAGATAGTTAATCCCATTTGAGTTCAAGTCAGTTAAATCTTTGAGTAGTTCATACTATTGAAAAGGAACACCTTAATAACTTCTAAGATGGCTTTAGAACTTACCGCGTTCCCCCTTGTAATTTATGCAAATGTTGTTCCCTCGATGACCACCATCTATGCTTTTATCGCCTTAAAATTGGGATGCCTTTGATCATTTTTGATGCAAATTTGATTGCCTAGTAAGATTAATTCATGTTGGCTCCAAGCAGTTAAATGGGCCAAAATAGGTTTAGAAGAACTGAAAAGAGCAAACACTTTTTTTAATTAATTGATAACGTACATCTCTAAATATAAATAAAACTGATCACAGCAATTCCACAAAATCGGTCCTGTGCGGTATCACATACTCTCTACGTGACCAGACAAACTGTGCCCGTGATGTGTGGTGTGTGTGTACATGTTGATCGAGGAAGGGAGTAATCTCGATTCATCTGATGTGGTCTTGTGTTTCCTCTTGTTTTGTTTCCGGTCTCGGCACTTGCGCTCTCCTGTCGCCTCGACGACGGACCTTGCTGCTTCCTGGGGGTTTCCGGACGTGACTGCGAACAGCAGTAAGTATTCAGTACCGATTCCTTTTCTAGTGTTAAGTGCCCCGTCCCGTGTGTCGCGTTCAGTGGACGTGTTTTTGTTATCAGTCTTGTCTCGGATTCAAACTTCTGCTGTTTACTTGTGCATTCACTTATACCTTTAACAAAGAACACTTTTAGCTAGTTTCGGTTCGAACAACGTAAGTTACATTGGCGAGGAGGAATACGGAGGAAATCAAAGATAATTCTTGCTATTGAGATGTAAAGAAGTGCACATTTGTTTCTAGATGACACTAAGGTGTATCGTTGTTCATTTTTCTTTGCAGACATAACAGAAATATAAATCCAGAAGAAAAAAAAACACAATTTTTTTTAATACATAAACGTGTTTAACAGCTTAGGAGAAACTAATCTTTTTGTGGGCTAGCTAGAAAAAATAACCAGTGGTTTGCTTAGCCTATTTATTTTTTTCAGGAATACTTTCTCTCATATTCTTAGCTAATATTAATAAAAAAAAATTTCTTGCAGTACTTGTGCCGATTTTTATAATTTGCAAAAAGTTACCTTTATGTATGAGGAAGAATTACGTTCTAGCCGAAAATTAAAATCTTAGGGTTTTGTTTATTCCAATTTTACTCTTGTTTTAAATTATTCTTTTAAACTCATGTTATAATTACGTAATAAATAATATATTGGTGATTAGAAAAGTGTGTACAAATATAGTCACTAGGTACTCGAATCTTTAGTTTAATTTATTGTACAACTATTTCGGATAAAGTTCGTCTACTTCAAACTAATTGAACCTTTATGGAGGAACATCTGACTCTATAATATATAAATCCTCTCTAAAAAGCGGGTTAAACAAACTTGCCGCGCCGCGAGACATTAGATATTATGAGTTATATGGGTGGCTGGTCTTGTAGTTGAGTGACCAGCCGGTAGTTGGAAGTGTAGCGCCAGATCATCACCATGCCGGTGTCTAAGCTGGCCCCGGGCAGGTTGACCTTCATGAACCGCAAAACTTCCACTTCTTCTGACCAGGACAAAGAGGCACAGGTGAGACGCGTTGCTACAGCCCGAGTTACACCACTTCTTCTCTATTCAATGCATAGCATGTGTTATGCCAGTGTCCATTTTCTTAACACAGTGACAACAACACTTACAGAGACAGTTTGTATAACACTGAATATTACACATCTAACCTTGGTGTGATTAACAAATACCACAGTCTAATTTTAATTGGAAGGGTCTTTTAGAAAATACATAATTTTTACGACAGTCGTTGATAACATTTTACTCTATTGTTATTTTATAGTTATTGATAATATATGTGACAGCTGCAAATAACTTATCCTGACGTATGAATACGCGAAAATAATCTAGTAAATTTTACATCTGTTAAATAAGGCCCTTCCTATGGAAATTAGGTTGTACATCCTTCTAGGTTCTTCATGGGATTGAACCAGCGTCCTCTAAAACTTGTCGGTCTCCCAAACCACTTGGTCACAAGGACGAACCTTTCCAGTTTCCCCTCCTCTGTATGTAGATTTTTTACTTTTCGTGCCTTAATTTCCTTCCTTTACTAGAACTACTCCCACATCAAGGTATTAAGTAATTAACGTTGAAGATATAATCTGTAATAGTGGCTGTCATAGTTAGCTGCAAGGCCAGAGTGCCTGGTGTTTTTATTTGTATTTTCTCAGCCTCATTTGCAAGTACAGTATCGGTGAAGCTCCTCATTAGTATGGTCTAACGCGTCACTCTCGTGTTAGAATGGATTGCCGGTGACTGATGAATCGTGGTTCAAATCCCAGTCGTGTGTACCGAGTTTTTCCTACGTGGTTTCCCACCCTGACCCCACGTTGTTGTGGTAACATTTCCTATCACATTATACCTTCCTCATTCCCATTTAACTAACGTAATTAATGTATTCATAACCCCGAACGTGTACTAAGACATTTCAGAAAATAAAATAAAATTTATAATCGTCTTGTAAAAAACACATAACAAAATTGCCGTATCTAACAAAATATAATGTCTTGCGTGTTGTTTGGTTCTGAAAAAAGGGTAAATTAGGTCTAGGGGGCGTGAGAAGAAAGCACTCGTCCCGTTTTGTTTGGCAGCTGTTGAGATGGATATGGGGTCTCCTAACTACTGTAATGATATCCATTCTTTTTTAAAAAAAAGTGCTTTTCGTACTTAATTGAACTAATCTTTTTTTAGTCTATTTGTATTAACATGTTTGAGGTTCGCTTTCTTAGAGTTAAAAAATTATATACGTATGTGAATTATTATTACAGGGTTCCTACGGTCTGGAAAGTCAGGGAAAAAATAATGGTCAGGGAAAGTCAGGGAAAGTCAGGGAAATGACAATTCATGTCGCACTTCAGTTTCATCGGAAATTGTAAAGCCGCAGAAGGAAGGTGTTGCTAGTTGGTCAGGGAACCTGGGAAAATAGTCAGGGAAAGTCAGGGAAAAGTCAGGGAGAATTTTTTTACAAATACTGTAGGAACCCTGTATTATTTTCAGATCCTATTTATCTCTTCATCTTATTATATAGCAATAAACATAGGCTATCCAATTCTTTGTTTTTCCTTCTTGGGTGGGCAGCCATGCTTATCAATTAATTTGTTTTCACTGGGACAGGGACTTATCCCAGTGTAGTGTATGGGACGACACACCGCCTCACTGTATATCCCAGGGGACTCTTATTTCCCCATCCTTGCTTCAACCTTGTTTAGCGCCGCGACATGTTTCCCAAGCAACTTGCTATACACTCTGGTAGGACGGGTCGCCTACCCACACCATATAAGGGGCTTCCGTCGCTCTACGGTGTAGAATAATTATTTGTTTTATTTAGCACCGCGTCTTACTACCCGTTCGGCTTATACGCTTATGTGCTAATGACACTAATGAGTTAGGAATTGGTAAGGTTGAATTTAGAGGAAGTGAACCCGCATTTGCGTGGAGGCAGAGTGGAAAACCACCCCAATTCACCCGACTGAGAGTTAAAAATGCATTCAATTCCAAAAGATCTTTACTACTTTTTATAACAGCTCGCTAACATATTATTCTAAAACATAAGTGAAAGATTAGATATTTTATTTTCTAGTTTATTAGTGCGTACTTTGAATGTCTTAGACCTGTAACTAGCTTAACAAAATATATTTATTTTATTCGTTTAGTGTTTTGGTGACACTAAAATAATTGAATGGTCATTCCAAGGGGCTCATTTTATTTAACTATCAAACATTTCTTAGTGTTATCGTTTTGTGTCAAATGATTAGTGTGCTTCACTATTTTGAGAACGTTTGTTGCAATAATACCGTGTTTAGAAAGTTATGATTTTGAGACAAACTTTGATCCTTATTAGGTGAAATCAAACGTAATGATTTTGTGTATTAACGTGAGGGTTTGCAGATGAAGGCCTATACATCTAACATTTCATTAAATTTAATTTAAAATAATTGATAATAGTATTTTAAGATTTCCCAGATATTTTCTCGGGAAATCATTGAGTCATTTAAAAGGGATTTTTGATCATAAATAAACTTGCTATCCAAATAGTTGTGATGACTAAAATTATTATTTTTGGTACTACATATACATTTTTAATTTTTTTAATGTATGCCGATACTTGACTTGTTTCGGTGACCGCATGTTTTGAGGCGTCACTCTTGCTATAGACTAGACTGCCGATGACAGGGAGATCGGGATTTGAATCCTGGTTAGGTGTACTGAAGAGGTTATTTACAAAATGGGTTTCCACTCTCCCTCTACGCAAATGCGAGTACACTTCCTCTTCATTCAACCTTCTTCATCCAACCTTCTTCATCCGTAACTCACTAGCGTAATTAATACATATGCGTATAACCTGAACAGGTATAAGACGTGGGGCTAAACATTAAAAAATGTACATAAGTGTAAAAAAAATTAGGGATGTTATGCAAAAAAAAAAGTTTTATATTTCTATTCAAATTTTAATATGGATGCCTTAGTGGCGAGAAAATAAATAGTAAACGTTCAAATAAATTTAGGGCATTTTTTTTTTTGTTTTACAATTTTAATTCCCTAATATTGGCAATCCCATATAAACAAGTATTTAATGCACCATATTTTTGCTTCAACTGCGATGAGTGAAATAAATATCGTACCAAATATTAGGAAATTAAAATGGTAAAACATTAAATTGACCTACAGCTAATACATTTCAGTGTCTTATATAGAATTATTACTATGGTCAAATGCTCGTGTTTAAAGCACGTTCTCATAGCAATGGTTAGAATAGTCGGTCGGCCACGGGCCAAGGGACTATGGTTTGTTTCCTTATGGTCCTGGGGAAGATATATAAAAGTTTGTCCTTCTATTCTTCCCCCCTAACCCCCCCTCCCCATGTCTAAATACCAGTACGGGCTATCCAAGTATTTTGCGCTAACTAGGTAGGGAGGAGGTAAGTATAATTTTGAGGGAGTGTATTCTTATTTGCGTGGAGGTAGAGTGGGCATTCCCTTAGGGGAAGAAAACACCCGTCCGGGAGTCTAACCCCCGACCTCTCATGTCACTGGTAAACCATATAAAATGAGTTTGACACCTTGGTCCTAGTGCCCACTTATGTGGTTTGCTGGCCATTGAATTAATACCTAGACGTAATTGTTGTGTGTGGTGTTAAGTTTGCTGTCCCAAGTTAATATAGTTTTTAAGTCGTGAGTTGATGTAAAGTTTGTGCTAAGACCTAATTGGACGTTAAATACTCTTATAAAAAGGTATCTTGTTTAAAGGAGACCTTTGTACGCCTGACCTAATTGACTTCAGCGATGATGTCCTATCATTTAATGCACAAAGTGTAAGACTGGTTGCTGGACAGTGGGTGATGGGGAACTATTTAATAGCTCCTCTCTTCTTTTGAAACTTGGTACTAGCTTGTGGTTAAGATAAGCTCTTGAGAAGTTCTGACATTCTATCCTATCACACTTCCGCTCCACAAGTTGTAAGGCTGATGCCTGACCAGCTGAAAGGCTTAGTTAGCTCTTTCAAGTTACACTCAAAGTCCTGCTCGAGTTAGTCAGACTGAAGGGTTGGTAAGTCGGAGACAAAGCCAGGAGACCATTAGTTTGATTCCCAGCAGTGTCAAGAACTGTCTAGCGTTTGTTTAAGGGACTTATCTTACTACACTGGATATAATCTCTGAAGTAACTGCATGGTTACTATTGGGAAACAGCGTTGTCATTTTATTATTTTCGTCTGGTGATGCTGCCAGTAACTCCTTCTTACCCCAGAACACCCACCACCTTCCGATATAACTGAAAGCGAGGAGATGTGCTAACATTTAACCGCTAGAGAACGGAGTTAAAGCTTTTTTCCATAAGACCTGCAGTATCCTCAGAGGTGATATTGGGTGTATGTATGATACTAAAGTTTCAGACGTCATGGTTGGGTTTATAGTATTAGTATCAAATCAGATATTGGTTTTTTGCAGAATCTAACTTGTGTTTAGGTTAGAAAGCACGTTAAATACCACACTTTTATTTTTGCATCGCTTGTTGATACCGTTCCGGGCTATTCGCCTTTAATTACACTAATGGGTTAAAAATGAGTAAGGTAGAATTTAAAGGAAATATTTTTTATTTACCAGCTTCGGTGTCAACATGGTCTAAGGCGCTACTCTCGCAATAGACTGCTGATGACGAGAAGATCGTAGTTTGATCCCGGTCGGGTGTACTGAGGGTGGTTTGCATAAATTGTTTCCCCACCTTCTCTCCACGCAAATGCGGATACTTCCTTAAAATTCACCTTCCTAATACCTAACCCATTAGAATGATCAGTACATAAGCGTATAATCTGAATGGGTAGTAAAACGCAGCTATATATATATATATATATATATACATATATATATATATATACATATATATATATATATATATATATATATATATATATATATATATATATATATACATATATATATATATATATATATATATATATATATATATATATACATATATATATATATACATATATATATACACAGGCGCGGATACAGGGGGGGGGGTCAAAGGGTCAGCTGACCCCCCTGTGGTGTTTAGAAAATTAATTTAAAAAATGTATATTTAGAAATAAAATACTAAAAAATTAAATCATACAAGTTTTTATCTTTCCTAGGGATGTGCGAATGTTCTTTTAGTCTCAGGTGAAGCAAAGATTGAAGCATGCCAAGAAAGGTTGAAGCTGAAACCAAATACAGTTTTTTTTATCAAATAACACTATTATTAATTTTTAAATTATCTAATAATACTTCTAAATAAAGAGAAAGTTTAGTAGGGAAAAAACACACTATATTATATTATTTTTATGCTGACATATCTGAGTTTATTCCTGCTTGCGTTATAGGTAGATATAATTCAATATCAAGTTAGTGTTAAAATACTTTTTATTGCTGTTATGTGATTATTATAATTTATTTAAATGGGTAGTAATTAGTGATTTTCAAATATTTTCGTTATTTATAGAGGTTTTATTTTATCTTCAAAACTTCTCAAGATGCTAAGGTGGTTGTCGAAGTGACGACGTCGAATCGAAGGTGACTTAGGCTTCAACTTTGACTTTGACATTTCGAAGATTTGCACACCCCTACTGAATTCCTAGTGCAGGCTGTTCACCTCATACACCTGTCTTCAACACAAGTAGTGGACCGAGTTAAAGAGGGGTGGAGTGTGCTATTTTTAGAAAGACTTACCCCCTTCCAGTGAAAAGTACGCTAATCTGTTTCAAACCAGTCAGAGGTAGCTGGAAATATTTACTTTTAGAATACCGGAACGATTCGTTCGAGTGGCCTTAGACGAGGAACATTTTACGTGTGTGTTTCGTTTTGTTAATGCTTATGTGCAATAAAGTGTAATTTATAAATATTTCAGTCTATTTGTGATTATAATGACCTATGATGGTTTTCTTTACTCTTAGTAAACTGTGAGTGTGGTATTTATGTTTTGTTTTTTATGGTTATTGTGCTACTGCCTATTGTCATTGTGATACTGTGACTGTGATACTTCCTCCTGCTATTCAATTTTGTGTTAAATTATTGTCTTTGCTAGTTATGTGATTTGAATGCAAGTATTGATATTATAATGTCAAAAAGAAAGGGACAGACGGATTTATTTTGTTTTTTCAAGAAAAAAAATCCTGAATCAACAGGAAACGAAACTGTGGATTTAATTGAAAATAGTGCGTCAGTGAACTTAGTTTGTGACTCACCCTCAACCAGTGGATTTAATTCAAATACTAAAATCTCTATAGAAAGTGTAGGACCAGAAAAATTTGATATTGGCAACTTTGTTGGAGCTGAAACTATTTCCGATGACTTAAAATACCACATGCTAGTAGAACCGTGGACTCCACCACTAAGCTACAAGTTCCCTAATGTTGTTCAGTCAGGAGGTATTAGACATTTTCAAAGATCATGGCTGGACAAGTTTGTTTGGTTGACGTACAGTGCTAAGGACAATGGCGCTTATTGTATTGCATGTGTACTTTTTGGATCAAAGGAAGGAGGTAGGAGTAGAATATCTCTCGGAAGCTTTGTACGGACTCCGTTTCTAAACTACAAAAAAGGAAATGAAATGCTTTGCGGACACGCCTCCAATGAATATCATAAAACAGCAATTATAAGATGTTCTGAATTTAAGAATACATTTGAAAACAGGACACAATCAGTTGAAGTCAGACTAAATTGTGAAGTGAAAAAAAGAATTGAAGAAAATCGAGCACGTTTGATACCCATGATAAAGACAGTTATACTATGTGGCCGACAAAACTTTCCCCTAAGAGGTCATCGTGATGATGGAGAGCTTAGCGAAAACGATAGCACAGAAAATGAGGGAAACTTCCGAGCACTTTTAAGATTCCGTATTGATGCCGGTGATAGTGATTTAAAAAATCACATAAAAACAGCACCCAAAAATGCAACGTTTATTAGTAAAACAACTCAGAACGAATTAATTGAAGCTTGTGGAGAAGTTATCCTTAGTAAAATTGTTAAGTCCATTAAAGCAGGGCAATTTTTTTCGGTACTAGCAGATGAAACAACGGATGTTGGAACAGTTGAACAGATGAGTCTTTGTGTTAGATTTCTGGACATAGTTTCACTTAAAATTCGAGAAGAATTCTTAGGTTTTGTGGAAGCGAGAAATCTCAGCGGCGAGGCTCTCACAAACTTACTTCTTGAAAAATTAAACAATTTGGGACTTAAAATTGAAAACCTGCGTGGTCAAGGGTACGATGGAGGGTCTAACATGTCTGGTAAAATCAAAGGTGTGCAAGCTCGTATTAGGGAAAAGCAGCCTCTTGCTATATATATGCACTGTGCTTCTCACAAACTAAATCTGTCCATTTCTAAAGCATGTTCTTTAACAAGTGTAAGGAACGCTATTGCTGTGGTCAGTAACGTAACAAATGAAGTAAGAGAATCCAGTAAACGAACAGATTTAATGAAAGCAAAAATACATGAACAATATCCTGAAGAAACAAAGTGCAAACTCAAAACGCTTTGTGAGACGCGTTGGGTAGAACGACACGATGCATTTTTACAATTCTTACATGTTTTTGATGCAGTTGTATGTTTCCTACAAGTATTTGATGCGGAAGCACCATCATCAAAGTCAGCACTTTTACTCACCTCAGTTCTCAGGTTTGACTTTATTATAACTCTGCATATTGTTTCATTTATCTTCAGTCTAACAGTCACGTTGTCTCGTCAGCTTCAAAACCCTTCGTTAGACCTGAAAAACTGCTATAATATGGTAGCAAATGTTTTAGAGACATTGAAAGATTATCGGAATAACCCTAATAAATATACAGAAGTCTATAATGAATCGGTGAATTTGGCTGTAAAACATGAAATTGACATCACTATACCAAGGACCTTTCGAACACAAACTCATGGGCCAAATGTTGCTGCATATAGTCCTGAGGAATATTATAGACTAAATGTCTACCTGCCATTTGTGGACTATCTTATTTCTGAACTGTCAACTAGATTTTCATCAACTGGACATGATAATATTATCACATTATACGGTTTAATACCAGCATTTGCTAACCAAGACAATGAAATTTTATTACAAGCAGCTCAAACATATGCTAATGACCTTCCTGGGACTCCGTCAGAACTTCGTGGAGAGATTGACTTGTGGCAACAACGCTGGAAACATAAATCTAAGGCAGAGTGTCCATCTAGTGCGGTTGACAGCTTAATGCATGCTTCAGATGGTTTTTACCCAAACATTAAAGTTCTTCTCCACATTTTGTCTGTTCTTCCCGTGACTACTTGCACTAGTGAGAGATCATTTTCTACCCTAAGAAGGTTAAAGACATACTTAAGGTCAAATATGGATGAGGAACGATTAAATGGTTTGGCCATGTTAAATATTCATCGAAGCATAGAAGTTCATCCTGATGAAGTTTTGGAGAAATTTGCTCAAAAGAATAAGAGGAAAATGCAATTAATGCATTTATAAAATATGAGGTACGTTTGAACAATGTTTTGTATAGGTTTTATAGTTATTATTATTATTAATTATTATTATTATTAGTAGTAGTAGTAGTAGTAGTAGTAGTAGTAGTAGTAGTAATTACTGTTGCTTTAAAAAGATACTTGCTATTGACATTATATAATTTTAATTTTTGTGGATTTCTAGAGTTATTTAGGTGACTACGCTGAGAAATTGATCAGACAAAAAAAAACTATCACATTGCTATAATGCATTTTCAAACGTTCTAAAATATTCTTATTTTACTTAAATAATAAGCTTACATTATTAGTAATTATGTTATTTATAATTAGCTTGACCCCCCTATGAAAATTTTCTGGATCCGCGCCTGCAATATACATACATTTGCGAGGAAGGAGCGTGGGAAACCTTTTAGGGAATTCAAACCGTTACTTCCCCGTCACTGGTGAACCTTAATAAGGCGAACTTGATATTCATTCTGAGTTTACAGCGATGCGGCTAAATTTTGTAAGTAATAATTACAAAAACAAAGGGGGTGAGACTACTTTATTACGCTAAAAAGTCACTCGACTGCAGTTTGATGTGGAGAATACGGGCCAGTTTCATAGTCAGATTCAGTACGCCTCAAGTGCGGCGCTATACTAAATACAAGACGTCACCTACCTGAAATTGAATGGAATGGGCCAGTTTCGCATATGAAACTGGCCCATTCCATTTTGGTCTAGGTAGGTGTCGTCCTATATTTAGTATCGACTGGCACTTTAGGCGTACTAAATCTGACTATGAAACTGGCCCTATGTACAAGATCTTATGGGCCTCCCATCGACTAAACATCGGTTGGTTTGTTAATTGAAACTTGAAATCTAGGCATAATTACATTTTCACTTTCTCGTGTGGAGAGATAACTGTAATCGTGAACATTTTTGACTTAGAAATTATGAAGAATCTCAACATTTTTTGTGTCTTCTAACTAAAAAAAAAAGTTAATCTTAAAATTGTTTGTACCGGAGCTACAGCCGAAATTATTTAATGTATTTTTTTCAAACTTTATATTTAGATATTATATGGTCATGCTTAAAGGTCAAATTGTAAATTTTATTCTAGGATAGTTTACTAATGATTTGATTTTTTGTTAATTTGAAAATTTTCAAAAACGGTTCTTAACACTTTTGCTTGAAATAAAAATCTGAAGAGTGTTTTACATGTTAAAAAAATTCTAAATGATTGTTTTCAAATAAATTAATAAAAGGTAGTTTAGTGATGACTAAATTTTGATAATCAGAAATTAAAATCTTGGAACAAATTTGTTTAAAAGTTACGTTTGAACATTTTTTTTATAGCCACCAACAAAGTGAATTTTTTAGTAACTTTTTAGGTAGCAGTTTACTGAAAAACTATTTTTGAGAATTATGTTTCAAACTATTTTATTATATAAAAAGGAACTATGTAGTATCGTACAATTTTTTTTCCTCGAGTTTTTGAACTAGTGGAACCATGTCCTCCATACACATGTTGGAACAGGAGATGTCTTAATTGTCATATGCTGCCGACGGTTCATGTGAACTTTTGATCAAAATTATATTTGGTCGCCACTATGGATGAACGTTTTCGCCGGCCGGTAACCTACGTCCGACCTAGATAGTGTGACTGGGGATTGAGGACTAAATAGGATACGTCCAGTTAGAGACTAGTTAGCACGCTCATCAAGCGCTCACTTAGTATGCAAGGGGTTGAGGTGTGGGCCGTTACGAGGTGCCCCACTTCTCCAATTTGGAATATTTAATCACACACTATCCCTCCACCCTTTCTTTCGCTCGTAAATAGTTTATGTCGCAGTCACGTGTCTTTCGGTGATGTTGGAAGATTTTAAACTCCCCGTGAAATGTTAAAGGTCAGACTCTATACACTCGTCACGTAGCACGAGTAACTCTTCCACTTTGTCATGACGGGTTAATTAATTTACTTAATGAATGACAAACAAAATATCACACCCTGAGTTTGATAGGCAGAACAGTATTTGGTAGTTACTAAAGCAATTTTAATATATTCTTACATCAAATCATGGTATCTACAGCTCTTAGTTTTGAGATATTAACAATATCTATGAAATAACACAATTTAGTAAACTTTTATCAATGTTGGCCATAAAGAAATATGTTTGAATTTTCTAAACTGTTCTTCCAACCAAAATGAGGCTAGACAGTATATCGGTGGTTCTCAAACAGTGACACGCAGATGGAGTCGCAGGGTAAAATAAAAATATATATAAATTGTAAGAGCTAAAGCGTAAAAGATTGACTTACCGTCAAATAAGTCAACAATACTTTGTACCCCAAGTATTACTACACGTGAAATGTGCATAAAAAACAGCAGATGTTTAAACACTTGATAAACACGTACACTGTTAATAGTTTTTCCTTGGGATATAAAGAAAGGTGAGTGGTCTGTATATGTATCTGACGCCATTGGGACAATTTGAGAAACACCGCGTTTGATTCTCTATTAAAAAACTGACCTTGAAATCGAAAGGGCTTAATTTTTTTTAAGTAGCTCTAGTTTTAAGGGCTTTTCCTTGGGTAACTAGATCAGAAAGTTGGGGACTTAAGGCTTCATTCTACTTTAAGGAAAATATTCTTACACTCTGGTATTGCTTATGAAATTGACAATTCTGGATTTTCAAAACACTTAAAAAATCCTCAATTATTTTTAAATAATATTCTGTGAACCTCTTAAAGATGATTTTTTTAAAAGAAAGGTTAGATATAGGTTCCTAACCATTTACTTTGATCTCAGAACTGCAATATGCATTAAACGTAGTTGAAACTAAGCTAATTTTATATTTCTGTTTTTTACAAATTTTAAAACTTGAATTATAAAAGTTTTACATCCAAAAGTGACATGTTGATACCTTTCACCTCCATTTCGGTGTGGACCATATTTTGATATAACAAACTACTTTTTAAATAACGCGGAATTACTGGACGTCTGTAACTCGTCTCCAAGCGCCGGTGGGTGGCCTTCTTAAAAAGACATACATTAAGACTTGCCAGTAGGAAAGGTGTAAAATGACAGATACATCCAGTTTAAATTAAACTACTGTAGAATCTCGTTAATCCGAACTAATTGGGACCGAATATCGTTAGAATTAGCGAAAATTCAGATGATTACGAAAGGATTGGCGAGGAGACACTTTATTTTCACAAATATTAAACTATAGTTGAATGAGTTTTATAAAATTTACATACATTAAAAAAAGTGTTGGCACCAAAATGTCAATATTTAGCATTTATTATCACTAGTTTCTTAAAACTCTCTTTTAACGTTATCAATTTATTTGTAATTTGTTGTCCCCCCTCCCCCTCCGCTTTTTTTTCTAGAAAATTGTGTTTGGATATTCCGGAATTTCGGACTATCGGGGTCAGGTATAACCGGGTTATACTGTAATTAAAATTAGGTGTGTGGAGGGGGGAAGAGGTGGGGGTGGGGGTGTTTGGAAGGGTGCGATTATGCTTTATTTATATTATTATAATATGCTAATTTTTAGAAACTTTAAACAAAACCGCGAGGTTTTATTTTAAATAACCGAACCAGCATTTGCCGTAAGAGGAGGCTCGGCACAGCGCATCGATTAGAGATAGTGGTGGGAATTCAATCTCTCACTGCACCCTTCGGGTATTTAATCTCTACTCTCGGGACCATTCAAAAACTTACCTGTTTCTAGCCTCGCTATTGGCATATCTGAAGGGCATCACCAAACAAAACATATAGCTTATGTAACATTTAAGTTGACTTTCTCGTCTCTTTATATTAGTTGTTTTTTAATTTTAAAAAGTCACACGAACGACATTTTTCGCTCCGTTGACAATTCCTTCATTAAGTTCTCCCACAAAGGTCAATACACAAACACTTTATAAAAAATTGTAAATGACATTTTGTAATCTAAAGGTTGTACTTTGTTCTCTTTTTATTTTTGGATTCTGTCCAAACGGTTCTTTGGATGACACTCCTCGCGAAGCTGGCAAAATCTCTTCCGACTTTTACTATTCTATATCTAGAAAGAGACGTGTTTTCCTGAAGGTGGGATGTCTGGTGTTTACGGGTGTTCAGTGCGTCGAGGAGTGTGCTGTTGTTTCACTTTTTTCTACGTCCCGTCGAGGAACGGATATTGATGCAGGAAATCGATGATACTCTGCATCGCTTCCGACAACAAGTAAGAAAACATGCACACCTTGTCTTGTGCTTTCCAAAATAAGGTTATAATGTTATTCTTATAGCTATTATGCTCAGAAAGTTAATTGACAAAGTATTTTCGTGATAAAATAATTAGTTTCGGTTAACTTTTAGGAACTACTTGAATGGAAAAGTAGCGGCTCCTGTCTAAGAAAAATGAGATTAACGGCCTCAAGGCTCGCTGTGCAGACTACATGACACCATCTATCCTCAGAAGTTGGCACTTTATTCTCCGACAGATGGTGGCTGCTCGGTCGGTATGATTAGATTGCGGGATGACGCCATGTTTTTTTTTAAACTTTGCAAAGTTTACTAGGATGATACTATATCACATTTAGAAGAATAGAGAAGCTATTTTAAACGTTACATTTTATCTTAAACCTGTCAAAAAAGGCACAATATATTCCTTACAACGGTCAAAGTAGCATTATTTATTTTACGTATGTCAAAAGTGGGCAATTTTTATCTTGAAGTTGTCAAAAGTGGGCGCTGTATAATATTATTTTGCGCATGAATACTGGAAAGTAGCTCTAATAACCTTGTTAACTAATGGGCTACAATCGAACAGGGAGCTCTCTTTTGTATTAAATGTTCTGTCGTGATTGATTTTGGAGAATCGTGTTAAGTATTGGTTTGTGAGTGCATTGCGTTTAATTTCAAAACTTGAAACTTCGCGTTTCATCTAATTAATTATGCTTGGACATTGAATTTGGTAAAGACCCACGGCAGTGCCCGAACGGTCAAAGACGTTGGACTCGCATTGTACCTAACCGCCGTTGGTGGAGAACTTGAATTTCGATTCCCGGCCATCTGTACCAAAAGTAATTTCCACGCGTGATTCCTATTGTAGTTTTCTTTTTTATGTATAATTCATTTCTAGATAATTGATCTTAATTCTTCTAAAATAATTCTCTACACAACACTTTTCTTTCAATTGTTGAAAACTTATTTTAATTACATTCAACAATATTTGTACAGTTTATTCTATTTTTAATATATTTCTTTAAAATCTGTTTAAGATTTTACAAACCCGTTATATAAAACCAGGTTTTACATCTTCCACTGATTATAGACCTAATGTTGTTGTTTTTAAAGTATGAACTATACATCCCAAATAAAAAAAACATTTGTTAGTACGGTAACGGTAGTAAACTTTAAAATTGTGTTTGCGTTGCAATTTTCATAGAAAGAGCCTAATTTTACAACTAGAAAACGTATTCATACCTCAAGTCATGTGATCTGCAGCTGTCACTTATATTATCAAAACCTCTATAAAAAAAATGTTATCATTGTTGGCCGCTAAAAGTGTTTTTTCTAAAATGCCCTTCCTATAATATTTGGACTGTATATTCATATACGTTGGAAATCGTACTTTCCTCGTCAATAACCTTGTTGACTTCTCAAGATCCATTGCACACTTCCAACAAAAACACAATTTAGTTTACGCGTCCAACAAAAACACGATTTAGTTCAAGGACGAAAACCGTAGGGACCTGACACGGTGGAATGAAATGACAAGTATTTCATATTACTTGTTTTCACTGTAGTCGTGAGTATTTATGGGAATTAAATGTTGGCAAATAAAAACCATGGAAATTGGATTTTAGAACATTTTATCGAAAGTTTCAAAATATATAGGTTTGACATCACTATTATCACCAATTTTTTTGAGTATATACAATGTGGGTGATGGTTAGTTTGAAATAAGTTTAATAGGGCCTATTATATTTTATCATAAAATACACCCATCAAATTATTTACATGTCTTTATCACTTTTATTTTTAAACCGATTCCACACCAAACAGAAGGGTAAATCATTGCGAAATAGGATAAAATAATTGTAAATTAAAAAAAAATTATAGGAACCTCACGCAGACATATTACAATTATTTGCTAGTTCCCAATTTCTCAATTTGTGGTATGAATGTAGTCCTTGAACCTCAACTATCAGGAAAAAGCTGAAAGTTCGACCTTTTTACTCCTAAGCAATGTTAATTTTAAAATTCAAATGTGAGATAGAAAGTAATAAAAAGATAAAAATAGTTATTTGAAGCCTAAAAAAGCATTTTTAGCCATAGCAACAAACTTATTTCTTTAAGTCAAGGGGGCCATTAATCGGGAATTATGCTTGAATTTTGTGTATATGGAAAACCCCGAAAAAAGGTTGAATTTTTCCGTTTGTCGGAAATTTAAATAGCTTAGGGCATACAAATTTCAAAAACTTGCTGGGGATGGACTACTCCAAATAGGCTCTAGAGGGACCTAATTAAAAAAAATCGAAGCAAGGACCACTAAATAGCTTCTAGAATCATCCAATTTAAAAGTAATCCAGGTCAAGACCACTTCAAATATCTTTGAAAGGAGTCTAATTTTCAAAAATTTACTAGACGATTACCTTTCATAATAGCTTCTAGGGGCATTCACTTTTCAAATCTTATCTGGGATCTATTTTCCCAACCCTCCTTTGGCTTGAGGGACCAATTTTTTTTTCAAACTTTTTCGAACCTCATCTTCTCCCTACCTCATTAATTATCCACCGCGACTGGGTGTAGTACATTTCTCTACAAAATACTGTTTAACTCTTCTACTTTACTCGTGGCTGAGCACACATCACAAGTGAAATAATGAATGACTCTCCAATCCAGATCTTGAAAAAAAAAAAAAAAGGGGGGGG